>LPNX010669984.1:173853-233902 GCA_001517045.1 Pseudotsuga menziesii | reverse complement strand
TTTAATAGAATATGTTTTTACTGTATCTCTGTTATCTTTGCAAATTGTCTATTATTATGACTCTGTATATGTTCTTTCATTTCGTTCACGCATAAATCCGGATCACTAAAGGATGTTTTTTGTGCCTAGTTATGGCCTATCATTAATGTAATGAAGGACATTTCTACGGCGAGTATGGCCTTTAATAAATATATGAAAGACGTTTTTTAGGATACTTATGACTGTAATAACTGAGGTGTAATTAGTTGACCCTATGTGGTCTTGTAGTATCTATAAGTACGAAGAACCTGTTTTGTATAGGGGTTCGTCATTGGTTCATTGTTGATTAAGAGAGAAGTCTACTAATATATTAGGTTGTTGATCTGAGGATCTGCAGCTGAGTGCCTAGACCATTTTGTAAGAGTCATTTTGCAGCTGAGTGCACAGATAGTAGAGTAGAAGAGTCGATCCAAGATGTGTGCAGATCAGTAGGAGTAGATAGAAGAAAAACATAAACATAGAGCACGAGAGCAAGAAGAGTTTGAGCTAGAAGGACATATCTCAAAATAGGCTGCAAGTGCTATATATTTCTCATCCCAGATGAAGAGCACCTTGGTGGTTTTTCCCGGTTGGGTTTCCACATTATATCTTGTGTCGAATGAGTGTTGAATGTTTGATGGTTGAATTTTGAGTATTGAATGTTTAATGGTTAATGTTGAATGCGTGATTATCTTGCAGTGTTTATGGTTATTTGAATGGATTTCACAATACTGATAAAAGTAGTGAATGAATGAATGACTAAAGCATCGTTGAAGCATCCTGTATTATTTCATGTTTAAAGATGTTAAGTTGTAATATTGTCGCACCATTGTCATTTAATATTAAGGAATCATTTGCGTCGCACTGTTGCGCTAGTTGTTAAGTTGTCAAGGACAAGGTTGTGTCGCATGTCGGTTGTGTCACACTGTTGCACCACTGTCGAGTAGTAAAATACTCTATCCTTCTGACTCTGTCGAGCACCTTGGTCGCATGCTAAGGGACTATAATCCCTCGCCGACTGTGAAAACATGGTTCTCGCAGTTACACATTAAGATATCTCGGGTGAGACTGTGCCTGCCTCGCAGGTGTTGCCAGCTGAGCTTGCTCTATGACTTGTTGGGTCGATGTCTTTGGGTGTTTTATTAGTTTCGTGGGTCTGTTGAACCTGGGTTGCGAGAGTGAGGAAAAGTAGGCCAACAATAATCATAAGAGACAAGAGACACAAATATTTTTACTTGAGGAGAAAACCCTGTAACTTCCTCATAGATAGAATGAGCACCAATAGCAAAAGTAAAATCCCAAAATATGGAGATTTCCTTCAACAACTTCTCTCTCTCCCACTTGTGCAAACTTGTCTTTTCTCTTACTCATGCGAACTTGATGAGTGAGTTAGTGTGAATAAATAGAGAGGAGCCCTCTCTTTTTATACTTTATATTTACTTGACTTTTTCCTTCAACATGGTCGGCTTCTATAGGAGAGTCTAATAACCCTATTAAAACTTAACTTTGGGGTCTAATGCCCCGACATACAATGGAGGGTTAACCTTAATGAATTTACATGACTTAAATACAATAATGACTCTCCCGAACGGAGGAATAAACATATTCATCGGAGTTACAATAAATACAATATGAAATATACAAGCGAATATCTTCTAAAGTTACAATTACATTAACACAATCATGGATGAAATCAGGGCTGCTTTCAACATGCACTGCCCAGATTTCCTAACCATTGAAGCTTTTACCTGGTTTTGTCCATGGGCTAGATCGATTGGGATATCTCCAATCTTGAGACCCTCTGAATCAGGATTCGAAGAGGTTGGCTCACCTCACCCTCTTCCCTCCACCATCTTCTGTCAGACTAACCCCTTCCAGAAAAACTTCACCAATCCTTCGTCCTCTCTCGATCGTCGTCCTCCGAATTTAGTCTTGAAGGAAGGAAGTTATGAATGCCTTCGTCACATAATGTAGAGTTATGTCAAAAGTAAAAATAAATTAAAAAATCATGTCTGCTGATAAAAAAATTAAAAGCATATGAAAAATAATTTTAAAAATCTATGCTATGGCATAAAACAAAAAAATTAAAACCAGCATAGATCCATCTTATATCCAGATCTATCAAGCATTAAAAGAGATTAAATTATGGAGGTGCAAATTTTTCTGGATGTGTAAAAAATTGAAGATATAATAATAATAATAATAATAATAATAACAATAATAATACACCACAAAAAATTGGATCCTTCTCATCTTGATAGATCCAGGTTTAGATGAATCTATGCTAGTAAAATAAAAAAATAAAAACCATCATAGATCAATCTTAAACGTGATGCTTATCAATCACCGAAAGATATCAAAAACTTAAAGTGAAAAAACAAATTTACACAATTGGATCCCTCTTGCTGCTTGATAGATCCAGGTTTAAAATAGATCTATGCTGGTATTTATTCATTAATGAACGGTGTCGTCCATAACATAATCAACACATGATCAACTCAAGAACCTGAGGCCCTGTTAACAGGTAGAACTAAAATTCTATCAAGTTGCAAGTCAATAAATGACCCCATCATCATGCCTTCAAGTTCCAAGGTAGAAAGCAAGAAGTCCTCCCTATCAATGGGCTAAGGAAAATATACAAACAAGTCACAGTGATAAACAATCATAGAAAACATTGTTATGAAACAGTTTAGCATAATGGGTTTATAAGGAGCTACTAGAGACTACCTATAGGAAATCAAACCAAGAGACCCACTCCTACCTGAAAGCTAGCCCAAAACACGTCCTCTCTATCGCAAGTTTTCTTCCATAGTTTGTCTTCCATGGAAGACGGATTATCTCTTTAAGGTTCAATAAAGGTTGGAACTTGAACGAAGAAGCCTTCCTATGGCATAAAATATATAATAGCCTCTGAAACCCTGTTTTAATCTGACACATTGAATTGGCCACTAAAGCTAAGTGCAAAAATCAACCAATTAAAGTTAATATATTTCCATGTATGGGAAAACAAAAGATGCCTTTATCCTAGCAGGTAATGTCCTTTGACCAATATGCTTATAAGTCAGGTGATGCCCCTTCACTAATATGTTTTTAAGTGGCGTTAAATTAACTTAGTATATCTACTAATTCAAGTGTTGGTAACCCCTTTAAATAGGAACCATTAGGTTTGTTGAGAAATTATTCCAATTTGAAAGTATCTCAGATATGTCAAACCACAACTTGCTGGTCATTGTACAAGCAAATAAAAAGCTTTTTACAGAGTTCTCCATTACACGAACTGTTTAGCACATCATAATAAGAGAAAAAGTAGAAGGCCTCAGATAGATATTGTGCTGCTATTCATAACTCAGAACTCTGACCATCATGCCACAACCTTTTCTTATTGAGCCGAAGGTAATAGATATACAACCCAGTATGACAAAGATGTTGCCATGCACATGAGTAACAGCTCATCATAGGTTGAACATGAATAACAGCTCATCATAGGTTGGCTTAAAAAGCAAATAATACTTGTGTCAACTAAAAAAATATAATACTTGTAACAAACAATAAACAATAATAGTAAACACTATAGGTTATCCAAATATATATAGAAATGAAAATAAAAATATTTTTATATAAACAAAAGAGAGAAATTTGGTATATATACCTAATATAAACACAGACATATAGTGAAATAAAAAGAGAAACATGTACTAAAAAGAAAAACGTGAATACTACAGATTTGATATTTACATAAAAATCATGTTATAATGCAGATATATATACCTTAAAAACAATCAAAACTATATCTGGCATATCCATATCTACATAAGTTCCGAGTAACCCAAAATATTTGATCACTTACAATGCTAGATAGATCCAGGGTTAACATGGATATACACTGTTATCCAACAAAAATAATCATAGTCTTTGACGTTCTATTATATGTTTTGGTGTGTGAATAATGCCAAGTGTCGCTGAAATTGTTTTAAGGACAACATTATTTAGGCATATAGTCGACTGCTTAGAATGAGTGAAATGTTATCAATTTTTGTGCAAGTGGTTGGTTGAATGCCTTTGTATAGAACATATTTTTTTATTATGAAATTGTTGAATGAAGTTCTCTGATTGATGTCAAAGGAGTTCAATATTGACAAAGGAATAACAAAACAATGTTGACAGTGTTGTCAACATAAGATCATAAGACAACATTGATGAAAGGAGTGGGCTATTCTCTTGACGATTTGCACCATCGCGATTTGAGTCGGCTCACGGTGTTTTCCTCTTGTCGTTTGACTACATTCCTTCTTCATTCGCTGGCGATTTTCTCAAAGATGGTAGGGCCGTTAGACTGTAGACTCCATCTACCTTCGGATGAGGCCATGTGCTGACAGGGTCGTTGGCTCCTCCAGATCTGTCAGTTGGTTGACTTCAACATTAATACAAGGGCCACGAGGTGGCAATGTCCTTGACCTGAGCTAATTGCATGAGGGTATAAACAATTGCTAAAAAATATATGTAAATGACTTAATACAAACCTAAATAAATGGATGCAACACCAAAGAAAAATGCAAATGTAGCAAAGAAAACACATGTTTAAAAATGTGTCCTTAGTGATCTCAGTAGAAAAAACATATGTGTAAAAATGTATAAGCAAAATCATTACAGTGTAGTGATATGTGAAGAGGCTTGGGAGACTGCCTATAATTGATAATTGGGAGGTGGAGGGGTTCACTTTCTGAAGAAAAAAAAAAGAGATGGAAGGGTTCACAGTAGCTAACGAAAACAATATAACATAAGTCAATGATACTAATTAGATAGTGATTGGCCAAACATGAGACATAGGGGCCTACCATTCTTTATTACATAATCTACGGTTTTTCCCAAATCCTTGAAACAAGTCTTACTATCAGCTGCATGTTGCCCCCAATGTCTCTTACCTCTTAAAAACATGGTTTTCCATCGACAATTATAGTGGATTCCAACAATTGCCAATTAGCTTCAAATTCTCTATTGAGACACTCGGTATATTGGCTTTTAAAAATATAACCATCAGAGATCGAATCTCCATTGTTTAGAGAAAATATATTTGTTAGTTATGGTATAGAGGTGTATGTTTGTTTGATCAGAACTTTAGAAAGTGATGATCCTTTTATAAATGCTATCGAGTTAAGAACCCTCCGTGATGGCATGTGTGGGCAGGCTAAGCCAATAGGAACAACGTTGAGTTTAAATTCAAGAACAAACGATGGTGGAAATTCGACGATTAGGTAAACACTTTGAACTTTTCATGTTTAACCTATTCAAATCGAATCGTCATAAATCAAATCATTTGATGTTGGTTGAAATTCATTGCAACCTTTTAATACAAATTATATCTTTCCATGCGGATAAAAAATGATGTCTCTATCATAAAATGGTGAGAAAACTATGTTCATAAAAAATGCTTGATAATAATATTTCAGTATTTTTCAATTTCTATACCTGGTTTTCCTACTACTCACAACGGACAAGTTTTTGTGAATGTTTACCCTACCCACGAAGACAGGGGGAGAGAGAACAATACACCAAAAAAGAAACAAATAACGAAACTATATATGATGGTATACCATATATAAAAACATATATGTAGAAGAAGAACAAGACTCACTTTGGAACCACCGCAACTAAAACTTTGAATCATTAAAAAAAATTAAAAATTGTTTTAAATATTACAAAATCTTAATTTAAATTTCATGTATTTTTAAATTGCTCCAAATAAATTGTCTTCATATTACTGTTGTTGTCACTTTTAACTTTAAGACCTGCAGCCCATTATATTAACTAAATAATATGGAAACAAAACTAAAAAAATAAAATTCAAAGATAAAAAATAACCAATGCAATGATGTTGTTAATTCAATCTTAGACATTGATATTTCCTTGAGACTAGTGATATTGATAACTTGTTTCACCCGGTTGTCACATTTTCCATAATCTAGGAACTTCGTTAAGATTCTTTCTAAAATGTTGTATCATTTATACCAAAAGATGAGATTAATAAAATGTTGTATCATTTCTTAATTAAAATAACAAATGTATAATAATTTAAGGTAAGCACATCAAATGTATTTTTAAAAAATAGTTAATAAAATAATATAATATAGTTTTGACTTTAAAAATGTAAAAACATAACTATAATGAGAACCAAATGATAGCCATGTAATGAACATTGTCACTATGCAATTGCTAAGAGTTGATCTGGTACCTTAAAAGCTCGCAGACTGGGCTCTTCTGAGCTAGCTCACTCCTTCTGATTTTATGGATTCGAGTTCCTATACCTGACAAGGTGGCAGACTGCGGTCTTCTGATTTTATGGATTCTTTTGAATTAATCAGTCCAAAGCCGTACAAATTCCGAATCTCAAGATAAAAAAGAAGAACTATACTCACTATTTTCCTGGCTAGCTCTCTAATATTTATTTTCCCAACATGCAATTGCAGCTGTGCTTGAAATTCCTGTGTTACTATCACGACTCAAGACGAAACCGTAAACACTGCTCCAACCACAAAACCAAGCATTGTCATGTGATGGAAGAAACGACTGAGCTTAACGAGCACGCACGTTCATGCTCTTTAAGCCATGGCAAGCATCCATGATCCAATCCCCATTCGGGATGATCGACATTTAGAAAAAAAATGGTATCCGGAAATTTATCTTACGGGAGGTGTCAGTACCTTCAAGTCCACGTCGTTTACCAGTGAATCCGTCACTGATTCACCACGTCTGTGTTTTACTGTTGGTAACCTCTCATCATTATAGCGATGGGACGGTGTCTTTAATGAGGGTTCTGAGTGAAAAATTCAAATTCAAATGTTTGAAATGATACATTTATCTCCAGGAGTGAGCTAGTGAGCTAGTGATGGAGCAATCCTCCCTCCATCGGACGGAGGAGGAGCAAAGTCAACTTTGCTCCTCCTCCATCCGATGAGGGAGAATTGCTCCATAGCTAGCTTACTCCTTTATCTCCAACCCTGTTTACGAAAAAACCTATGTTGTTGTCACCGTTCTCTGGTATCATGGTTCTTTGGTATTTGTGTGTGCCATTGCCCAAAACCACTACTACCTCGGTGAGAACAGAAAGCAGCACGGAGGACTAGAACTGAAAAGTGCCCAGAGCAATTCGTAGTGATTCAGAGCCTTATTGTTTGGATTAATCAATGGGAGCCAGGGAAGCAGTGAGCACAAGATGGTTAGAAATTGCTCCGCCCCGGAGATTTTGTTCATAGACTCGGCGGAATGGTTTGAGCGGAAGGCAGTTGGATAAAATCGCAGAGGAGCGCACTTTTAGCAAACTCGAGTTAATGGAGGATAAGAATGAAAAGAATACACTGGGAGGGCTTTAATTTTCTCATTGAATTCTGATCTTTTTTTATTTATTTAGCCTTGTAAATCACAAGCAGATTTGTTTGTTTATGGACAAATCATGTAAAATATTCCTAATACAATTTCAATCTTGTTTAACAAACCTTTTCTCAGGTTTTATGCCATAAAGAGAATCCAATTGCAATAAATCTTAAATCTTTTATGCCATAATACAATTGCAATCTTGTTTCACAAACTTTTTCTCAGGTTTTATATCTTTTTCTTTTTCCTTAAATCTCTTTGGTTTATGCTGTTTTGCCTCAGTAGAATCTTTGAAAGAGCAAAAATTTTTGGGAAAATGGTCAATCTCTAAAACAGATGCTAACTTGAGAACCCGGCAGAGGCACTGGCCAAACAAACCCAACCCGAAATTGAGCAGATGTAAGCAAGTTTTTCTTGGCAAGTGTTTACATTAAATATTATCTTGGCGATTGGGGAGCTATTGGTTTTGGTTCCGGACAACTAAATATTAAATATAGAGCAACACAGTTTTTTGTTTGAAAATGGCAATAATTAGCTTGCGAAATAGCATAGAGAATGGTTTTGGACATCAACGAGTGTGGCGCTGTCCCTTTTTCAGATAGAAAAAATCGCTGGTGTTGACAATTTTAAATTTTAATGTATCGACTGAACACTATTATATAATAGGAAAACATGAATTTTGGTTGGTTTATTATCTAATTAAGATATTATTACAAGTAAAAAAAAAAATATTATTTCCATAAAGAGAATCCAATACGGGTTATTTTTCCCTAAATGCGAAAAATAATTACAAAATTATAACAAGTGAATAAAATAAGAAATGCAACTCAGCGAAGAATAATTACAAAATTATAACAAGTGAATAAAATAAGAAATTTTCATAAATCACTTTTTTAGATGAGTGTAATAAACTGATTATTAGTTTTGAGGTTAATAAAGAGTAAATATGAAGATTTTTGTAATAATAAGATCAGAAGTTTTGAGGTTAATAAAAGTAAATACGAGTGGTTTATAGGGATTTTTTTAAAGTAAAGTAGTAATGATTTATGAAAATTTGAATTTAATATTTAATTTTATACTTGTAGGTATTTATCTCTTAGACTTTGGGGTGGACTAGTGCTTATGCTTTTCTTAGATTTCGGGTTGACTTTATAACATTTGTTTTAAATTCAAAATAAACAATTGAATATAAAAAAAGAATATCAAATATATTTGGTGGCTATGAATGGATAAGTGGTAGCTAATGCATGAATAACTAATAGTTAATGGATAACCATTATATGCACTTCTTACAACTATGCATGGAAAACAAGTTACTAGTGACACTTGTGACTTGTAGATGTAAACCAACCACAAGTTAAATGGTTGTGCTAGTTTAATAAAAATAATTTAGTTGGGAAATGAATTATTAAATGGATAAATTCAATTCTTTTACAAATTTTTATTTTAGAAATAACAGTACATTTTGATTATTATATTTTTTCCAATTTTTTCCAAATTCAAATGATAAGATCTATTTTAAAATATATCAAATTTACAAGGGAAAAGTTTTATAATTTAGAATATTTTAAAATATGTCAAATTTTCCAACTAATAAAAAAATTATCTATTTCATAATTTAATAATTTAATAAAAATATACATAATCTATAATAATTGTATATAAACATCTATTTAAAATATTTCATTTTTTATTCTAATTTTATCACTAAAATGTTTTTAAATTTTACCTAAATGCCAATTGTTGTTTAATTCAAATTATGTGTTTTTTTTACTAGAAGTTGTGGTGGCCAATAACGCATGCACTTTGACAAAATGGATTTATGTCCAAATGTTTTTAAATTTCACTTAATACCAATTGTTCTTTAATTCATGTCTTTTTTTAAAGAATGCCTCAAACATTACTAATATAAAGATCTATAATGCATTACAAATACAAAGATCTATAATAAATTACTAATACACAATTTAATGTAAGTTTTGAACTCACCCGCTCATTGAATCTTGATTTTAACAAAAAAAACTTTTGAGAACCTTCACCTCTTCTTATTCATATTTATACATTTAATTGGGTCAATCACGGTAGGAGCACATTACCTAGATTCTTCTCATAATGCTAAGTTGCCAAAAATCTTGATGGAAACAAATTTTTTTGAGAAGTCTCACGCCTTCTTATTCATATTTATAGATTGCATTGAGCATTAGCTAACTAATTGTTCTTATGATGTTATGTTGCCAAATGAAAAGCTTATTGGGCATATGCTAAGAGATGTTCTCATGATGTTATGTTGCCAAATAAAAGGTTATTGGGCATAGACTAAGAGACGGAGTCATTGGAGTACAAGTAAACGTTAATCTAATAGTATTTTATTACTACATTAATCTAAATTTAACTTAATAGTTGTATCACTATTGGAGTTAATCTAATACTTATCTAATAGTTAATCTAATTGTTCCAAAATATAACTTCGATTAGAGTTGAAATTAAACTAATAATTGTAAAATCATTGGAGTTAAGCTAATAGTTGCATCTAATAGTTAATTTAAAAGGCATTTCATGCAAAAGTGGTGATTGTAGTTGAAATTAGGCTAAGTTGAAGTTAATTTTTCCAAGTGTCATGAATTGTACTTATCACATGTTAACTTAGTTATTTTTTATTTTTTTGAAATTGTTTTATGTATTTTGAACAACTTAGTAGATCAATATGGACAGTACAAGTGTCTCATTCTCATTCATAGATCAATATGGACAGTACGCATGTCTCATTCTCATTCATAAATGATAAAACATAGATGGTAATCCACCCCAAAATTCCAAGTAACTAACTACAACTCATTTTAGATGATAAATGTTTTATTCTTCTTCTTTAAGTTACACTTACAAAAGAATGATGTACAATAGATTCTCTTATAGAAATAAAATTTCTTATTTTTTTCCCTTGTTATAATTTTGTAATTATTCTTGTCTAAGTTACATTTCTTATTTTATTCACTTGTTATAATTTTGTAATTATTCTCGGCATTTAGGGAAAGATAGGCGGGATTCTCTTACGGAAATGATAATTTCTTATTTTCTTCACTTGTAATAATATCTTAATTAAATATTAAACCAAGCAAAATTCATGTTTTCCTATTATATAATAGTGTTTAGTGGATACCTTACAGCGAGTTTTACTATCTGGAAAAGGAACAGTGCCACACACTGATTGTCCTCGTTGATGTCGAAAACCATTCTCTATGCTATTTCACAAGCTAAATTATTGCCATTTTCAAACAAAAAATTGTGTGGTTCTATATTTAATATTTAGTTGTCCCGAACCAGAACCAATGGCTCCTCAATTGCCAAGATAATATTTAATGTAAATACTTGCGAAGAAAAGCTTGCTTACATATGCTCAATTTCGGGTTGGGTTTGTTTGGCCAGTGCCTCTGCCAGGTTTTCAAGTTAACATCTGTTTTAGAGATTGACCATTTTCCCAAAAAAATTTGCTAGTTCAAAGATTCTACTGAGGCAAAACGGCATAAACCAATAGAGATTTAAGGAAAAAGACATAAAACTTGAGAAAAGGTTTGTGAAACAAGATTGCAATTGTATTACAGCATAAACCAAGAGAGATTTAAGGATTTAAAAGAAACAGATATAAAACCTGAGAAAAGGTTTGTTAAACAAGATTGAAATTGTATTAAGAATATTTTACATGATTTGTCCATAAACTGAGAAATCTGCTTGAGTGATTTACAAGGCTAAATAAAAAAAAATTAAAATTCAATGAGAAAATTAAAGCCCTCCTAGTGTATTCTTTCCATTCTTATCCAACATTAACTCGAGTTTGCAGACATTATCGAAAAAAGATCGAAGGCCCGCCACGAGTTCCTGGTCGCTCAGAGTGCGCTCCTCCGCAATTGTATCCAGTTGCCTTAGGCTTAAACCAAACCATTCCGCCTAGTCTGTGAACAAAATCTCCGCGGAGGAGCAATTTCTAACAACCTTGTGCTCACTGCTGCCCTCGCTCCCATTGATTAATCCAAAGAGATAACGCTCTGAATCACTACGAATTGCTCTGGGCTCCTGGTCATCAAACTTTTTAGTCCTATTCCTCCGTGCTGCTTTCTGTTCTCAAAGAGGCAGCAGTGGTTTTGGGCAATGGAACACACAAATATCAGAGAACCATGACAACAACATAGGTTTTTTCGTAAACATGGTTGGAGGTAAATGTATCATTTCAAACTTTCTTGAATTTGAATTTCTCAAGCAGAACCCTCATTAAAGACACCGTTCCATGGCTATAATGATGGGAGGTTACCAACAGTAAAACACAGACGTGATCAATCAGTGGTGGATGGTATGGACTAAACCGCGTCGACTTGAAGGTATTGACACCTGCCAGAAGATAAATTTCCAGATACAATTTTTCTAAACGCGGATCATCGGAAATGGGGTTATCCATCATCCGGAATGGGGATTGGATGCATGCCATGGCTTAACGAGCATGAACGCACATGCTCGTTAAGCTCAGCCGGAAGGAACCAATGATAGAATCCAGATCAATGCTTAATAGTCAAAACAGACAGTCATGTTTGTCTGTTTTTCCTTCAGACGTCAATGAAAATGAAAGATATATAGATAATTTACAAATTTACTTCTGAGCTGTGGTCTTCATCAGAGATTACCAAAGCTAAGAATTTTTCAAAAAAAATTCAAAAACACGGAAGCTATTTATTAACATTTGAGTTGCGTAAGAGACTACGACCAGGCTTGGAGTTTTCGTTTAAGCTCCTGAAGTCGCCGTCTACAATCAAGTGGAAGCTGAATTTTTCCTGGCCATTCCCAGGTTTCTTGTGAAAGTAATAACCTTCAATGGAGACGTTATAATTCCTTAATCTCTTATTAAAAATTATTTTTTAAACTTCAAAAAATACAAAAGTAAATATAAAAATTTAAACATCTTATTAAAAATTATTTTGATATTTTTATTATTAAACTTAAAATAATACAGAAGTAAATATAAAAAATTAAACACTTGAAATAGGGATTTTAAAACTTTTAAAATTTAAAAAAATTCATTCTTTCTATAGTTATTCTACTATTAAATTAAACACTTGAAATAGGGATTTTAAAACTTTTAAAGCTTTAAAAGGATCCATTTTTTCTATAGTTATTTTACTATTCTAATTGATACTTGTATCTAAATCTTCCTTATCCTTAACCACACCCATGCGTTATTCTACTATTCTGATTGATACTTTCATCTAAACCTTCGTTATCCTTAACCACATCCATGCTTGAAAGACCAAGATCCAACAATAAATCAACCATCAAAAGTTTTGTTGACTATCTGAAATAAAATATAAAAGGTCTTTTTTTAATAAAATTGAAATGAATTTTTATATTATTATTACAATTTGTCTAGCCAATTCAACTTTAGCTTATAACAAAATATCCATAGAACATTTCATGTGAAGGTGCCGGCTCATTAAAGTTTGAATTCAACAAATTGATTGTTTTAAGTCGATTATTGTAAAATCTAAATATTTTTAAGTCTAAATCTAAAATAAATAAATATTAATTTTAAATTTTGGTTATGCCAATATCAAAACCAAGAAGACTTGGATTTGTGTTTATTTCAAATTTCAAATCTCACAACCAAAAAAGAAGTTGATTTCCAATTCCAAATGAAATGCAATTTCGCACTACAATACTTCCAGATGATCAAACAAATAATGAAATACAATTTTCACAATAAATGCATTGAATTGTGAGATTATTGAAGTTTAATTTGTTTTGGTTTGATTTAAGTAGCTTTCAATCAATAAATACACTTAGCAAATTTCCATGAGTACACTGGTTAGCTAAACCAGGTAAACACAATCTAGTTGAAAATGCTAAAAATAGAATTTGAGAAGAAACCAAGACGGCGAGGCTTTTGTTTGTTACCATTACAAAAAAAAGTTACACAAATTACAAAACGAACCATGAGAGAGAGCTCTAAAAAAATACATCCAGTCCAAGTTGGGCTGCCATGATTAGCGCAAACTCTGGGAGTACGGGCTCGCTTAAACCAACTATATGTAAGAGACTTGAACCAATAAAACTACAAAATGATCAAAACAATGCAATTGAGAAGAGAAGAGTTAAGGGGGTAATTGTTAAAGTGATTTTCATTGAAACAAAGAACAATGGAGTAAGCTATTTACCCGACCATTTGCACCGGGCTTATTTGGCGCCATCTATATGATAGCTTACTGCGTTACTTTTTCATGAGACCAAGAACAACCGATTCCAACACCTACTTTCACACCAACTGCCTCTGGAATTCATCCATCCATAAATTTAACCATGAAAATTCTTGTTTTTTTAAGTGCAAGTTTAAAATTGTAAGTTTTGATTGGAATTTTTATGAAAATTGCAAATGTATGTTTAGAACTATATAATTTTAGTCAACTCCATAACAATAACTAGAAAGATCTAAAACTTGGAACATTTTACCAACTTCCTTGTAACAATTAATCAACTCCTTTGTTTGTTTTATGGAACCCAATCCAGGTTTAAACCTTGGATTCTTTATCCTTCGTGATCACGGAGGTTAAAGTTTTAAACTAGCATACATATAGAACATTGGCGTTATCAAATCAAAAACAATTGAATTTCAAATTACAAGTTTTTAGAACACAATTTCATATTAGGTTTAGATCGGTTCAGTCTCTAGATTTAATTTGATTTGGTAAATTAGTATTCTTCATTATTGCATTATACTGGAGTGTAATAATAGTTTGTTGTAGAATTTATATGCAATGAAAATGCAAGAAAAGAAGTAGAATCTGTTGTTCTTGGCCTGACTGAGTCAAGTGGCCCTGGTGCAAATGGTCGGGTAGATAGCTAACTCCACAACAACCTCTGACTAGGTTCCATAACTTCTTCAAAGCAAAAATCAACAGCAAATCCACTGTAGTTCTAGGTTCCTTAATTCTAGTTTGATTTATTTGAGTAATTCTTATATTAATTGCATAAGGTGATTATACAGAGCCCAAACAAATTAGTTTCACTTAAAACTGAAGATCAATAGCAAATTCACTGTAATAATAAATTTAAGATTTTCAAGAACAGGGACAAATTCAGTGCAATGATTTCAATAAAGATTTTAAGGAACCCAGATAAAATTACCTTGATATAAGCGACTTTGAAGTCTTAAACAGCCACACAAATTTACAGTAAAATTTAAGGTTTAAAAGTGAAGAAATTCCTGCGTTTTACTGTTTGCTGGTTTATGTTAACATTTTGTGGTTTTCACATACAGCCCGTTTTGCATTGGCTGTAGGTTACTTATGAAATCTTACTGAACAATTAAACACACAGTAAAATACAGTGACAGGCTGAAAACCACATTTAACAATCACACCATAAAATGATAGACTCAGATATTTTTGGCCAAAATCAAGCCCTGGAAAAACCCCCACGGGGAAAACCAGTCAGAGGGAGAGAGTTTATTATTATGCTTCAGCAAAATATCAGAACAAAAATACATTGAAAATTTTAACTTATCTCCACCCAAGATTTCATCTCAAAATCTTGAAAAACGTGCCCAGCATTAAATGCAATCCGTACACCTCGAAAATTGCGCAGCAATAAATGTTGTCCGTACAGTTCGTACCCTCCTCGATTTCTGTGCAGAAATTTTCCAACATTAAATGCAGTCTGTACCTCCTCGATTTTCTGTGCAAACTTTCCAGCATTAAATGCAGTCTGTACCTCCTCGATTTATGTGCAAACTTTTCAGCATTAAATGCAAGCCGCACCCTCGATTTCTGTGCAGTCCGTACACCTCGATTTCTGTGCCAGCAATTAATGCAGGCCGTACCCTCGATTTCTGTGCAGTCCGTACACTTCTTGGGAATCGTGCAAAACAATAAATGCAGTCTCAAAATTCGTTCCCACCAAAATCTCTTTAGCAGGGTGTCTCGAGATTCGTGCCCTCTCTCCTTCTTCAACTCTCTCTTCTTCCTTCTCCTCTCAAAGATGAAAAAGTGAAAAATGTTTTGCCTCCCTCAACCCTTTTTGTCTAAACCCTAAGTGGGAATCTAATCCAACGATGGAGAAAGATCCAATCCAATGGCTAAGATTCAATGAGAGTAAAAATCACATTTATTTAAATCACTTAAATAAATTTACTCACCCACTTAAATTTATCAAAAAAGTGACTTTAACTTTATAAAGTCTCATTAAGTAGCTTTTAATGTGAGGGTCACATTTTTCCCTTTTGTAAGTGACTTAGGCAAAAAGTCACTTAGGGAACAAATTCCTAGGTACAAAAACTAACACTCTCTCTTACCGAGGAAGGTGTTCTGCACCACTCCCAACTTATCTCTGAAGAAGACAAACTTCCCCCTCCCCAAAGACTTCGTCAGAATGTCTGCTACCTGCTCATCAGTGGATATATACTGTAGCTCAACTGCCCCTCTCTGAACATAGTCACGGATGAAATGGTACCTGGTCTCAATGTGCTTCGACCTGTCATGAAACACTGGATTCTCAGAGAGCTGAATGCAACTCTGATTGTCACAATAGATCACCGTAGGCCTAAGTTGCTGATCAAATAAATCTACCAATAACTTGCGAAGCCACAGTGCTTCACAAGTAGCCTAACTCGCTGCCATATAATCAGCCTCAGCAGAACTCAGTGCAACGGACTTCTGTTTCCGACTGAACCACAACACTGCTGCCGAGCCCAAACTGAAACAACAACCGGAAGTGCTCTTACGATCCCTCACACAACCTGCCCAATCTGAATCTATGAACCCAACCAAGCTGACTCCACCCGAACCCCTGTAGTCCAGACCATAATCCACCGTACGTGCAAGATATCTCAGTATGTGCTTTGTGGCAGTCCAGTACACACTCCTAGGCTCAACCATGAACTGACTAAGAGTGTTAACCGCAAAACACAAGTCTGGCCTAGTATTGACCAGATATATCAAAGACCCAATGAGCTGACGATATAAAGTGGGATCCACCAACTTACCCTCGGAAGCATGAAGTTGCTTCCAGTTGGTGATCATAGGCGTACACATCGGCCTGCAGTCCTCCATCCGAAATCTCTTCAAAATATCAACTGCATACTTCCCCTGTCCAAGGAAAATATGTCTAGGCTCCTGCCAAACCTCCATCCCCAGATAGTAATGCATCAGTCCAATGTCAGTCATCTCGTACTCCGATGCTAGATCTCTCTTGCAATGTGCAATGAGACGCTCATCACCTGTGATAAATAGATCATCAACATATAGCAGAAGAATGAGCAGATCTCCTCCAACCACAATGAAGTATAGGTTGGGATCAGCCTCACCCTTCTGGAATCCCATCGATGTCAAGTAAGTATCAATCCTGGAGTACCAAGCTCTAGGAGCTTGCTTCAGTCCGTACAAGGCTTTCCTCAGCCTGCACACATGAGAATCTCTCCCATGGATCTCAAATCCCTGTGGCTGCTCTAAATATACCTCCTCCTGCACAAGAGCATTGAGAAATGCAGTCTTCACATCCATCTGGTGGATCTTCCAACCCATCTCTGCTGCTATAGATATAACTGCCCTGATAGAAGAATACCGAGCAACTGGAGCAAATGTCTCATCATAGTCAACTCCCTCAACCTGTGAGAACCCCCGCACCACAAACTGAGCCTTGTACTTCTCCACACTGCCATCCGCAACATGATTTATCTTGTAAAGCCACTTGGAAGTCACAACTGACTTCCCCTCAGGTCTCGGCACTATCTCCCAAGCATCATTCTTCATGATGGAATGGTACTCTTCCATCATGGCATCTCTCTATACCTGATGTTGGGAAGCCTCCTCAAATGTGGATGGCTCAGAGTCACAAAGACTCGCAACAAGGGCCATACCATACCTGTCTGGCTCCACCACTGTCCTGATCTGCTCCTGGGGCCTACCAATTGCCTCTGCATCCTTCAAGGTCTCCTGAAGCCACCTAGGCTTCCTCTTCCTTGAAGACTACTCCTCCCAAACTGGTCTTGGGCTCTCCTCATCTGAGGAAGTCCCAGTACCTGAAGGTCTAACACCCCGAGGACCAGTACCTGATGAATCTGTGATCTGAGGACTCAACCCTGAACCTGTCCTCGAAACTGTCCCTGAAGTGCTAGCCACCTGAATCACTGAACCTGTAGAAGCTGTTCCTGTACCCTGTGATCCAGTCACTCCAGAAACCTGTGGACCTGATAGCTGCATCGAAGAATCCTGTACCAACTGAGGTGTGGGAGCTGGTGTCTCCCCCTGCTCTAACTCCCTAGACTTCCTGAAGGCTCTCTCCTCATCAAACTTCACTTCCCACCGGACAACAACTTTCCTCACAACAACTTTCCTCAAGCTAGGTAAGTAAAGCCGATAGGCCTTCGAAGTCTCGTCATATCCCACAAATATGCCTCTCTCTGCGGTGGGATCAAACTTCGTCCTCTTCTCAGAAGGGACGTGAGAGTAAGTCAACGAGCCAAATATGCGAAAGTGGCCCACCTCAGGATTCTTGCCTGAATACATCTCCTCTAGAGTCTTACTCCCCACTGCCCTGTGAGGACTCCTGTTCTGCAGATAAACTGCAGTGCTACATGCCTCTTCCCATAGAAAGAAAGGTAACCCCTGATCATGAAGCATTGCTCTGGCTGCCCCCACAATCGACCTGTTCTTTCTCTCTACTACTCCATTCTGCTCAAGAGTGTAAGGAACTGTCAACTGTCTCTGAATGCCCTCCTGTCTGCAGAATGCATCGAACTCCTTGGAGGTATACTCACCCCCATTGTCCAATCTCAATATCCGGATCTTCCTCCCTGTCTACTTCTCCACAAGGGCTTTGAACCCTTGGAAGACTCTCAACACAAGTGGGGACTTCTTGCTCCTCAAGAAGTAGATCCCAGTCTTCCTGGAGTAGTCATCAATGAAGCTAATGTAGTACTCAAAACCTGTCAAAGACATTGATGACATAGGACCGCATATGTCAGAATGGATAAGATCTAGCACCCCTCTAGCTCTCGTGTCACTGCTCGAAAAAACAGTCTTGGTGTACTTTCCCAAAGCACACCCCCTGCACACATCACTCTGCTCAATGCTGAACTCCGGTAATCCTGTAACCATGCTCCTCAACAATCTGAGAGCTGGGTGATGTAGGTGGGCCATCCTCCGATGCCAAAGCTCACATAGCTCACTGCTGCTGCTGTGTGCTAGAGCACACTGTGGATGAAACAAGAGCTTATACAGCTTTCCACATCTGACTCCAATGTCCATGGCACTAGACATACCTGTAGCCCTGGGATACACCTGCACTCTCCCATCTGAAAAGCACACCCCAAGACCCCTATCCTCAATGGTGGACACTGACACAAGGTTCTTCTTCAGCCCAGGGACATACAACACATCTCTCAGAGTCATGAGACTCATCGACTCCCTCTGAAATGTAATGGTCCCCCGACCAATAGCTCTAACAATGGTGTTGTCTCCAAGGACAACCTCCACATCTCTACCTGTCTAAGATAGCTCCGAGAACATCTCTCGAGCTCCAGTCATGTGGCTCGAGGCTCCGCTGTCAATATACCAAGTAGTAGAGGTGGATGGACTCCCATGATGACCTGCCAACAATGAATGCTCACTATCCATATCCATGTCTGTGCTAGTGGCTAAAGAGACTATCTCTCTCTCCATCTGTCCAGCATATAGGGAAAACTCCCTCTGAAATGCATCACCAAACTCATCAACCTCTGCTGAGGCTGTTGTCTGCTGTCCCTGTCCCTTCTTCTTCTTCTTGCTTGGACACTGTGAAGCATAGTGCCCAAACGCCTGACATGCATAACACTTGATTTTACTCAAGTCTTTCTTCTGCCCACTCTGCTGCTGCTGCTGGTGCTGCTTTGCCCCACCCTTCGTGGGACCCTTCTTCTTCTTGCCCTTAGCTGCCAAAGCCACATTCTCGTCATCAACCCCACTGTGAGATGTATTGCCCTGTACAAGACCTCTCCTAGTCTCCTCCTGCACAAAGTCATCCCAAAGTCTATCCCGGGTAGGTAGGTTCTCTCTGCCCACTATGGCTTGCACAAATTCACCCCAGGGCTTTGAAGCCCCATTCACTGCTGTGCGTACTAGCTCTGTAGGGGCTACCACCTCCCCAACCGCTGCAAGTTCATCCCGAACTGCAGAAATCCTGGTATCATATGCTGTGACTCCCTCACCCCCATTCATCTTTATACTTTTGAGTTTCTCTTTGAGAACCATCTTCCTGTTCTCATTGGAACTCTCATACAAACTGATCAAGGCTGATCACATCAAGTGTGCCCTAGTCTTGCCTGAAATGTGAGGGATTATGTGGTCTTTAACTGCATCTAGAATGATCCT
Organism: Pseudotsuga menziesii; assembly: GCA_001517045.1. Lineage (NCBI taxonomy): Eukaryota > Viridiplantae > Streptophyta > Pinopsida > Pinales > Pinaceae > Pseudotsuga > Pseudotsuga menziesii. The sequence continues at coordinate 214,136 of LPNX010669984.1, read as the reverse complement.
CCTAGCTTTACAGTCCTCTTGTTGAAAGCTGATAGAGCTGCTGCATCTGTTGATGCAGGAATGACAACCGAGTTAGCTGTAGTGTTCCTAACTATATCCGGCCATAACTCATTCTTCTCCAGTATCAGTAAAATTTTGGCCTTCCACGGCACAAAATTTCCTGTCCCATCCAGCCTATCCTCCAGTCTAAGACCTGTAGCCATCTCTACACCAACCCAACAAAGTGCTGCTTACTGACAGAAGGTAAAATACTAAAAATTTCTGAGATCTGAAAATTTCTGAAACTATCACCTTTTTCTGCCCCCAAGCTCTGATACCATGAAGAAATTCCCGCGTTTTATTGTTTGCTGGTTTATGTTAACATTTCGTGGTTTTCACATACAGCCGGTTTTGCATTGGCTGTAGGTTACTTATGAAATTTTACTGAACAATTAAACACACAGTAAAATACACTGACAGGCTGAAAAACACATTTAACAATCACACCATAAAATGATAGACTCAGAGATTTTTGGCCAAAATCAAGCCCTGGAAAACCCCCACGGGGAAAACCAGTCAGAGGGGGAGAGTTTATTATTATGCTTCAACAAAATATCAGAACAGAAATACAGTGAAAATTTTAACTTATCTCCACCCAAGATTTCATCTCAAAATCTTGAAAAACGTGCCCAGCATTAAATGCAGTCCGTACACCTCGAAAATTGTGCAACAATAAATGATGTCCGTACAGTCCGTACCCTCCTCGATTTCTATGCAGAAATTTTCCAGCATTAAATGTAGTCCGTACCTCCTCGATTTCTGTGCAAACTTTCTAGCATTAAATGCAATCCGTACAATCCATACCTCCTCGATTTCTGTGCAAACTTTTCAGCATTAAATGCAGGCCCTACCCTCGATTTCTATGCAGTCCGTACACCTCGATTTTTGTGCCAGCAATTAATGTGCAGTTTGTACACTTCTTATGTGCAGTTTGTACACTTCTTGGGAATCGTGCAAAACAATAAATGCAGTCTCGAAATTCGTGCCCACCAAAATCTCTTTAACAGGGTGTCCCGAGATTCGTGCCCTCTCTCCTTCTTCAGCTCTCTCTTCTTCCTTCTCCTCTCAAAAATGAAAAAGTGAAAAATGTTTTGCCTCCCTCAACCCTTTTTGTCTAAACCCTAAGTGGGAATCTAATCCAACGGTGGAGAAAGATCCAATCCAATGGCTAAGATTCAATGAGAATAAAAATCACATTTATTTAAGTCACTTAAATAAATTTACTCACCCACTTAAATTTATCAAAAAAGTAACTTTAACTTTATAAAGTCTCATTAAATAGCTTTTAATGTGAGGGTCACCTTTTTCCCTTTTCTAAGTGACTTAGGCAAAAAGTCACTTAGGGAACAAATTCCTAGGTACAAAAACTAACAAAAATAACCAAAACATGTTCATCGTAACATCAGTAACAATTTAAAAGAGTAGAAATTATCATTCTCAATAATATTTTAATTATCAGTTTTATGAAGAATAATATTTAAATTAAAAAAAATTAATTCTATTCCATTTTTAACTTTCATATATTCAAATTGTTTTCAAAGAAAAAATAGGTGCTAATTTAAGTGGGATAACGTAAGAAGTTTTGTTATCAAAATCCGGGAAGATTGTTACACCACCTTTACTGAAAAGATGTTGATAGACCATTTTTATAATTTTGTCAATAGGTTTTATTCAGTGAGAAGATTCGGCCAATACCAAGACGTCAATGAAGAGGGTTGTGTTCGGAGAATTCTAATCGATCCCATATTTCTGAGGTTGAGTTTTATCATAATAAAAAGCCACTTACACCTTTCCTGTTCACCGGGTCAGGATACATACAGACTCAGTTTATAAGGATTCAACCATTTAACAAATGGATACCATAGCACCAACGAGCAACTATGCTACCCGCAATGAATCTTTTGGCAAGAGATTTCAACTTACTAAACCCTTGAAAATGAATACAGGAAAAAAAATGGAAAAATTAATTGGGAGAACACATGTCCAACTCAAGCAATTAATATTTTTGGCTGACCTTGGGTGATGAAATTTTGAGTCCTGCAGAGGATAATTCAAAACTGCACTGAGTAAGAGACTGATAATTCTATCCGAGAGAGGGAAGGTAAGAAAACTTTGGTTCAAAAGTTCAAAAAGTGAAGTAACTAACCTTTGCATAGTCGGAAACGGAGACTGAATTTTCTTTGTTTTCCTGATAAGTGAAATACATGTATCATGTGTCTACAACAGAGCCAAATGCCAAAGATTCGGTGAATTGAATTCCGTGAAGTGAAAGATGTGTGCTATCGATGGAATAACAAAGGATTGTGGAGTATGCTCCAGGCTTTTGCTGTCAATCATAATTGGGTTCTACGTAAAGAAGCTAAGCTGGCTGGGGCACACTTGGTTTGATAAGTTTGGCAGGACAAAAATAATATCCTCACCTAACCCTTCTCGAAACACATAGCTGTCTTGGATTTATACCTTGGTTACCGAAGCTTTTGAGAAATCAATTTCATAACTCTATTGTTGTTCAAAAAGCCAGACCCTTTTAGAAACAGGCCATCCTTAACAAACATGTACGTTAGGTCTATCTATCGATGTTGGTCTGTTAGATGAGACGGAACGCACATGTTTTTTAAGCTCAGGCCTTGAAACACAGAGCTGTCTTGGATTTAGAAACTCTCCAGAAACCAATCTCATAACTCTAATGCTTATATCAGTCAGATTGTGATTGTGATTCTTTTATAGCATTGGTGATATCAGCCTGGCCGTAGAGTTTTCGGGCATTAAAACCTAAAACAACGTTATCTTCATCAGGTCAATAAAAAAATAGACAACTATAAAAAAATTAATAAAAATTATTTTAAATGTTAAAAAAAACTTAGTTTAAATTCTATGTTTTTTAAAATTGCTCCAAATTATTTGCCTTGGAGCGATTCATATATTCCCAGGTAGGGACATAATAATTTCAAACCAAGTTCTTTTGAACTTGTCGGCACTCCATCCTCTTGCTAACAGAATACCCTGTTCTCCTTTTCTTTGCGATTACTTCTCTCCGGTGAAGCTCCTCTTGAAGCTCTGCAACATCCTTACGAATCTTAGAGAACACTGCAAAATGATCAAGCATCTGCTCTCATTTCCTTTCCAGTACCGGCTGGTTGGTTTTTCCTTCTTCTGTCAGACACTGGGAGTCATGTTCATTCCAGGCGTGCATAAGATAATATTAATAATGTATTCCTAAAGTTTATTAATTTATTATTGAACCAGGTGAGGCACGCGTGAATAATATTTTACGGAACAAAAAGGAAGGGTGTGTGGTTGCTTCTCAACATCATGTACTACTGCCGCCTTCAAGATAAGTTTGCAGGGTGAGTCATATCTACCTAATACCCATCATACATTTACTTGCTGTGATCATATTTATAGTTAGTTTTTTTTACCATCCATCCCCAATGCCCATGTATTAGTTCGCTCTATGTTATAGTTTTCATCATCACTTCCGTACAAAGCACAAGATCGCAGCCCCACAATACGCAATCTGAAACTTGTGTAGCCCCACAATATGCAATCTGAAAACAATAAATGAAACAGTTGCTTAAAAGAAAAAATAAGTTGGTGATAACAATGCATCGTTCTGGTGACCATTGGCCCCCTTTTAAATAAACCTGGTGTCATTCCATTCACAAAATGCAGTTGCATGGACAGAGGCAAAGTTTGAAAATGAAAAGCAAGGAACTGTGTAGGTAAAAGCTCGAATAAAAGGCATTGTGAGTCTGGAAAGTTGATTTTTTTGTAACAGGATACAATTATGACAACAAAGAGTTTGTTGAGAGAAATGTGCACAACTTACATGAAATTGTTTTTTTCAAAATATCTGAGAATTAACCTTTATTTCAGTCTCAACATTTAAAAAGTTGTTTATTCTAACGTTTCAGAAACACTGCTGCAGAAAAAAAAATATTTAAAAATATATAAGGTTTGGTTTTATTTTTTCATAAATAAATTTATATAATTTTATATAATTAATTGTAATTACTATGTTGTTTTTTCATGTCAAGCATATATTGTAAGGTTTATGTTGTTTTTCCGTATCAAGCATATATCGTAAGGTTTGCATGTTTTACTGGTTTAGCGGAAGTCATCGCCAAGCATAATGCAAGGTGTAGATATAAAACAAATGAGCACACCATTTACCATGTGTTTTTTAGATTCAAACAATTCTGGGCAAATCCAGAATGTCGTCTACGTCTTGCAGCTAGAAATGGTCTCGCATTCTACCTTGTGTAGATATAAATGGTCTCGTAACTAAAAGAAAAAAGGGCTATTTAATTGGTTTCTCAAGAAGACAATTTAATTGGTTTAGACATTCATGTGATCATTTCTCATTGATGTAATTTGTTAAAATATATTAAAATGTAAAATTTTGATTTTTTTTTCATCTTAATAATAAAAATACAATTATGAAGTTTAAGAACTCGGAGGCACTAAATGTTCAGAATAAAAGAGCGATCAGGTTAGAATGCCGCGAATGTCCCCATCTAGCGCATACTTACGTGACTTTTTTCTTAGTCATTACTTTTCCTATATATTTGTTCAGCTCCACCCCACCAAAGAAAAGCATTATTCACGCAAACCTACTACGAATCCGAATTGGAATTCAACTTTTAACTTGTTAGTATTTTTAGATCTTATAAAATTATACAAATCTAAAACTGCAAATCTTTTAGATACAAATCTTATAAAAAAAATAAAAAAATAAAAAATGCAGAGAACAACTATTTTATAGTACAAATCTATATTTAATATTTTATCAATTAAAAAAATAATAATAATATAAATGGGAAAATTTTTAAATGTTTTATTTGTAAATGATAAAAATAAAATTTATTTATAAAATATTATTATTTTTTATTATCACTAAAACAAAATTATCCATTTTGTGATCATGATTAAATATAATTGAAAAAGAAAAATTTATTTGTTAAAGAATTTGAAATTTTTTAATTTGTAATTATGTCTAAAAATGAATCGAATTGAAGAGCTTGCTTACGATGAGTTTTGACGAGGAAACTTTGTTTAAAAGCGTTCCGAGCACGGTGGGCCTATTAATGAGTAAAGAGAAGATTAATGCCAAGTTATATTTACTGCAGAAGTGTAAGCTGTCCGAGACTGATTTAATTTACAGGCTAAGTGAAGGGTAGTGAAACTACAATTTGGGAATAAAGTTATGAAAAGGAAGTTTTCAGCTTTTAGCAATTAAAGAAACAGTTTTGGAAAAACTTTGTAACAAACTTTTGAAGCAGATACAAGTGGACAATTTGGTACCCACCGAGGAAAAAACTGCTTATACCTTGTACTCTGCTTATACCTTGTACTCTCTTGTCTTCGCGACCCCAAACAATTTATATTTATTAAATTTTGTCATATAATTTGAAATTGTTTAGCTAATATTCATTATAATAATATTCATTATAATAAAGTACTCTAAATATTTTATGTTTTTGTTTTTGTTTTTTTTTAGTATATTTTATGGTTTGTTTTGTTTGGGTTTGAGTTGAAAAACTGCAATTTAAAAAGCTTTCAAATTTGGATTTTACCAAAAAAAATTAGAGAATTTTAACATAAAGAATTCAAAAATCCAAAACATAAAAATGAATAAACTACCCCTTGATCAAAATTTTAAATGAAATTGTAATAAATAGTTTTTTTGCGAGTTTTGAAAATTCCGTGAAGATTCATGGGAGAAACTGGTAAAAACCAGCCAAAAAAAGAAGTCAAAAAGTCCCGTGTTTAGACAACCCTCATTTTGATTATCAAATTTTGTTATTTTTAATAAAACAAGTCCAATTGATTCCAATTGATTTAAAGGAAAATGCATATATATCAGCCAACTTCCATCTTCTATTGAACTTAGTAGTGGCATTACATAAAATGCTTCCCCAACCCAAGGAAAATGGTACTTGACTTTCCTGTCATTGCCAAAGTAATTAGATGGCATTCCAATGTTTGTGAAAAAAGTACGACCGTCTATTACTAGACCTATTTTACAATTCATAACATTTTGGATCTCTTGACTAATAATCAATAAGTTCCAAACATCTTTGGCAATTAGATAATATACCCTACTAAGTAGAGAAGGAGAACACCTATTCTACAATTCATAGCATTTTAGATCTCGTGACTAATATGAATAAGTTCCAAACATTTTTGGCAGTTAGATAATATATCCTATTAGGCAGAGAAGGAGAAGGGTCTTGCTTGTTTGTTTCTTCGCAATAATAAGGAGGTTGTCTAGCATGGAATTGGATTAAAATAGACTTGTGTCTTTCTCATTATTCCACATTGCAATTTGAATTTAAAAAAATTGTTTTTCCTCATTATTCCAAATAAGGATTTACATTTTCCGTAATTGATTATGAATGAGGAAAACCTTCTTTATTCTAAATAATGATTTACATTTTCCAACATTGATTATGAATGAGGAAAACCTTCTTTAGAAAGCTACCATTTTCCTTAGGGTAGGGAAGCAAGTTATGTAATGCCACTACCAAGTCAAAAGAATATGAAAGTTGGTTGATATAGAAGCATCTTCTTTTAAATCAAGTGGAGGTTCTCGAGTCCCATGTTGATTGTCATTTCCATCTTATTACTTCAAATTTTTTAAGAATATATTAAAACATTTTATTATTATACTTTGTCCATGATCAAATTAACTTTTTAAACCTATTTTATTATAATGGAGATTGTAATTTTCATAACAAAGGTTTTTTTTAAGTTGTTTTATCATAAAATTGAAATATTCTAGTTTTATATTATTCTGAAGAGAATTTTTGAATTCACATATTATTTAAAATGGTTAATTTTTTTTATTAAAATAAATTTTAAAAATATAAAAATTATTAAATGAACATTATAATAATTATTATTATTTTTATTTTTAGGTTAAAATAAGCTTTAAATAATAACAAATAAAATTAGTACTTGTTTCATTAAAAATAACAAATTTGAAACTATAGAAAATAATAAATTAATTATTCTAGTGAATGAATCTTAATTTTAATTGAAAAATATATATATTAACCGGAGTAATTTTTAAAATTTTATATGAAATTTTGATTAAGAGATAACATGTCTCATACCTCTATTCTTATAATTTTATTATTATTTTTTATTATTAAAATTTAAAAAAATAATAATAATGCATACTATAACAATGACATAAATATCTAAACCATTTAAATTTCCTTCTTTAGATGACCATTTCTACAACAAGAGGTAGACAACATTCCAGATTTGTCCAAAATTGTTTGAATAAAAAAAACTCTCGTGCATGAAGCCTGCAAAAAAACTATATATCTGCAAAAAAACTATATATCTACATCTGGCATTTCAAAACTATATATCTAAATCTGGCATTTCATCCTTCTTGGAAGATGACTTGACTTCCATTAAACCAGTCAAAACATACGAACCTTACAATGTATACTTGAGAGGAAAATACAAAAGTAATTATAATTAATTATATATAATTTTTTGTGAAAAAAAGATAAAACCAAAGCTTACATTCCTAGAGAGTATGAAATGACCATGTTAATTCTTTGAAATGTTGAGACTACGAAATAACCCTGTTATGAAATGACCATGTTAATTCTTTTAAATGTTGAGACTGCGAAATAACCATGTTAATTCTTTTAAATGTTGAGACTACGAAATAACCATGTTAATTCTCAGATTTTGGAGGAAAACAATTTGTTTTTGAAAAGTTGGAATAAACAATTTTTTTAATTGTCTAGACCATGAAATAATCAGGTTAACAATTTTGTGTTTGTTGTGTACATTGCTTTCAACAAACTCATTGCTTCCCTAATTTTCATTGCTGTAATAATTGTCCCCTGTTAAAAAAAAAAATCAACTTCTCCAGACTACCAAAGCCTTCTATGCTTTTCAATTTCAAAATTTGCCTCCGTCCTTGTGCTCGGTAGAAGTAATGCAACTGAATTCGGTGGAAGTAATGCAACTGAATCTGAATTCGGTGGAATTAATGCAACTGAATTTTGTGAATGAAATGACACCAGGTTATTTAAAAGGGAGCCAATTGCCACCAAAGCCTTCTATGTTTTTCAATTTCAAAATTTGCCTCCGTTCTTGGCTCGGTGGAAGTAATGCAAATGAAATGACACCAGGTTATTTAAAAAGGAGCCAATTGCCACCAGAATGATGCAATGTCATCAACAACTTATTTTCTCTTTTAAGCAACTGTTTCATTCATTATTTTTAGATATCAACAACTTATTTTCTCTTTTAAACAGTTTCATTTATTATTTTCAGATTGCAGACAACTTATTCTCTTTTAAACAACAGTTTCATTTATTATTTTCAGATTTCAGATTGTGGGACTACACAAGTTTCAGATTGCATACTGTGGGGCTGCCATCTTGTCCTCTGCACTGAAGTGATGATGAAAACTGTAACACAGATCGAACTAGATCGAACTAATAAATAGGGAATTGTGTTGAAAAAACTAACTATAAATATGATCACAACAAGTAAATGTATGATGGGTATTCCGCAGATATGACTCACCATGCAAACTTATCTGGAAGGCAGCAGTACCGGATGTTGAGAAGCAACAACACACCCCATCCTTTTTGTCCCGTAAAAACTTCCTCACCTACCTCACTTGGTTCAATAATAAACTTGAGGAAAACATTATTAATATTATCTAATGCAGCACGCCTAGAATCAACATGATTCCCATTGTCAAAAGCAAATGACAGAAGAAGAAAAAACCTACTTTCTGGCACTGGAAAGGAGCGCAGATGCTTGATTGTTCTGCAGCATGCTCAAAGCTTTGTAAGGCTATTGCAGAGCTTCAAGAGGAGCTTCAATGGGGAAAAGCAGTCGCAAAGGAAAGGAGAACAGGGTATTCCGTGAGCATGAGGATGGAGCACAGGCAAGTTAAGAAAAAACTTGGTTTAAAATTGTATTAATGTTGAGGCCGACAAACTGACAGATACGGACGAGCGAACGGCCCTGTCAACACATGATGACAGCGGAGAGTAAATGGAGTCTCCCATCTAACGGGCCCTGCAATCTTCAAGAAAATCGCCGACGAACGGAGAAGGAAAAGAGTCAAACGGCGAAAGGCAAACGTCATGAGGTGGCTCAAATCTCGATGGTGCAAATCATCGAGAGAATAGCCCACTCCTTGATGAAATAGTCCAAAAAGAGTGAGCCAAAATAACACAGTTGGCTAAGTGGAGTCGAAAGCATTATAACACTAAGTTTCTATGAAGTGAAGATTTGGACAGCCCAGATCATAAGAAAGAGAAAGATCAATGGTCTATAATAGTTTCCGCAATGCCAAGGTTCAAGCTTGTTAAAACTGCGGAAAGACTATTGCAGAAGTCACTTCTGAGAATTTATGAAAAACAGACCCGCAATCCGCAATCCGTAAATTGCGGAAGAAGTTTTGCGGGAGACGGATTGCAGGAGTAGTTTCAACAAAAGTCGAAAAGCAGACCCGCAATCCACAATTGCGAAAAAAGTTTTGCGGAAAGGGAATTGCAGAAGCAGTTTCGAGAAAATTCGAAAAGCAAACTCACAATCCACAACCTGCAATTGCGGAAAGATCGTTGTGGAAGGTTAATTGTGAAAAGTTAATTGCGGAAATGAGCGTTGCGGACATCACTTTGCGGAAAGATCGTTGTGGAAGGTTAATTGCAAAAAGACAGTTTGCGAAAAGAAAAATGCGAAAAGGTCGTCACGGAAAGGCAATTGCGGAAAGGTCGTTGCGAAAAGGCAATTGTGGAAGGTCGTGACTAATAAATTTAAACAGAGTTGAAAATAATTAAACAAAGAAGTAAGGAAACGCGTTTGATGAAGAGGCACGTTTTATGAAGTGATGTGTTTGATGAACAGGCATAACTCCATATTGAAAGGGCGCAACTGTGAAACTCTAGAATGAAGAGATGCATTTGTAAAGAAAAATGAATGATGTTAAAGCTATTTATAAGCAAGATTTCGAGTTTAGAAAAGATGTCTCTGTAGTCTAGATCTATGTGGCAGCAACAGAAGACGGAGACCAAAGAAGTGATGAGAAACCAGTGACAAAATTGAAGACATAAGATCTAGAAGTCTGATAAAAACATATTAGGGTGGCAGGGTGGTGCTAGGGCAGGCTACAGGTCTACAAGGGGGTCGTAGGCTCCTTCCAATAGTAGCTAGAAAATAGGTTGTCGAAGCATCCTTTTTGTAGTAGTTGATAAACCAGGGGGTTGTAGCCTCTTTCCAGTAGTTGCTGGTAAATAGGGTGTTGTAGCAGACAGAAACCAGGATGTCGTAGCATCGTTGTTTGTAGTAGCAGGGAGAAACTATTTGTAAATATAATTTTGCAGTAATAGAAAGTGTCAATGATTTTCCCAATTGGGCTTCCACTAAGTGGCAAAAATTAACTAAAGTAGATCAATACTGATTCACCCCCCTCTCAGTATTGTTTGATATTCCAACAGAAATGAGAAACATGTTTTCTAACAAAGAGTAAGAACAAAATGAAATAAAACTATGGCCTGGCATAAACAAAACAAGCCCATGTATAAGCTCTTGCCTTGTATATGCATGTCGTGTATAAGATACATGTGCGACAATCAATAATCATCATAAAGTGATTGCTGCCAACGTAATGAACTTTGAAGTTTTGATGTCATAAACGAGAAACACCTTGACCTAAAATGGTACTTCCGATGCATATTACAAGCAAGATGTGTAATGTCAAATAGACATTGCATGAAAAGTACTGACATGCCAAACCCACAAACATTCAACAGACCAATATTTTACTTCTGCTGCACTTAAAACATTTATTTTAACACAGAAACAGTGTAGAGAGTGCAAACAAAGTAATTCATTCTTTCACTAGAATTACTGTTCATACTGTAGGTTCCACAATTTTTTGAAGTTTCAGTTCAACTCAATTTTTATTTTATGCTTTCGGAAATTAATGATCTACAAAAACAGTATTTTTGGTACATGCAAAGTAGAATATGTTAAAGAACCTTTGCTAGAATTACCATTGCAAGGAAGAAACATGATTTATAAGCACAGATGCATCGACTTTTAGAAATTCAAGACCCTAAGATTCATGTTTGAACATTGAATAAAAAATGGGCTGCATACTTGAGGGAATCTGACGTCTATTTTGTAGATTTGGATTAGATCTCACAGTTTAGACTCTCTAGAGTTAAAGAATAAGCTCAGAATAAGAAACATACGTATCTTTTTCGAAATCCTTAGTCTTGGAAAAATACAAGAAATATTATTTGTTCTCACTGGTGCTCAACATTAATACCTCACCATCTGAACACTTTTTGAAATCCTTCGTTCTGGATATATACAAAAACACATGACACCCAACTTTATTCATCCAAATTTGACATATGGGCACACGCACATTAAAGAATTTAAAGGGTTTCTTACAGAATCTGGAGTCACATAGATAAAAGACCTCACAAATGTATCTGCAACTTGTCATAAAGTTCATCCATGTCTGGCAATGAGTAAGCTTACTCGTGAATGCCAACCTTGGTAATTTTGAGCATTTCTACATGAGGAAATCAGCAGCTATTATTATGATGTCCCTCAATTCATCTAATATGGAACAATAGAATCTATCAGCTCCTGAAGCGGTGCAAGCTCCTTTTTCTCAATCAAACTAAACTCCTGTGAAATGAAAGATAGGATAGTTTTAGATAGTTAGAAATTGGTGATAGTAGTTTCCACTTAAAAGCAAGGAAAAAAAGGACATTAAAAGAACAGAGAACTGCTAAAATCAAACAAAGTAGGTATCTCTTTAAAGTTTATGTAGATCAAAAAAGTATTGACCAAATTACCAATAAACCTGTAGTTAGGCAAACATCATTAAGATGGAAAATTATGATTAAAGTGCTAAGAATATGATTCTGTAACTTCCATTTAATCAGACAACTTAATCTTGGAAGTTATTTGTGAAAACCCAGGATAATTACTCTAAAGCATGTGCTATAGCTTGGAACTGCCACAAGGATTAGCTGACTCATTCAAACTGGTTTGCAAATGTGCTTGTGGCTTCAACTGAAAATGAATTGATGGATATCGAGTACAAAATGGAAATTAGTTCTATATTTGCTCCTTTTATTCTTAATACTACTGAACTGTGAAACAAAAGCTATAATCCGTACAGAGTTGTCCCAAAAGACTACTTTGAATATCTATGCATAGAGAAGTCATATATGTGCCCATACACATACAAACTGCTTTGCTAGGAATCAACATTTGCACTTGAAACTTAAAGCAAGTAGGACAATGCTTGAAATCCCTAGAAGAATACTAAGATTTTATTCATAAAATCGAATATAATTAGAAAGAAGAAGAAAAAAAGACAAAGAAGATCAAACACTTCCATAGATCTCAGTAAAACTGGGACTGAAAATTCCATTGGTTAGCTCCTAATGCTTTTCAAAAGTACTTCACCATCATCATCATTTGTAATTAGAATTTCAAAACACTAGACTTATCTAATAACATCGTGATGTATATATCTCATATGAACTTGCGGGTCAGAATGGACACAAGAGAGTGGCTTTAATAAATTGATAAGAGATAAGCCTAGAAAAGAAGAATACAAACATAGTGCACTAGTAGCTTCCTTGACAATGAAAACACACCTTCAAAATTATTCAAACCACACAAGCTATTTAAATTTCAAACATACACCATAAAATACACTGAAAGTAGATCTTTGGAAGACCAAAAAATAAGCTCTACATTATTCAAATTGACAATAGGAATGTATCATAGTTTGGAGTGTATCGAAAGAAAGAAAAAAAACTGAAAATAACAGCAATAAAACTCACACATGTGAAGAGGATAAAATGCTTGAAGCAAGTATTAAGATGAGCTTCTTCCTTCAGACTCACAATCTTCTGAAAATGTGAGTGATAGATATGTGCATAGACTCTGAAGAGACGCTTAAATATTGTTTTAACAACATCCCTGAAGTTTGGGGGAAACGGTGTACCTACATTAAAAAAATAACATAAGACAGGGACTGTAAAACCAGAAAAACAATATATGTAGATGAAAAAGATGTACAGGATTCACAAGGAATCAATAAAGAACACCAATTACCAAGTCTTTGGGGGAAAATAGATTCATCATCAAGCTGAACTTCTATCCAGTCCATGAGATATTCGACATACTTTGGTGCTGATACCTCTATGGGTTTCTTGATTTGAACACCATCTGCCCATCTATACTCGTACCTATAAACCACGGTATAAAGTAAGATCAGCCAATATAAAACATTATATTCTGGCATAGAAGTAATCAAATATATGCATACATATGTCTTACTTTGACTTCCTTGTATACAAATGCCCTATATGCTATGCAAATAAACCCCTTGCTTAAGATCAATTTATATAAAGCTCTTACATCAGAAACAAATCTAAGCATACATAATTATTTTTAATATCCTCGTGGGCTTTAAAAAGTGTCTTCAAACTGTTAGCATTATCTAACAAATAAAGTGGTAAGTTTAGGACAACTTTTTTTTATGCTTGGATGGTTAGATTTGTGACAACTTTTTTTAATGCCTGGATGGTAAGTTTAGGACAACTTTTTTAAATAATTTTCATGATTATCATGCATAAATCTTTAGCATCCAAGCTCCAAAGAAAGTTTAGTCCTCAACTTACCAGAAATGGAAAGTGTAATACCCCGGTTTTGACCCCATGGTATTAATATTGTACATGATGTATATATATTGTATTGAGATCATCGCATGGAGCTCAAGCCCAAGGCCCTGCCATTGATCTTGTGTCTGGTGCATAGGTGATCAAGGTTGATACCAATGGTTTTGGTGCTAAGTCAAGCACAGAACATTTTGATATATCATGTAAATGTACAAATTAATATAATACCACAGCTAGCTATGGGACTGCAAACTTTAAAGAGATAAGGGCATGATTCCACAAGGGATAGGGTGGGGAGTTAGTCAAACCCCCTGAGCCAATAGGGTGTGACCAGATGTCAATGGGGAAACCCATGAACCCTCGACCACTTTTGTCCTCTGTCCTCAATCATCAATTCCTTCCAAAAGTTGGTTGAGGCAGTTAATGCCTTGTGCAGAGCAAGACATGGTAATCTGATTGCTTGTCTGAGCAAGTCTGCAGCCTGGGAGCTCGTGTTCTTGCTTCTGCAACAAGTAACCATGTGGTGCGTGCCCAGTCCGTCCTTTCCCCAAACGCGTAGATGGTTTTGTTGTTGGGGGAGCGTCGTGGTTGTTCATTAGGATTATTCCATTCTGTTCATAAGCGTTGTGTGTTCACCCTGCTTGCAGATCCGTGTTTTGTTTTAGGTGTGTTCACCTATTGTCTAACGTCCTCGGTCGCGTAGAGATTGGGGTGGTCTCCTTGTTTTGCTGAGTGAATGTAAGCCCGATAAACCCATTGTGAATGATGGCTTGGATGAATGCCTGATAAACCCATCTGTGGCTTGGCTGATCCCTATTTTGGAAGTTGGCTTGACTATGAACAGTCAGATAAACCCAACTGTATGTTGGCTTTATTTAGGTAAGCCTAATAAACTCAGCATTGTTTGGCTTGTAAGCCTGCAGCCTGATAAACCCATCTGTTGGCTTGGTTGTGTCTTGTTGTGTTTTGGCCATGTGCAATCCTTGGCTGGACAGTCTGATAAACCCACTGTAAATGATAGCTTGGTTGAGTGCCTGATAAACCCATCTGTGGCTTGGTTGATCCCTATTTTGGAAGTTGGCTTGACTGTGAACGGTCTGATAAACCCAACGAAATGCAGGCTTGGCAGAGTAAGCCTGATAAACCCAACATTGTTTGGCTTGTAAGCCTGCAGCCTAATAAACCGAACTTGGTGTTGGCTTGGCTGGACAGTCTGATAAACCCAACTGAAGGTTGGCTTGACTATGTGTGTTGGTTTATTGGTCAATACTGAGAGGGCGGGGGGGGTGAATCAGTATTGTTAACTTTTTACTAATTTAACCACTTTTAAATCTATCATTAGAAACACATAATAACAAGAATACACAGAACACAATTTTAACGTGGAAGCCCAATAGGGTAAACAACCAATGCGTCCTATTACTACAAAATTGTTATTTACAAATAGTTTTGCCTACTGCTACAAACAAGGACGGTATTACAGCCTGTTTACCAATACCAATTGGAAGGAGGCTAGGACCCCCTGGTTTATCAACTACGACTGAAAGGATGCTATGACACCCTATTTACCAATGCCAATTGGAAGGAGGCTACGACCCCCTGGTTTATCAACTACGACTGAAAGGATGCTACGAGGCCCTATTTACCAATGCCAATTGGAAGGAGGCTACGACCCCCTGGTTTATCAGTGGCTACTGAAAGGATGCTTCGACACCCTATTTTGTCAGCTACAATTGACAGGATGCTCCTACACCCTATTTACCAGCTTCTGCTGGAATGAGGCAACAACACCTTGCAGGCTTGTTTCCTGCCCTAGCTCCACCCTGCCACCCACATATGTTTTCTGTAATATGTTAGATTTCTTTCTCCCTTCATTCTCTGTCACACACACTGGTCTCTGACTTCTGCTATGGCTACGTCGGTCTCAATGACACAGACACCTTTCTCATTCATACTTCTACATATAAGTATCTTCATGTTTCCTACGAACGCATCTCTTTATTCAGGAAACATACCCTTTCACAATCACACCCTTTCAAATCTGATTGTCACACCTTTTCAACAACCTGTGACTAATGATTTTAATTAAATAATTAGTTAAAAATGTCTTGATCACTTCTGATCTGTGAGCTGCCTTCTTCTTTGATCGTAGGATTCGTCAAACCAATGCCTGTGGACTTCCTCTCCTCCATCAACAGGAATACTCTATCTTCAGACCTTCGGGCTTTTCTTTTTCTCATGCCTGTGGGCTTCTTTTATTCCTCTGCGAACTCTCTGCAAGCTATCTTCATCACAGGCTCATCTGTACGCGTTTTTCTCACAAAAACACGGTCTTCACCTTCCATCTTATGAGTCCGCAATCTCACTCTCCAGACTTAATCCAGGTTGTTTGATCTAATTTTGAATCTCTCTGATTCGTCGATCGAGCACATAGATTTCCTCCCTGAAATCGTATTTCTGCACCATGATTTCTTCATCGACGATTCGTCACCGTTGATCTTTGTTGGGCGTTTTCCTGACCGTTGATCTCCAGATTGCGGGATGCGGGATGCGGGTTGTCGACTATCCGTTTTTGCCTTTCCGCATGCTCCTTTCCGCAAGCTTCTTTCCGCAAAATCCTTTCTGCACTGACGATCTTCGTTGGGCATTTTCCTGACCATCGATCTCCAGATTGTGGGATGCAGGATGCAGGATGTCGATTGTTCGTTTTTGTCTTTCCGCAAACTCCTTTCCACATGCTCCTTTCTGCAAGCTTCTTTCCGCAAGTTCCTTTCCGTACCATCGATCTGCTTTAGCGAATCTAATCTCAACCGTCCAATCTTTCCAGATTGCAGGATGCAGGATGCTAGACCAACTTTCCAAAGTTGCCTCCTCGTAACTTTCCTTCCGCATGCGGGATGCCCGACCAACTTTCCAATTTTGGACTTCCGTGATTTCATTCCGCAACTTTGTTTCCGCATTCTTCTGGACCGTTGATGTCCTTGCGGATTTACCCCTGACCGTCCGATCTTGATCTTTTGCGGAACTTTGGCTTTTCCGCCTATCTTTTGCGAGATGCTTTCTAACCGTCGGATCTTGTGCGAGATGCTTCCTAACCGTCCATTCTGGAACTAATGCGGATCTGCATTTTATCTTTGCGGATTATACAAAAACAGATCCTCATTCATCGGATCTCATGCAGATAACTATACCACCTCATCAACGTGCCATGTCATCACTATCTTCATCTATGCCACCTCATCATCATGCCATTTCGTCTTTACTTTGACTTATGCTGCGTTAACTTTGTGTTAAATCTGCCATGGTATCTTTTGCTTATACTTTGTACTTCATAAGCAACTTTGCCATCCTTAGTCTTTCATCATCATTAAGACACCATCATATTCCATGTCATCATGTGTCATGCCACATCCTCAACTTATGCCATGCCATGCCATTACTACTTTAGTCTTTCACTAAGTTTGTCTTGCCATCATATCCACTGGTTATTCCTTTGTCATTCATGAACACCTTTGATATCAATGACAACTATAACCCAAACTTGTCAACAATCTCCCCCTTTGGCATTGATGGCAACCTCTAAACATTCTCCCCCTTTGACAACAATGACAAAGGAAACCTATTATGCCAATGCTGCACCTATTTTGATATAGGATTTCCTGTCTTTCTACTTTCTGACAGCTCCCCCTATCATCATATCTTAGCTTTGTTAACTGAACTGTGTTATTTAATCAATGCATTATCTTTTATCTTAACACTTCCTCTCTTGCAACAGGTTCTTGAATGATATATTAACTGATAGATACATGGACTTCCCCTGTCACTGTACTTCCTCTACTTTGTCAACATTTTTGTGACAGAGTTTACACTCAGCATTTTTCCACACTCTTCCATTTTCTGTCTAGGATACATTTTTTTTTTAAACTCTGTTCCTGCTGCCATATCTAATGGTCTATCTTTCCTGTAAGTTAACTGGTTTCCGCTTTTACCAGAATTCCTTAAGCTTGTGCCTTAGGGCTTCATATAAAAAGTAGCAGACACAGTCTTCATACTTCAGATCTTCACTAACAAACATACTCTGCTAAAACGGATCATAGAGACGCCTTTTTCTCTCTTGTCATATCTCACAGAGACATACAGAGACACACATCTTCTTCTTTAGATCCTTATTATTTATAGAAAAGACACCCTCAACTTCCTCGATCTGCTGATTATACATATCTCTTCAATGATTTGAACCAACGCACCATTTCATCGAACGTGTCTTAACAAACACATTCATTCATTAACAGTCACGCCCTTTTAATGACAAAATCACATCATTCTAAACTTCTGTAAAACGCACCCTTTCATTTAAATAACACTTCTCTGTCTTATTCGAGAACACTTTATCATTTATTAATCCTTTGATTAAATAATAATAGAAACCTTGTTTTTACTTCTGTTTATAACCAAATCGTTTGTTATAAATCGCTTCTATATCTTTGTTTATTAGTTTTTATTCCTGTAGCTTTCATTAAATAAACAATTAGATTTCTGCCTATTTTATTCCTGTAGCTTACATGATTTTTGCTAATTTGGCAGATTTATTGTTCACACGTGTGACCATCAAAAAGAAGCTAAACCCATGGCTGGATGGACTGATCACCAAATAACAAACTCATGCTTTTGGACAAATTTATTTGCATAGGAACACCATTTGGTGTGCATTTCAAAACGGCATTGCAGACTTCCTGTTACTAACATTCAGATAGCAAAAACATACTTTTTCCTGATTTTGCAATTTTATATTTCTCAAGTGTGACACCTAGATGGAAATTTCATCAAAGAACAGACTCACACTCTCGGATGAATTTATTGACACCACCACAACCTCTGGCATGCATTTCAAAACTGCCTCTTAATTTCTTGTACCTGATTTTTCTCACTGTGCAGGCATAATTCTTCTTTAAGAAAAAAAACATAGTTTTTCTCAATCCTTAGAAGATTTATTTTTCACTTTCTGTGTCATCTATACACCAACCTTGATCACCCTTCATCTTTGAAGAAGATAGCTTTCAATATACTTCAACATTATATACCAATTGAATTTTTCTTAGATACCAATTGGAATTTTCTGACTTTAACTCCCCCCGAGTATAAGATCCCTTCTAATGTTATTCTCAGGGTTTTCTTTAAATCACAAGATATCTTTTTAGGAAAAGATCCCACAGTCATCGCTACATCCTTCTTCATCATCTTCATCTTTATCGGTGTATCCTTTTATATCTCCATCTTGTTTTTCATCATAAAGGATGTCATCCTTATTTATGCCTCTATTATGCTCATTGTTATCTTTGGAGACTTCACTGATGTTTGAAATCTTTATTTCTTCTATATCTTTGGACTCTTCCTTTCTTCTCCATATTTTTCCAAGAGGTACTCTGCTGACTGGTTCTTTATTTCTTTGGTCCTTGGTTTTCATCTTCCATACCTTTTTTTCTGATTTTCCTAAAAGGATCTGCATGTACTAATCTTGCAATGTTTTGCAAAGTGTCCAATACTGTGACATAAGAAACAAATAAGTCTTTTTCCATTAGAGATGTTGGTGTCTTCTTTCCTTATCAGCCCTTCATCTTTTTCTTTGATTCTACAATCATCGGCCTTGTGACTGTTATCAAATATATAGTAGCCAGGCTACCATATTCTATTTTTCAGACACAGTACATTTTTTAGCCAGATCTCTTACATATGAGATGCTGAGATGAGCAATTTTGATGGATCATTATTGTATTAGTGGACTATTGTACTCTCCCATGTCAGGACTGAGTCTCAGGACACCCAGATTTGAGGACCGATGTAGCCATTTAGTCATTACAGAGCTGTTATTGATGCCCAGTTTTATATCAGTGCTTTCTCATTTGACAGATGATGTTTCAGATGGATTATATTGCACGATTATGACTCAGCCTTTTATATTGTGTTATGGTTATCATTGCTCTTATACTCATTTTTATGACATGTATTAACATGTGGTGTCATGATCTGGCGGTGTTGGAGGAGCTAGTCAGTAAGCCAACTAAGTCGATCAGCCGACTAATTAAAGATTAGGTCGGCCACATAAGGTCGTGTCGGTTGACCGAACCGACAGGTAGTTATTTGTTACTGTTTGTAAATCATATATATTAGGTTGTTGAGCCAGATGTGAACTTAGTTCAGTTCTATGTTTGTATGGACCCTTTGCTTATAATCTAATCTGTTATTCCACATCTATGTCTTATCTCTTGTCTCTGATATGTCTGTATGCTTTTAATGTGTATTATTGGTAACCCTCTATGATCCGTGAGATTACAACATTGGTTAGTACATATCTGAGATGAATACAAGCAGATGATATCAGAACAAGAGATTAAGGACTAGTGGGAGAGTAAGATAGCAAATTATTTGCAAAATTACGCACGGAGAAACAGATTAACAACTGCTTAGGCAAAGAAAAGATTCTTTACCGAAACCCATGAGAAGTTTGTAGAATTGGTGCCCCAGCTTTTGAAAAAACTTCTGGATGAAAAAGCCGGAAGCGACTAAAGACCATCAGCTGCTAAAGAAACTGATTCGAGGGGGAAGAACAAACCTATTAGAGTGGTTTGAAAAGATCACCAACGAATTTTGCAAGGAGCAAGCTATAGAAGAAAAAACTTCGATAGAAACCATTCAGAAGAAATTCTATACAGACCTTGCAGAGCAACTCCTGTGCTCCTTACCGACCTTGCTGTTCAAATTCCTGATAAAAAAATGAGTGGGTCATATCGTTGAACCTCGTCCCACACTACGCGAACCGCCACAAAATTCTAACTAGGTGGAGAAACAAAGGAAGTTGGAGAAATTCATTGCTGAAAGGGAGTGGGAATATTTCCTAAGTAAGTAAACAAAACTATCCGAGCTTTCTAAAGCGTCGGGTAGGCCATGGGGGGGTAGCTGGTCGTATGTCAGGGTAAAGTGAACAGCATTCTAGTCGACTAAAAAGAGATACCATCACCAACGATGAAAGTCAACCTAAAAAAGAAATCGAACGGACAATGACACATAAAGGTATGGCAGATTTACAGAAAATAGTGAGAGAGAAGAGGCTGAAAAGAAAGGAAAAAAGAAGAGAAAGAGCTATAGCACTGCAAAGAGGAATGAGTACTAGGATGACAGACCAAGAGAGAAATCCACCAGAGTCGGGTCATGACCGACAGGAAGAAGGCGTGGATGAAATGGCATCACCCATGGAAGAAGACTTGTGGATAGAGCAGCGAGAAGCTCTTTAAATAGAAGTTCCCCAAGAGGCAAGACCTCTATCTCCAATGAATCCGGGTACCAAGATGCAAGCCATTGTCAAAGAAGATTTAAGACTAAGAGCTGGTGAGTTTGGTATATGGAGCCGACTAGACGACGAAGTAAATGATGATAATCATTTAGTGATCCGTCAACCAGAGGAAGAAAACTGGGTCACGCTTCAGGCGTACCCTTCCAACCGTAGTATCCACTTACTTTACCCGACACATAAAGGAGCACCCCCCCTGCCAAATACAGCTTTGGAGAATACAGAAAAGTCGGACCTACAGACAAATAATCGTAGTTGGACATCAACAGGATAAGTCGACCCCGACCGACTACTTGTCGGAGAAGAAACGACAAACAAAACAACCCGACGGGAACGAGAGTTCCGTCGACAACAATTCTGCACAAAGAAATAAGCAAAACATCCCAATACCCCCACCACCGCCACCTCCTGAAGAAGATAGCGAAAGCGAATCTGACATGGGTCATGGATCAACGCATATCCCTCTATATGAGGGCGACGAAGATCCTAGACGACATTGATTTGTCTGTGAGTCGACATGGGAGGCAAATCAGGTCATAGATGAAGATAGACAGATGGCACAGTTCGCTGGTGCCTTGAGGAAAAGAGCACTAACGTGGTACATGACCTTTACCGAAAGAACCCCTCAAGCATCCAAAGCAGAAATCAAAGCGCAATTTTTGTCGTTTTTTAAAACTCCAGATGCAAAACATTTGGCAGCTAAAAAAATGAAAACAACATCACAAAAGCCAGCAGAATCTGTCCACGACTATGACAAATGCTGGAAAGACCTCCTCAGCCAATTGGATTATGTAATTGATGAGCAACTATTAAATCAGTGGTTCTTTGCAGATCTATCACAGAAAATTCGGCGGCACATAAGCTTGGAGACTTTCAAAACAGACGAAGATGCGCTTACTAAAGCCCTACAAGGGGAGATGGACGAAGACTTCCCAGCATATGCCACAGATACTAGACTGGAAGAACAGCTCGAAATCATGTAGAAATCATTAAAAAAGCTAAACCTTAAGAGTCAGGATGTCTGGTGCATGAAATGCTCAACGGCCGGACACTCAAAACATAACTGTCGACAAGACATCAGCCAACAGGATGATTGATTTGTGAAAACAAAGTGTTTTTGTGACATTTGCCAAGAACATGGAGAACACACAACAAAAGATTGCCCGTATAACATGAAAAACGGTAAAGCATCTTGGTGTGTTATCTATGATGAAGTGAAAAGTCACGCCACAGCCGACTGCCACCTAAACTTAAAAAATCGACAAAACTACCAGGCAGTCTACCAGACAAACGCAGTCGCACAGAACAACGATCAGCGAAACAATGCTCAAAACGAACAAAATAATCAAAGGTACGAAGGTCGTCGAGATGAGCGTCAGTTCGACAACTGATGTGGAGGATATGGAGGTCGAGGTCGATTCCCTGGGAATCGCAACAACCGACCACGTCGACCCATCCAATGTTTCACGTGCTACAAAGAAGGTCATCGATATTCAGACTGTCCATACAAGGACAGAACTGATTTAAAATTTTGTACCAGCTGTGGAGTAGGGGATCACTCATTAGAGGATTGCCCTACTATGCTTGATAAAATAAATAAAAAGAAAAATGTTAATGTCTTGTCGTGGGTTCAAAAACATGATATAACCAATACAAAGAATCTGCATATAGTAACCCGACAAGGGACAAAAATTGGGAGCGATAATCCACGAATAAGCAAAATAAAATAAAATAATGATTATCCTAACTCAGCGAAACAAAAACAACTGTATAAAGACGCAATGAATATATTTAAAGAATTTTGCTCGACAAGAAAAAGATGATGATAATCGACAAAGCACAGTTAAAGGACTAATACGTTTAGTACAAAATGATAAAACGGTGTCTCAATTCATTGACTTATTGTATAAAATAAAACACGACAATAATACAGAAAAACAAACAAAAAATATCTGCAGTCTAAACCAGAAGGACAAAAGTGATGCTGACCTGCTTGTCGACCTAGAAATTGAAGGATACCATTTAGAAACAACGAAACCAATTCGCACAGTACTCAAAATCGAGACAATCGAAGACACCGATCGAATGACTGCAGCAGACTTTCTTGCCACATTTTCACAGTTTAAAGAAGGGAGACAACCAATCAATGAAACCAAAGCACTAGAATGGTTAGATGCTAAAGTAAAAACTAAATAATTCGACATCTCAAGTGATGATCGATAAAAAATGACAAAAATTGGAGACTACTGGAGTGAAGAACAACCAACAGAAATAGTAAACTTACTAAAAGAATTTCAAGATGTATTCACTAGAGACTACAAAGATCTTAAAGGTCTAGTCCATGAAATGGGTGAAATGAAGATCGACATTACCTGATGTCCGACCTGTAAAGAAGAGACCATATAAATTAGCTCATAAGTACAAAGAGATAGTCAAGAAAGAGATTGATAATATGCTTGCAGCAGGAATTATCTACCCTATTGACCAATCAGAATAGGCAAGTCCAATGGTTGTTCAACCAAAGAAACACGATCCAACAAAGCCAAGGATCTGTGTCGACTTCAGAGACCTAAATAAAGTTACATTAACAGACCCATTTCCAACACCTTATGCAGATGAAATCTTAAATCAAGTCGCAGGACATGAATGCTATTCGTTTACAGATGGATTCTCAGGTTATAACCAAGTACCAATAGCCAAAGAATATCAGAAAAAGACAACATTCGTATGTGAATTTGGCTCATTTGCTTACAAGGTTATGGCTTTTGGACTAAAAAACGCACCTGCAGTATTTTTGAGAATTGTGGTCAAAATATTTCAAGAATATATTTACAAAATAATGACAGTATATTTAGATGATTGGACAATATACTCTATGTTAAAAGATCACTGCAAATGGCTAAGGCTCATGTTGGAACGATGCGGACAAATCAAGCTATCTCTGAAAATCAAGAAGTGCATATTTCTGACTCCTATAGGGATAATATTAAGACACATTGTCTGCAAAAAAGGCATCAAGGTCGACTTTGCAAAAATTAAAATTATCCTCGACTTAAAACCACCACTGAACCCAAAACAAGTCAGGGTACTACTTGGTCATACAGGAAATTCATAAGATACTATTCAGATATGACCTATCCATTGGAAGAACTGTTAAGAGAAGATCAGGAGTTCGACTGGACAGAGGAATACAACATATCATTTGAAACACTAAAAAGAAAGCTAGTCGAAGCACCCATTCTAAGATTTCCAAATTGGTCGACCAAATTCCATGTACACATCGACGCATCAGGCCTAGCAATAGGAGCAATCCTAACTCAACAAGGGGGCGACGGAATGGACTACCCTATAGTTTACAACAGCAGAAAATTAAATAAAGCAGAAAGAAACTACTCGACAATAGAGAGAGAAGCATTAGGAATGGTTTTTGCACTACAAAAGTATCGACATTACCTACTAGCCAATCTGTTTATCTTTTATACCAACCACCAAGCACTAAAATACCTTGTAAATAAACCCTTACACCATGAGAGAATTTGTCGATGGCTACTTCTATTCCAAGAATTCGAATTCGAAGTCGTTGTTAGACCAGGAAAGTTAAATGTCAGACCCGAACACTTATAGAATCAACAAAGAAGAGGAACCGTCAAGAGTTGAAGACGACCTACCGAATGCACATTTATTTCGAATAGAAGCAGTCGCAACAAAATTAGAGGAAATAGCTCAATTCTTAGAAGATAGACAAGCACCAGAGGGCATGAACACAAAGAAAAAACAAATCTTAGCCATGAAAGCTGCACCATATAGCCTCATAAATGGATTCTTATATAAAATGGGCCTAGACGACATCCTCAGAAGATGTGTACTAGAACATGAAAGAAATAATATTATGTATGAAGCACATTATGGACTGGCAGGAGGACATTTTCAAGCAGACACAACTACCAAGAAAATCCAACAGTCAGGGTTATGGTGGCCGACACTTCACAAAGACTGTAAAAAGTTTGTGAGCCAATGTGACAGAGGTCAACGACTCGGCCGACCTCTGCCTAGTACAGAAATGCCCTTCATATTAGTAAACCCAAGTTTGACATTTGAAATTTGGGCCATCGATTTCATAGGACCATTCCCCATACCAGCAAAAAGAACAGGTGCAAGGTACATAATAACTGCAGTAGAATATGTAACCAAGTGGGCAGAAGCGCAACCAGTCAACACATGTTCCAATGAGATAGCTGCTAAATTTATCTATGAAAATATCATTACCAGATTTGGATGTTGAATAACCCTAATCAGTGACCAAAGGTCACACTTTATTAATAAAACCATTAAAGCACTAACAGATCAGATCCAAATTGACCACCGACGTAGTACAGCTTATCACCCTCAATCGAATGGAGCAATTGAGGCATTCAACAAAACATTAACAAAAGGCCTAACAAAAATCTGTAACACCGACAAAGATGTGGTCAGGTGTCGGGTCTTCCAACATCAACTGACTGTAACAACAAAATAAATTGTTGAGGTCTGTATACAGAAAAGACTAACTATCCGACTTCACAGCCCATAAAAGACAAACAAAGAAATAACTACTTTAGACAGGCAAAGAATTTTTTAGTACCTCCCCTATTTCTTCGGGACGAAGAACAATTTTGTTCGTGGGGGAGATGTTGGAGGAGCTAGTCAGTAAGCCGACTAAGTCGATCAACAGACTAATTAGAGATTAGGTCTGCCACATAAGGTCGTGTCAGTTGACCGAACCGACAGGTAGTTATTTGTAACTGTTTATAAATCATATATATTAAGCTGTTGAGCCAGATGAGAACTTGGTTCAGTTCTATGTTTGTATGGACCCTTTCACTATAATATAATCTATTATTCCACATCTGTGTCTTGTCTCTTGTCTCTGATATGTTTGTATGCTTTTAATGTGTATTATTGGTAACCCTTTGTGATCCATGAGATTACAACAGGCGGTCATAATTATATGGACTTGGATGTATTTTGTATTATGTATTGATGTCCCTACTTAAACTTGGAAGTTCCTGATCTATTCTCATTGGTTTTACCCTCCTTAGGGAGAATAGAGGTAGTCATTCCCACCATTGTTTTGGCTTGCTAACGTTGGCTTCATCATTCACTATCTCCACCCATCCACTACCTTCCAGTTTAGTTTTCAACCCGACTGACTTCTTGACTTATGGCATGGAGGATCTTTTTCCCCGCTAAAACCTTTGTTGGACAAGCCTCCCTGTTTATATTGTATATCGGCTTTGAGTTGGTGACAAAACTTTCCTTTGGTGAGTTGGATTGTATGCCTGAAACATCCTGGTCGGTTGTCTCGATGTTTGGCACTGTGCAGAACTCCCCCTGGTCACTTGAGATGTTGTTGGCTAAAACTGAAAGCTGATGTACTACTTATTGGAAAGTGTTATGTATGCGCCCATGGAAAATGAAAATGCTAAAACTGTGTTTCTTAACATATGTAAGGAGGGCAAGAGCAATGAAATGCTAAAATACCCCTTGAAGGGTATAAGAAAAGGTCCAAAAAAGCAATAGGTAAAAGTATGTTATATCCAAATATTGCTAACTTTATAAAATACATATGTCCCGGATGAAAGCTGCGATTAGCTATGCTTTTAAGCACTGGTGAAGTCCCAAAGGGTCATATAGGCCAAAAAGGCCATGGAAATAAAATTGATGATCCTAATGAAACTGGATCAAGCTTGATGTAGTCATGATGCCTAAGTTGAATAAGCACTCTCTAAACAACTCAACCATTTGTGAGGCACTGCCATTCCCTGTGTTGTTCTTTGTCCGGCATTGGTTATAGTGAGTATTCCCTTCCATATCCAAAGTGTCATGATGTTAAGTAGGAAGTCATCATTTTCCTTAGCCTTGTCAATTTCATCTTTCACCCTTCACTAGCAAATTGACTACAACTATGAAGTGAGTATAGTCCTGAAAGTCTAGTCTAAGTAATAATAAATAAAGCCTTATATATGTAATGGTTGATGTACCGCCAATGAAATGACTACTACTTGTTGTGATTGTTGCTTGAATGAGTTGTAGAGCATGTCTTAGCCTTATAACACTTGCAGCAGATGGATGATAGTCTGAGTTATTATTGGTGTCTAATCAATTACATATGGTTATATTGTTTATTGGATATGGTTAATGATCAGATAGAGACCTGTGAGGGGTATGAGTATATACCCCAGACGGATTGAGACTCTCTGATTCTAATGAGACAGTTTATCTCCGGTTTCGGGCACTTGCAGATATGATCAGGCTCATTCTGCCTTTCTGATGCAGTGTTTCTTCACAGGTTGATATGTCTGAATAAGGAGATGTTTCAGTTGGATCTCCTAGGGCATTGTATGGGCATAGGGGGTGCAGCCACTTGTTTGTACCGTAGTACTCCCATCCCAAAGAGCCTAGTGGGCTCAGTTTGACAACGCAAGCACCCTAGGAGGCTGTTTTGGCAGGTTCACGTTTCCTGAGGCAGATTAAAAAATGATTAAATGGCCATTGAAGAAATCGATTTGGGCTACTGAGGCAAGGAAATGACATGGGATGAGTCATAATGATGAGAGTGATTTCCTTCACACCTTCTCCAGCAGTTGTAGCACCTGATTGGGCCCACACCTATTTTTGGGCATTTTTATATTATTTTCTAGAGCTTTTGGGAGGCTCACGATTTCCTCAAGGAGGCACAAAGTCAAAGAATTAAAATATTATTTTATTTTATTGTGCCATGGGGGCACCCAAAAGGAGTTAATCAACACTCCATGGACCCACCATGTGCTTCATTTATTTCTTGTTGAGTGGGGTACCCTTTTTATGAGTGATTTAGTCCACTTTGGTACTTTATGGTTACATTATCCATGCATTGTATGTTGAGCTCATCTCAACCATTGATTAGAATATTTTATCTTTTAATATTAGCCACTCATTTTGAAAGTGGTTAGGATTCGGTTATGATTGTGGTTCTCTCATTTCTATTTAAAGGAGAGAGCTTCTCATTTGTAAAGGGTCTTTGACTCTTGGATCTGAATAATAGAAAGATTTTTCCATGGATATTTTTTGGATCTGCTTTGCATCTAATGTTCTCAAATGGTGATTGGATGGACTTCTGCTTCCTAGCATTATGGAAATTCATGTGAGATCTATATTTTTTCTGCTATCATTGTCTTGTCTATAGGAGGGTGTTTTGGCTAGAGCGTTTTTGTAGGGGGACCTCAACTCGTTCGGTTATCTTCGTCTTGGATCAAGGGGTTTTCATTAATTTCATTGTGATCTATGATTACTTCTTTTTACTTTCCTATAACATTTAGTTTCTTTATCTTGTCTTAGCAAATCTGATATTGTTGACGTTTGCCCATGAAGTGTAGGGGTGCATTTGTGGCTTGAGGCTTACATCCATCATAGAAATCACTTGGATCTTCCAGAATTGATCGGGACAGCAAGGATCATCACTGTTAAGACTTCTACAAGCATTTCCAAATACGATCCAACAGGTAATTCTCTTCTCTTTAACAACTTTGAATCCATTGTACTTGTTTTCCTTCCATTTTTCTGAAAACTCTCAAAATACTAAAAAACTCTTAAAAAATACTAAATCCAGGAACCGTCCAATCTTTGACCAAACCACTACTGGATTTCATAGATCGGGCCTCCCCTTCACTGAATCTACTGCAATGTTGGTCAAATTCCTGCTGGTTTGACCTAGATCTGAATTTTAGCCTGAAAACTGCATGGCGCCCCCACTGAAAATTTGACCTGCTAAGGTTTTGACTTTTTCTGATTTCTGACTTCAGAGACTGATAAATCGGGTCCCACATAGTCCAAATCACCCCCAACGCTGTCTTGATTCATGACAGTGTGACCTAGATTTGAGTTTTAGACTGAAAACAACCCTAACGCCATCACTGAAAACTGGACCTTTCTGGAGTTTACTGTTTCCGAAATCTGATAGGCTAGGCTGATAGATCAGGTCTTGAGCACTCCAGAACACCCCTAACGTTGAGCTAGATTTAGCCTCCTTGCCCTAGATCTGAAGAAATCAGTTTTTCACCCTCTCATCCTCAATCATCAACTTTGACTTTTGTCAAGATCTGATTTTTTCCAAATTTCTCTGAACCAAGTGTGTAGATCAGCCCCTCCTGGTCCCATTTCACCTTCAACACTGAGTTGATTGTCTGTTGGTGGCCTCAGATCCACAGATCTGTCTTCTCCAACCCTAGCGCTAGCCTTCCTTGACTGAATTTCTACCCAAACTAAGCCATCCAGACCAAAACACTTATCTGGGTCCACATATCAAGGTCTACCCTAGGTGGGTTTACCTCAACGCTGGGTGTATACTGACTCCATTGCCCAATGCATGAAAGGAACTGATCTCCCATCCCTAGCGCTAGCCCTGAATTGACCTTTTCCACTTAAAATTGGTTGTTCCTTGATGACTCAGACAATCACACCTGTTCACCTTCTTCATTAAGTCTGTCAGCCAGGTACTAGATAGTCCCGACTATTTTCCTGCCCATCTTGCCTCGATTACGCTTCCCAAGGCAGAAATCACCTTCTTTAGTTGCTAGTACCTAAACCCTAGATCTAACCATTTCCCCAAAGGTCATCCAATTACTGCTTTGGATCAACCAATACATTGCTGAGGTCCTGATCCGTTTACTGAATCCTACTATAGATCTAGAGTTTCTGAACAACTTACACCTTACGTACCTCAAAGTGCATTTGATATATTCTGGTGTCTAGGTCTGATCTCTCCTGTCATGAGCAGATCCGAGTCTCTCCCGTTGTTGTCTTGGACTTAGATAACATAAAACGAAGACTGCCTTGATTGACGTGACAACCATCCATTCGGGAGTCTAGGCACTCCTGGTTCCACCTCCCTAGTTGCTTTCCCCTCTACCATCCATCCTGGATCCATCATACATAGGCAACTACAAGGTTGGTGATAACAGTGACCAAACTTGTGACAACAATGGCAATACCCATAGAATGCATGTTTGGAGAATCTCTGGTTTTTCTGCTTGTAATGACTCTTTTCTTTTGCATGTCTTCTGAAATTTTTCATCTTGGGAGGATGAGCAGAATTATGATAACTGGACTTCATTTCTTTGTGATTCTTTTGTTGCCTGGGTGTGTCTTTGGAGGAATCATGCTAACATTTAACATTTTCAACATGTTCATGAATGATGGAGCTTGATCCTTTATGATTATATCCAAGACCTGTTTTATCCCTGAGGGATCTTTGTAAGCTGAGGACTTTATTAAGAGCTTCAGTGCTTTCCTTGAACTTCTAACTAACAGTCAACTGATCTTTTAGCTTCTTCACTTCTTCCTTGAATTCAACAACTTCTTGTTTTAAGCTCTTGACCTCTTTCATACTAACCAACACTTGTTGTCTTGAATTGCATAGCTCTTCTTGGAGGGTTTTGACTTCCTCTTCTTTTGACTTTTTCTCTTCTTGATATTTTGACAGTTTTACTTTCAAGACTTTGTACTTTTTCCTACACTTTTCAATTTCATCCACAACAGCCATGTATTGGGCTTCTATGTCCACTTCTGATTCCTCGTCTGAGTTTGTTGTTCCTATAAATAAATTTTCTTCATCTTCACTAACATCCTTGAGAAAGGCAAGTCTTTCTTTTGCTCTTTACTTAACTGAGTAGAGGTCTTTTATCTTGTCCCAAAGTTCCTTTGCAGAGTTACATTCACCTATCTTCTTTTTGACATCATCAGGTAATCCATCAAGTATTGAATCCATTTCCATTGAGTTACTTTTCTTGGATTTCTTTTGAGCTGGAGTCCTTGTCCTCTTTGGTGGGAAGTAATCGGTGATCACTGAATTCCATACATCATGTCCCAATGCCTTTAGATAAATTTTCATTCTCGTACTCCAAAATATGTATTCTTCTTTTCCAAGTACTGGAGATCCATTTACTGTGCAAATCTCTTCTTGTTGATCCATAGTGGTTTTAATGGGATCTACCTTCCAGTGGTTAAACTGTGCTGAAGGAACCGGCTGTGATACCAATTGTTGGTTTATTGGTCAATACTGAGAGGGGGGTGAATCAGTGCTGTTAACTTTTTACTATTTTAACCACTTTTAAATCTATCATTAGAAACACATAATAACAAGAATACACAGAACACAATTCTAACATGGAAGCCCAATAGGGTAAACCATCAATATGTCCCATTACAGCAAAAATGTTATTTACAAATAGTTTTTCCTACTGCTACAGACAAGCATGATGTTACACCTTGTTTACCAATACCAATTGGAAGGAGACTACGACCCCCTGGTTTATCAGCTACGACACCCTATTTACCAATGCCAATTGGAAGGAGGCTACGACCCCCTGGTTTATCAGCTGCTACTGAAAGGATGCTTCGACACCCTATTTTGTCAGCTACGACTGACAAGATGCTCCTACACCCTATTTACCAGCTTCAGCTGGAAGGAGGCAATAACCCCCTGCAAGCTTGTTGCCTGCCCTAGCTCCACCATGCCACCCTAATATGTTTTCTGTAATATGTTAGATTTCTTTCTCCCTTCATTCTCTGTCACGCCCACTAGTCTTTGTCTTCTGCTATGGCTACATCGATCTCAATGACACAGACACCTTTCTCACTCATATTTCTGCGTATAAGTATCTTCATGTTTCCTACGGACATATCTCTCTATTTAGGAAACATACCCTTTCACAATCACGCTCTTTCAAATCTGATTGTCACACCTTTTCAACAACCTGTGACTAACGATTTTAATTAAATAATTAATTAAAAACGTCTTGATCACTTCTAATATGTGAGCTCCCTTCTTCTCTGATCATAGGATTCGTCAAACCAATGCCTGTGGACTTCCTCTCCTCCATCAACAGGAATACTCTATCTTCAGACGTTCGGGCTTTTCTTTTTCTCAGCCCTGTGGGCTTCTTTTCTTCCTCTGCGAACTCTATGCGAGCTATCTTCATCGCAGGCTCATCTATACACGTTTTTCTCACAAAAACACGGTCTTCACCTTCCATCTTATGAGTCCGCAATCTCCTTCTCCAAAATTAATCCAGGTTGTTTGATCTAATTTTGAATCTCTCTGGTCCGTCAATCTAGCACATAGATTTCTTCCTTGAAATCGTATTTCTGCACCATGATTTCTTCATCAACGATTCCCCACCGTTGATCTTCGTTGGACGTTTTCCTGACCGTCGATCTCCAGATTGCGGAACCGATGCGAGTTGTCGACTGTCCGTTTTTTCCTTTCCGCAAGCTTCTTTCTACATGTTCCTTTCTGCACCGTCGATCTTCGTTGGTCGTTTTCCTGACCGTCGATCTCCAGATTGCGGGATGTCGATTGTCCATTTTTGTCTTTCCGCAGACTCCTTCCCGCAAGCTTCTTTCTGCAAGTTCCTTTTCGTACCTTCGATCTGCTTTAGCGGAACTAATCTCAGCCATCTGATCTTTCCAGATTGCGGGATGCGGGATGCCCGACCAACTTTCCAAAGTTGCCTCCCCGCAACTTACCTTCCGGATGCGGGATGCCTGACCAACTTTCCAATTTTTGACTTCCACAATTTCATTCCACAACTTTGTTTCCGCATTCTTCTGGACCGTTGATTTCCTTGCGGATTTACCCCTGACCGTCCGATCTTGATCTTATGCAGAACTTTGGCTTTTCCGCCTATCTTTTACGAGATGCTTCCTAACCGTCAGATCTTATGTGTAATGCTTCCTAACCGTCCATTCTAGAACTAATGCGGATCTGCATTCTGTCTTTGCTCATAATACAAAAACCGATCCTCATTCATCGGATCTCATGCAGATAACTATGCCACCTCATCAACATGCCATGTCATCACTATCTTCGTCTATGCCACCTCATCATCATGCCATTTCCTCTTTACTTTGACTTATGCTGCGTTAACTCTGTGTTAACTCTTCCATGGTATCTTTTGCTTATCCTTAGTACTTCATAAACAACTTTGCCATCCTTAGTCTTTCATCATCATTAGGACACCATCATATTCCATGTCATCATATGTGTAATGCCACATCCTCAACTATGCCATGCGATGCCATCATATATGTCATGCCACATCCTCAACTTATGCCATGCCATGCCATTACTACTTTACTCTTTCACTGAGTTTGTCCTACCATCATATCCACTGGTTATTCTTTTGTCATTCGTGAACACCTTTGACATCAATGATAACTATAACCCAAACTTGTCAACAATGTGTGTGTGCTCTAGTCGGGCTGTGTATAAGCCTGTTGTTTCCCTAGTTCCTTGTGGAAATCATGCCTAGCTCGGGGGTGGCAATGTGTTGAGAGATTAATGAACACACTAGCCTATGGTTGGGTGGAACATTGCAGTCACCTAGCTAGTTGCGGGATAGCTTAATTATCAAGATAAGTATCTATGTTATGCTTGCTTGTGTCGTGTATTTGTCTATGAAATTCTATATCCATGTTGAATGCTTGTTAATGATTAAGTAGAGGTTTACTTCTATTATGTTTTCTTGCAATTTACTCCTGTACATGCCTTGTATGATTTATGCATGTTTGCCTAAGTCCCTGGAGGTTGGAAGCTTGTTACAGAGTCAAAATGCATCTGACTTAGTGTTTCCACCCCTTGGAATCCGCCTGCGGAAGGCAGAAGGCGGAAACCAGAAAAGGGAAAGTTGGACAAGGCAAATTATGGCGTTTTCCGCACCCCAGGATATGCATCGGAAGGTAGAATGCGGGAGGCGGGACAAAGAAGTTTAAATCCAAGTAAAAGTGTGTTTTCCGATTTCCAAAGTCTGAGGTCGAAAGTGCAGAAAAAGGTTAAGGTCGAAAGTCGTTCTCCCGATTTCTGAGTTCCGCAACGGAGGCAGAAGGCGGAATGCGGGAGGCGGGAGAAAAGATAAAGCCAAAAGTGAGTTTTCCGACTTCTGGGATTCGCCTGCGAAAGGCAAAAAGTTGAAATCCGGAAAAAGGATAAGGTAAAGATTTGGTCTTCCGATTCCCGAGTTCCGAAGTGCAGAAGGCAAAAAGTGAAAGGGGGAAAACAGAAGTGTGGAAAGCAGAAAGGCCGTCGAACGTTCTTCCGCCCATGGTGTTTCCGATTTTCGAGATCCGAAGTACGGAAGGCGAAAAGCGAAAGTGCGAAAGGCGGAAGGCGGAAATGTCGTCGAACGTTCATTCGCACATGGAGTTTTCGATTTCCGAGTTTTGAAGTACAGAAGGTGGAAAGCGGAATTGCGGAAGGCGGAAAGGTCGTCGAATGTTCCTTCGCACATGGTGTTTCCGAGTTCAGATTTCCGAAGTGCAGAAGGCAGAAGGCAGAAGTGCGCAAGGCAGAAAGGTCGTCGAACGTTCCTTCACACATGGAGTTTCTAATTTCCGAGTTTCGAAGTGCGAAAGGCAAAAAGCGGAAGTGCAGAAGGCAGAAGGTGGAAGAGCTGTTAAATGTTCCATCACACATTGAGCTTTTCGATTTCCGAGTTCCGAGGTGCAGAAGGCGGAAGAGTGTTTAAATGTTTCCATCGCACATTAAGTTTCCGATTCCCGATTTCCGAGGTCGAAAGAGCAAAAAGCGAAAAGACGAAAAGCAAAAGTGCGGAAGGCGAAAGAGTGTTTAATGTTTCCCGCGCACATTGTTAACGTCCATGCCGTTTGTTTTGAAGGAGAACAAGGGTTCTTGCAATAAAAATTTTAATTTTTCCACATTATGAGGTATGGGGACGTTACAGAAAGTATATAACAAATGGTGAAGCAAGAAATATCGAAAGTATCCAAAACAGAAAATGGGGGAAAAGGAAATACTAAATAATTAAATTACTAGAAAACATGCACATATTGAAATGGTATCTGGTGATGTCTTTTTATTCATTGCTTCCAAAATGGCTAAAATAATAATAATAGTCTATTTTTAAGGTCACCACCAAGCGAGACACCAATTTGGTGTATGAGACTCCCTTGTTTGTGGGATAAGTGACCCCCCTTTGCGCAGTGATTTAAATGCTAAAGTCTACAGAGGTGTAAGCCACTACCCCCCTCTGGATTTGAACATGTGACCTCCTAAGAGGAAACACATGCTCTTAACCATTAGGCCCACTCATGTTGTACATTGAAAATATGTGATTGAAAATTTGTTTGTTTTTTTATTTTTTGTGTTATTTACATCTTATTCAATGGTTCCAAAATGGCTAAAATATGTGATTGAAAAATTGTTTGTTTTTGGCCCCGAGCAGTAGCTCAGTTGGTTGGAGTCTGAATCCAAAGACCGTTTGACATTAAGATGCACAATATCCGTTATCCAATTAAACGTATCGGTGAACTATAAACTTTAATGTGGCTGTTATTATTTCTGAATGAATGTTATCCCTCGTCATAAAGCCATAGTGAAAATAGTAAGACCATTAGTTGAACAATGCTTGAGGCATGACGGATCATGGATAAAAGTGAGCCATACTGGTCACATAGCTCACTTTTATTGGGCAAGCCTTGGGCTTAGCTGGTTGAAAAGGGTAGGCTACAGGTACCCATATGCGTGTGTGCACACGTGTTTTTAAATTCCACTGTGACTAGTTATATTATTGCTGCATAGATTTCAGATTTCATTTCCCACGTGTAACATGTTAAGGTAATGGTGACATATACGCTATCAGTATATGTTAGCCTCTCCTCACTTCTATCAAACAAATCAGTATACATCCTTTGCCATTTTGTTGACACCAGTCTATAACTATTAGCTTTTAATCCCGGGGGTAACCCTTTTTCAAAACATCTTTCATTCTCTTTTCAATTTAGTTTCATAACACATACACACTTATACATCTTGAAAACGTGTGTTAATGATAACATCTGCATTTAATTCTAAAAAAGTATCCGTGCCTTTTTAGTTTTTACACACAAACATAGAAAGAAGAGAAGCAACAAGACTAAATGAGAAATACTTTGGCCCTGCAGACATCGTTGGACAGTTTTCTGGCGTACAAAACTCGGTAAGGGTGCCATAAAGCAGATTCACCTGATTGAAGAAATCCACCGCTGCATGTGAAAAACAAAAATAAACAATCAGTGAGATGATAAAATTGCCTCAAAAAAATTTCACTAGACAATTATAGCTACTTCTTTTGCTAGAAGCACCGAGGAATATATTTAGAATTAAAAAGAAAAAAAATCATCTTAGTATTCCCACATGCACTTCCATTCCACTTTATAGTGCAATGTCGAATTACAGGAACAATGTTATTCAACAGCCACAGATTAAACAAGCATATGCAATAGTAACAGATTTAATCATTCTAGAGGCACTTGCTGTAAAGCTTCCAACTGTGTACAGTCAGAACCACAAATATTCTGTTAAAAGTTGCTTGACGTGCTTATGTTATTCTCACAGAGACAGAACTCTCAACCATCGTTCCACAGCAAATAGAATCAGACATGGACTTGATTCAGTAGAATTAAAGGAGGAGACAATGTATTTCCATTCAAGAGTCTTCCTGTGCATGAATTTTAATTTCTCCAGTAGAACACTTCTTGTTTAGAAGAAACTCACTGACTTAATGTTTCAGACTTTGGGTTAACCAGGCAAATGTGTTTAAACTTTATAACAGATTTTAACATTGTATATGCTTTCACAACAGCAAAATAAACTAAAGATGGGTATGAAGGAAACCATGACCATAACTAGAATCAATATTACAATCAGCAATATCCACTGTAACAATTTAAGGGAAAGACCAGAATTTTTAGCAATTTTAAAGAAAAAACGATGTGGTGTAGACACAAATATTGCTAACATGAAATATTAACAACGTTTTCCCTGCATCCTATATATGTGAAATTAATGCACTCATGCAACATCAGGAATTAGAAAGATAGCAGTGAAAGTCACTTAAGCGACCATGGCTTTGTTATCATTAGTTTTCCAATTATTGTTTATTATTCAGTTACATAGGAAGAGGCAGAAAAGGAAAGAGAAATACTATTGACAGCCAACCACTCATTGAAATCCTCCCCTGGAGGAAGTCGAACCGCTTCCCTCAAGTTTCCACTACCCAAAGTGGCATCAATATGCTTTCGAAGTTGTGCACCCTGTAACAAATAAAATCATATCTATTCAGTACTACTTTTAATGTTCCCATATTCATCAAATTCAATAGCAATCAAGACAAGGAATTCATCAGAATTGGTCTAGGAAAAAGCAACCAACCAGACTAAATAAGAAATTAGAATACCCATTCCTTTAATCTACAGTAAAATCTGGACTATGAATATCCCATGATGCAGTTATTGTAGGGTTTTTTAAATCCCATGGAAAACTGAATCTGTGAACAGAACTTGCATATCAAAAGTCGACATTCGACAAGGCATTAAACTATGACCATAAAAACCACTATATTATGTCCTTAGAAGGTCATGCCCATCTACATTCTATACAAATGCAATCTACATTCTATAAAATTGTCCATACGAAATTACTATTTTAATAAAGCTTATGGCAGGCATCTACTGATTATCCACTTTCAGGTAATTATTTATAGCTAACCATGTAGAGTCTATGTATGCCCTCATTTTCCTTACTGTAATATCCCAAATACTGATATTCTACGTTACCGGATCCGGCTGTGGAAGGTGAAGGATCCGCGGATCCGCGGTTCAGATCCGGATCCGGATCCGGATCCGTGAGAGATACGCCATGCCACCGTCGCCGCAAAATTTGGAAACGGATCCATCTGAACGGAAACGGATCTTGAAAATTAAGAAACGGATCCCGAAATCTGAAGACGGATCCCGTTAAAGTGAAACGGATCCGCGGGTTGTTGACCAGCAGCGGCATTTTGGGCGGCGATTTTAATATTTTTTTGATGTCATTTTATTTATATATATTCCCCTACCCCACGGGCCTGTCACTACCGACAGAGTCTTCATCGCGGCGCGCAGACAGCAAGCAGACAGACAGCGAGGGTTTCGAGCTTAAAGTTTTGGCGTTTTCTTCTAGTGATCGAGTTTTAAGGAGCACGCAGACCCCACCGACGACTCAGGTTTTACGAATGCCTTTCCTATTGCATCAATAGCTTTTCCAGCTGCCATTGAGAATGGCCCACGGGTCTGAACAGTGAAAGAAAACTAAAAAACTAAAAAAGGCAGTAAGAATACGATAATATCTGAAGCGAATATTCACTGTAAAGTTAAGCATGCACAATTTCATAAAATTCTGCATAACAAATATGGTCATCCTATTAATAATTTAATTATCTAGATATTTTAAAAGGAATTTTTTGATCCAGGATTACCGTGAAAACGACAATTCTGTGTTATTCATAATAAACCATGTATTAAAAATTGTTAGTATCTGACCATTGCAAAAAATTTAAAAAATAAAAAACTGCAAATTGCAATGCTGGTTCACATATAGATCGTCCATGAAGTTATGTCATCCCTTCTATTGTTTTTCGGTGATCGTCCATGAAGTTAAGTCATCCCTTCTATTGTTTTTTGGCGACGAGAAATATGATTAAACTAAGGAAAATCCGAAAATGAAATACAGAGTAGCCTTATGTTCATTTTTTATCAACCCCAAATTGAATCAGAGTACAACCCTTGGTACTCAAATTCATATAAATTACAAATTGTCGTTACGAATCTTTGTTCCTTATTTCTTTAGCTTCCTTTTTCTTCCAATGTGTATGTTGAATATTCAATAAACAGAGAAAGTGGTGTTATAATAATTTTTCATTTTCCTTTTTCAAATTTTTTACAATAAGAATATAAAGACTGTTGCAAAATCCATAACAGCTAAGAGCAAATATGCTTTTCCATTCTGGGTAGTATTTCACCATCATCAGCACAGTCCTCTCTTTTGAAAATTATGCCTTAGACTGGCCTTTGTGTATGACCAATACCATCCTTTATGATCATAATATCATATATCTTGTAGCCTGTAGGCTGTAGGGACTCAAATTTCAATGAACTGTTATGGATTCCAGAGTCCATACACAGTGAGTTTTTTTAAATAAATTATAAAATGAAAACTCAGACTCCAGAGTCAGAGAAGAGGTGTTAAAACTTAAAATCTATGTTGCTGTTTTTTTTTAAATAAATTATAAAATGATAAAAACAGTAACAGAGCCACACTAACAGAGCCACTAAACTTTAAACTTTTAAAGTGACCAGTGTTAACCACACTAACAGAGCCACACTATCATCTACCATTTTATTTTAAAAAAATTTAAAAACACTAACAGAGCACTAAAGTGACAAGTCTAATAGTCGAATAGCAGTATACTGTATTACTTGCATTGATTTATCATTTTATGGATTGGGAGTACAATGTACACATTGTATAATAATAATTACTAACCGTGTTTAAATTCCATATACATGCAGAGCCTGAGCCATAGACATGGAACCACCACAACAAACTGAAGGGGGGGCAAATGCCTGTAAAGACCCAAAATCTCCTCTATGGCAGTTTGTGGAAATAATTGGCAAAAATCCAGGGGGTGGCTCTTACAAATGGAAATGTAGTGAATGTGGTTCCATCCGAAATGGCTCATACACTAGGGTGAAGGGCCATCTCACCGGGCATACAAACACGGGGGTGCAGGTATGCACTGGCCCACCTGATGCAAATGGTAAACCTGGACAAGGTTTGAGTCTTGCAAAAATTAAGTACTATGCATCTTTGCAAGATGCGGCTGATAAGAAAGTTGCTAAGGGAAAACTCATTGTGACAGGTTCTACTACAAGGCCTCCATTACCATCTAGATCAGCGGCTACAGCTAATAAGAGGCCTTCTTTGGGGCCTCTTGAAGCAGCATTTAATAACCAAAGCAGAGATGTAGCTGATGAGCATGTAGCTCGTTGCATATATGCAAATGGGCTGCCATTTAATTTGGTGCGATCCCCCTATTGGCAACAAATGATTAAGGCAGTCAATGAAGAGCCACAAGGGTACAAGAGCCCTGGTTATGAAAAGGTCCGCACTACTTTGTTAACATCGGAAAGACAATCTGTGGATAGACAATTACAGTCAATCCGAGATACATGGGCAGAAATAGGGGTGTCCATCGTTTCTGATGGATGGAGAGACCAAAGAAACCGCCCTTTAATTAATGTTATTGCAATATGCCCCCAAGGGGCAATGTTTTTGAAGGCTGTTGATTGCATTGGAA
>LPNX010669984.1:28484-172883 GCA_001517045.1 Pseudotsuga menziesii | reverse complement strand
GTGGGATGTGGAGCCCGAGACCTCCGACTTAAACATGACATTGAATGCCATGACTCACCTCAACCTGCTTGAGGATATTGTACCACTAGTTCAGCCTTCATCTGATGCAGCTTCCACCATTCCAGGCCCCGCAACATCTATTCATGATGTAGATGTACAAGTAGAGTTTCCATATGCAGATTATGAGGATGTAGACCCATTTCAGGATTTGTAGTTAGATTCAATCTACATTATCATATTACTAGAGTGATCATTGATGAGACACTCATTTTTGTATTTACTATCATGATATATCATATTATCGGATGATGATATTATCCTTTTGGCTTTAGCCTTTTTGTATGAGGCATGATGCATCATTTCAATCTTCAAGTTTATAAAATGTCTAATGATTTCAGTTTTAATGTCGTGATTCATAAATGGATTTGTTTTTTAAACTCCAAATATGTTTTTGAATTTTTAAAAATTTTAAAAAATATTATTATATTTTTGTACGTGACGTATCCTCGCCGTATCCGGATCCTGGGTTTTCAAAAAACTGGTGGATCCGTATCCGAATCCGTATCCGTGTCCGAATCCGTATCCGAATCCTGGTAACTTAGCTGATATTCTCTAATGTTCTATTGTAGTGCTGACTCACACACTCAATCTCATATATAAATACGAAATAACTGTGCATGCAAACTTGCCATGCAAAAATGCCCTAAAATGTAGCTGAATTAAGGTTAGGGTTTGCAGAGAGAAATTAACACTTACCACTGATATCCTGGCTGATAATGACTCCAAAGATAGCTGCATGCATAAAGACCCGGATAAGTGGGCTAGTAGTGCTCCTTTCCTCCGGTGTTACCGCCCCGCAGTACCATAAGCGCCCTCTTGACTGAAGGTGACGTTTTTGTAGGAGGAGAGGTTAGATACCCTTGAAACTTTGCATAGATTGATGGTCTTCCCCTCCTGAAGAGTATGGCCAGAGTATGCGGAAGTTTTGACCTCTCCAAGTGCCCTAGCGAATTGAACTAGCAGTTTGGTGCTCACGCCCTCAAATCCCTCTAATCTGCTGATAACTAGCTTGATACTCAAGCTAAAAGGCCCTTCTTCTAGTGAAGGGGTGATGTGGGTGTTTTGAGAAGAATAGAAGCAGCATGTAGAAGTTCTGCCCTCTGTAGAGAAGAATGCGAATAGGTATGTCTCTGACCAATGCTCCCAAGCTAGGATAGAGAACCCCTCCACTCCAATGAATAATCAATCTCTCGAAGCAACTGTTGAATAGAACCTGATGATGAAGTAGTGCTGAATCTGGATGATCCAACCTGATGATGAACTAGGGTAGATAGATTTCGCTGCTGAAATACACCAGTTAGCTGAGCATGCACTCAAACCCAACTTAGCTCGCTGAGCTCTCCAATTCGAATCCTCAAATCAATAATCATATAAGTGTCCTTCTCCATTCACTTTACCTTTCTTTTATAACTTCCAACTGTGAATAACCTAACGTTTGACCGTCACTTTAACTTCTAATTTGCAATTGACTTGCATGCAGGCGCCTAGAGACTCAATCAGGTGCATGCATCATGAAATAATGCTCAGATGTCATGCATGCAGGTGGCCTTTGGCTCTTGTGGCCCCTGTCTACCCAAAGATGATATAATATTGATGCCCTAGATCTTATTATATGGCATCAGTCCACAGTTGATTCCCTGACTGTCAGTGCCTGCTCGAACCTATGGGAATCATATAGGTTAGCAGGCTGGTCCTCGATGCTTAAGCAGAAGAGGATATTACAGTCCTCCCCGCTAGAATTTGCTTGTCCTCAAGCAACTGTAAAGCTGGGTGTTGTAATACCTTTTCTCCCTCCCAAGTTGGCCTCCTCTATAGGAAGATCTCTCCACTAAACCAAGTAGTCTCTGATGATTTTGTTCC
Organism: Pseudotsuga menziesii; assembly: GCA_001517045.1. Classification (NCBI taxonomy): domain Eukaryota; kingdom Viridiplantae; phylum Streptophyta; class Pinopsida; order Pinales; family Pinaceae; genus Pseudotsuga; species Pseudotsuga menziesii. Next base: position 170,963 of record LPNX010669984.1, on the reverse strand, counting down.
TCAGTTTCCGCTCTCGCACCTCTAGGATGCGCTCAGGAATCAGAATCAATTGCCCCTCATCATCAAGGTGGCGCAGCTCGGAAGATGTAGCAATCTGTTGACCGACTGCCTTCTTGAGGTTGGAGACATGAAATACGTTGTGAATCTTACTCTCTGCGGGTAGTTCTAGCTCATATGCTACCTCTCCAACCTTCCGGATTATCTTGTATGGACCATAGAAGCGAGATTTGAGTTTTTCCGCTCCTTTCTTCTTAAGAGATGATTGTCGATAAGGTTGGAGGCGTAAATAAAAATCTCCTACCTCAAAGCTACGCTCCACCCTATGCCTGTCCGCATATATCTTCTGTTGATTCTGAGCAACATGTATGTTCTCCCTGAGTATCTTGAGGATATCTTAACCCTCCTGAATCCACTCTTTGGCCTTGGGGGCCCTTTTATCGCCGAATATCCAGTCTGCGAAAGTGGAAGCATCATACCCATACAGAGCTCGGAAAGGGGTCATCCCAATGGTCATATGGTGGGTGGTGTTGTAACAATGTTCACCCAAGTGTAGCCATTTGATCCATGTCCTCTGCTGACCTGCTACGTAATTTCTCAAGTATCCCTCAATCCACTTGTTGACAATCTCTGTCTGCCCGTCACTCTATGGATGATAACTTGTGCTCATGGCTAACTCGGTCCCCACTAACCGAAAAAGCTCTTGCCAAAATGCTCCTGTGAATTTGTTGTCCCTGTCACTGACAATGGTCTTGGGTAACCCGTGGAGTCTAAATACCTCTTTGAAAAATAGTTTCGTTACCTGTGTTGCTGAATAATCTGAAGAGATGGCAAAGAAGTGAGTGAATTTGGTCAATCTGTCCACCACTACTTACAAGCAGTCTCTGCCCTGAACCTTGGTAACCCCGTAATGAAGTCCATGGAGATGCTCTCCCACTTCTGCTCGAGAATAGGTAAGGGTTGTAGTAAACCAGTCGGGTGGGTGTGCTCTATTTTGTTCTATTGGCACAAGCTACACTCTTGCATGTTGTATCACATCATTATTGAGGCCCTTCCATGAGAACCTTTCTCTAATCTGTCTGTAGGTCTGGAGAAACCCCTGATGCCCTGCTAATGGCAAATCATGCGATGCCTGCAAAATCTTCTTCTTGAGGGAGGATTCTGGAACTAAGAAGATTATGTTCTTGTAGTATATGATGTCATCAATTACCCCGTACCTATCATCCTGAATCTGTCCATCCAATAGCTTGCAAGCAAACTTATCTTTGGAGTACTCAACCAAAAGATGAGATCTCCAATCTAATGAGATGCTCATAAGGGATAAAGTATTTGGTCGTCTGGAAAGCGCATCGGCCACTACATTGTTCTTTCCCTTTACGTACTCGATCTCGAAGTCATAGGCCTAAATTTTACTTACCCATTTCTGCTGCCTCTCGTTTAGCTCTTTCTTCTCTAGGAAGTATTTCAAGCTATTGTGATCTATCTTAACCTTGAATCTACCACCCACTAAGTACTGCCTAAACTTGGTTAGCGCATGGAGAATGGCTAACATCTCTTTGTCATATATCGAATAGTGGCGCTCATAGTCTTTGAGCTTTCTACTCTCAAATGCAATGGGGTGGTGGTTCTGCATCAAAACTGCCCCAATTCCCTCTCCAGAAGCATCACACTCTAACACAAAAGGTTGAGAAAAGTCTGTTAGAGCTAATATTGGGCATGAACTCGTTACCTTTTTCATCTTCTCGAATGCCTATCGTGTTGTCTCCGATCAACTGAATGCCCCCTTCTTAGTAAGATCTGTGATGGGTGCAGTCATCTGTGAGAGTCCACTGACATACCTCCTGTAGTAAGGTGCAAAGGCCCAAAAAGCTCTTCAGTTCTATGACATTTTTAGGTGTAGGCCAATCCAATATGGCTCGAATCTTCTCTAGGTTCACCTGGACCACATTGGCCCCTATCACATACCCCAAGTATAACATCTCCTGCATGTCGAACTCACACTTAGACATTTTGGCATATAGTGACTGCTCCTGTAGAATGCCAAGTACTTCATCTAGATGTCTCAAATGTTCTTCCCAAGTTCTACTGTATATCAATATGTCGTCAAAAAATACCAAAAGATACTTACGTAACTGACCCTTGAAGATATTGTTCATGCATGACTGGAAAGTAGCTGGTGCATTAGTGAGCCCAAATGGCATCACTGGAAACTCATAATGTCCGTAGTGGCAACGGAAGGCGGTCTTTGGAACATCCTGTTCCCTGAACCAAATCTGATGGTAACCTGAGCGGAGGTCAATCTTGGAAAAGTACTTTGCCCCCCGTAGTTCATCCATCAACTCATCAATCCTGGGGATGGGATGCCTATTCTTTATGGTCTTCTTGTTGAGTGCCCTGTAATCAATGCACATGCGTAGGGTTCCATCCTTTTTCTTTACTAGCACTACTGAAGATGCAAAGGGAGTGGAGCTAGGTTTGATGTACCATAGCTTGAATAGTTCTGTGATTGTACTCTCTATCTCATCTTTCTACCTCTTGGGATGTCTGTAAGGAGTGGTGATAACTGCTTGAGTCCCCTCCTCTAACACAATAATGTGCTCAAATCCCCTATCTGGAGGTCGACCTGCTGGAAGGTCTCTGAATACTGCCTTGTGCCTCTGCAGTAAGGCCTCTATATCTACTAGATGTTGTGTGGCCTCATCTGGTGGTTTCCTGAAGGTAACCAAACACTCTGCTTCCCACTCAATATCTCACTGTCAGAGTACTGCCTCCATCCTGTGTGATGCCACTGCTGTGGGAGGGTAAGTATCCATCCCTCTCAATACTACCTTCTATCCCTCTACTCCTGTGAACTCCATCTCCATGGTCTAGTAGTTCATGGAATACTTCCCTATGGAATACAGCCACTGAACTCCTAGTACCACATTCATGTCAGGTACATCTACCACATAGAATGTCTTTGTCACTGTATAATTCCCAAGTGTTACTTTTAATTTAGGAATCCTATGACTACACTCCATAGTGTGACCTGCTGCAGCTACTGAAAACCCATCAAAACTCTCAGTCTAAATGCCTCTCTTTTTAAATCCTATGACTACACTCCATGGTGTGACCTGCTATAGCTACTGAAAACCCATCAAAACTCTCAGTCTGAATGCCTCTCTTTTTAACCAATGTTGCAACAATCATCACCATCTATGATCACTCCCACTCGGTGGCCCTGTACGATACCTTTGATCCGGAGGGTGTGGAATCTAGGAACCCCTGTCATGGTAGCAATGGTACCTCCTGAAGGTTGTTCCTCCTCAACTGTCTCTGGTGTCTCTCCTTGCTCCTGATCCTAATAATCCTCATCCTCCCCACTGTCAAAATAAGCTTCTTTGTAGTAGGCTTTTCCCTTTTCTGAACATCTGTAACCTAGTACCCATGGTTCCTGGCAAGTGAAACATAACTTTTTTCTTCTAAGGTCCTGTCGGGTATCATTGTCTATCCATTCTTTCTGGAAAGGTTTCCTCTCTTTATCTTTAATAGGGAAATTGGTTCTGGGAGGAAGCCTATTTTTGGGTACTGCATCCTGCAGATCTCTAGTCCGGCTGATGGCATCTGCTAGCGTGGTGGGCATATAGGACTTGACCCATCCCGCAAGGATTCAGTGAGGGCCTCTGTAAACAACATAATCAACTTGCTCTCCGAAATGTCTGTCACCATGACTGCTATCCTCTGAAACTCTGAAATAAATGTATCTGCACTACCTGTCTGCTTGAGTTGTGCTAGCTCTCTAAAGTGTACCTCAGGGTCCTTCCGATCAAACCGCTCAATGAGCCTCTGTGTGAGATCTGGGTACAATGTGATGGTATTGTGACCCAGTGTCACTAACCCGTGGTACCACCACTCATGGGCTTCTCCATCCAAATGCAAGGTAGCCAATTTAATGGCGTCTGTCTCAATCATGGGGTTGAGCTGGAAGTATGTATCCAATTTCTGCACCCAATTCCAAGCTGGGCCACCCCGGTTACCCTCAAAGGTAGGGATAGTCAGTTTCCCTACAGTGCATTGTAACTCATAGTTCTAAGTAAATGGCCTATTGTAAGCTCTGGGTTTGTTCTTACTTTAAAAGTGGCAGAAGTCAGTGAAGGTCATGGCTGAATGGAAGTCATCTCCTAAAGCTCTATACTCTCTCAAATAGGCACTCATGGATTCTTCTGGTTCTCCTTGTGCTAGAGGCACTACAACTAGACTATCTAAGACTTGAGGCATGGTAGGTCAAGATGGCTTGTTGTATAGATGGGGATCGCTCTGCATGTTGGTATGTAAGTGCTCCCCACTACTACTGGTGGACACCCTATCACTATTGGGAAACAAAGGACTGTGTGGGGTGGGCCCATTTTTCTCTGTCATTTGCCTGAAGGTACTCATCATTTCTTTTTGCCCAGTCGTGAGTTCTTTTATGGCTGATATGAGACTATTGAAAGGTGTTTTATCATCATCGGCCATTGTTTCTTTGCCCTTTCCATACTGATCCTCTATGTCCCACAACTCAGTCTTCTAACTCGTCTTCTCCTCTATCACTGTTTCTAAACCTCTGTCTCCGGTAAGTAATGTTGTATGGGTCTTCTGAATTCATTTTACAATTTTGCATGCCCACAGCTGGCAAGGAACATGCATTGATACCACTATAATATCCCAAATATTGATATTCTCTAATGTTCTATTGTAGTGCTGACTCACACACTCAATCTCATATATAAATACGAAATAACTGTGCATGCAAAAATGCCCTAAAATGTAGCTGAATTAGGGTTAGGGTTTGCAAAGAGAAATTAACACTTACCACCAATATCCCAGCTGATAATGACTCCAGAGATAGTATGGATAAGTGGGCTAGTAGTGCTCCTTTCCTCCGGTGTGCCCGCAATACCATAAGCACCCTCCTGACTGAAGGTGACGTTTTTGTAGGAGGAGAGGTCAAATACCCTCGAAATTTTGCAGAGATTGATGGTATTCCCCTCTTGAAGAGAATGGCCGGAGCATGTGAATGTTTTGACCTCTCTAAGTGCCCTAGCAAATTGAATCGGCAGTTTGGTGCTCACGCCCTCAAATCCCTCTGATCTGCCGATAACTAGCTTGATACTCAAGCTGAAAGGCCGAAGCAAGGGGTGATGAGGGTGTTTTGAGAAGAATAGAAGCAGCATGCTAAAGTTTTGCCCTCTGTAGAGAAGAATGCGAATAGGTGTGTCTCTGACCAATGCACCCAAGCTAGTATAGTGAACCTCTCCACTCCAATGAATAATCAATCTCTCGAAGCAACTGTTGAATAGAACCTGATGATGAAGTAGTGCTGAATCTGGATGATCCAACCTGATGATGAACTAGGGCACATAGATTTCGTTGCCGAAACACACCAATTAGCTGAGCATGCACTCAAACCCAACTTATCTCGCTGAGCTCTCCAATTTGAATCCTCAAATCAATAATCATATAAGTGTCCTTCTCCATTCACTTTACCTTTCTTTTATAACTTCCAACTATGAATAACCTAACTTTTGACCTAATTAGGTCACTTTAACTTCTAATTTGCAGTTGACTTGCATGCAGGTGCCTGGAGACTCAATCAGGTGCATGCATCATGAAATAATGCTCAGATGTCATGCATGCAGGTGGCCTTTGGCTCTTGTGGCCCCTGTCTACCCAAAGATGATATAATATTGATGCCCTAGGTCTTCTTATATGGCATCAATCCACAGCTGATTCCCTGACTGTCAATGCCCGCTCGAACCTATGGGAATCATATAGGTTAGCGGGCTGGTCCTCAATTCTTAAGCAGAAGAGGACATTACACTTACTTTCCCTGAATAATGTGTAATTCAACATTTAATAACATTAAAGCACTAATCTAAAGTCAGTACACTCAATTATGAACGTGTACTATCACATTACTATAAACATAGTAACAAAAACGCTCTAGAAGTTTTTCCAGCAAAATCACTCTTTTTACATATCTTTCAATGGAACAGTCACAGTGCAGCATATTAATATTCCATGTTAAAGCATTTGACTGCAAGTAGGTCAGTTGGAATTTCTTGCATAAAATGCTTTTTATCAAGATTCTGATTACAATATTAATTTGTATCAATTCTTTCAATCCTTGCGTATTCTCGTTAAAAGGATTCTTTCAGATTTTGATATCTCTTTTCTCAAATGTAAGTTGCTGTAGTATTTTGCATATCTTCCATACCTCTCACAAATGGTACACTTTTTGCATTATTTTGGTGTGCATACTGATACATGTATTTTGTGACAATGATTATAACTTCAGAAACAAATATGCCCTATATACCAGGTATGAATAACAATGTTTCATCAGAGCTCAATCTGTGACAGCCTATTGTTTTCCCATATACAGTCTGGTTTATCGATTAATAAACTCGAACTTCTTTTAATGATCTAACAAGATCAATTTCCATTCTATACTTGCACTCCTCATGTAGATAAGATAACTACTTTGAGCTTCTCTTTATGAATCTTACTCTCTTTGGTTACTATTAGAGCACATTGATTCTTATGAGTTTGAGAGAATATTAAGGGAAATGACAAACAAATCCTGATAGATGCTTTGCACATCCCGTCCATTCAAAAGTAAGTCCTAAAAGTGGCAGGGCATCTGCAAGAGAGAGAAAAAGAGAGAGAGAGAGAGAGAGAAAGAGAGAGAGAGGGAGAGAGAAGCTTTAGCATGCAGTGTATATGCATGGACAACATGCAATTCGAGTGTGTTACCTAAGAAAGAGAGATGCAAGGAAAATCAGTACCATCAACCAATGGAAAATCTCAAAATTCATGCCCAGAAATCTACCTCAAAAATCATGTCTGCTGTACTGGAAAAAAACGTACCGTACAAACTGTACAGTCTAGCAATAAATGTTGTTGTCCTCCTCGATTTGTGTTCCCTCTCTTGTTGTTGTCCTTTCCTCGAAATGCATTCCAAGAGAAAAAACTTCTTGTTGCTGGTGTTTTCTCCTCTAGCTCAGAAAAATGGCTCTGCTCTCTCTCAGTTCTCTCCTTCACTCTCTTTCTCAAAAAGTGAGTAAATTTGCCTTCACTTGCATTTTTGGTGAAAACCCTAGGGTTCATCTAATCCAACAGTGGAGATTAGATGAGATGAGTGGATGAAATTAAATGCTCATTAAATCTCATTTAAAAAATAAATTCACTCGCCTCCCTTAGATTTTCCAAAAAGTGACTTTATTCTCTAAAGTCAAATTAAATGCTCATCTCAAGTCATTTAATGCAAGGGTCACTTTATTTCCCCCTTTTAAGTGACTAAGGCTAAAGTTACCTAGGGGAACACTTTCCTAGGTACAAAAATCAACATTTCAGGGCTTCTTCAATGGTTCAATGGGCTTTGACATGTCTTCTTGACATTTCTTCTTTTCTAGAAAATTTGTCTATGAGCCTTTGTCGATGATCATCTCCTCACATGCACATCCATTTAATAGAGAGCTCTAATGTTGAGTAGACCCACCAAGAAGCCCCTCATCACAAGAGGTCTCTTGAGCCTACATCTTCAACATTAGACTAGACTTGTGAACAAGTCAAACCTGGTCTATATAAAAAAGATCACTCCTTCCTAGAGCAGGAAATGTGAGAGCATCTCAAGCCTTTTCACTCTTAGCCAAATCAACAGGGCTAATATGAGAAAAACTACGCTTCGGCCATATTCACCACTATCCAAATCAACATGGCACCGTAAGTGAATGTAGAATTCCCCCTTGATCACTCATTGGACTTTAATAAAGTTATCTTATCTTATCTTCTCTCCTACTTGTGGAAAGAAGCAACTTTGATTGGAAAGTCTTCCTACTGTTTGATTACAATTTGATGACAGTAATAAACAATCCTTGATCGCATAAATTTGTGTCGCCTGGAATTTTATTATTAGCATTACCATTCAATTGAATATTTTGTTTGTTAAGTAAAACGGTTTCAATATCTTCACTTCTTTTCTTTCATATCATTGCTTCACAAATTACTTCTTTTCACCTAAAAGACTCTTCAGCAGAAGTACATAAATTTGTTTGGCTCTCATACAAGAAATAATGGAAAAGATATAACCCCATAGAAGTTTTGGGAATCTCTTTCTATTTTGAGTCGTGATCGCCTTATTTCCATCATTGTTTCTTATGGTTTTGACCATACATGTATATATTAGTGTAGTCAAACTCGTTGAATACTCGCGAGTCTTGCCGAGTCTTTCCGAGCAACCACCAGGACGAGTACTTGTGGCATACTCGCAGGGTAAATCGCTACTCGCTGAACTCGTCATTTACTCGCTGAACTCGTCACTTACTCGCGAATCCGTCTGTTGTTTGACCATCACTTTTGCGTTTTGGAGGGAACGCGGGGAGGGAATAAGCCCCCAAAACAACATCGCTCTCCCCTATCATCTCATTAAATAGTTTGGCTTCCCCCAAGTTGTTCTCATTTGCCCCTAGCTATTATCAATTTATCACTTGTTTGTGTGTTTGGAATTTCGGCGTGTGCACACTGAGGAAGGTCGCTAACACTGGTTTGAGCACTGAGGATGTGACTGGTTTGAGCATTTTCAATTTTTTATTTTTTTCATTGAACTTCTATACTTTGGATTTTATAAGTGTAAGGCGACGATGCTGCCATCAGTGGTTTGGTTGAAGAATGTGATTGCTCATGGTTAGGATAGGATGATGATAGTGTATCTTTTACAATTTGTTTTTTCATTTTTTTATATTTTTAATAATTGTTAATTAATGAAATTTTCTTATTATCTTTTTTTTAATAATTTTATGGTTTTTATAATCTGTAATTAATAATTATAGTTTGTGATTTCAAGAGAGAAAACACTTCTCGTTAAAATGCATTGCTATGTTTTTTTATCAATTTTTTGAATTGTTTTATACTTATATATTAAATTTTAATTTTTAATATATATGCTTATATATTATTTTTTAAGTTACTATATTTTTAATTTTTTCCATATTTTCCGAGTCTTTGCCGAGTCTTTTCCAAGTCACCGAGTCTGTCAAGTCCCAATCCAACTGAGTATTTGTCGAGTCCAAGTCTGACTACACTGGTATATATCCTTGAAGATAAGAATTTTGACCAAAACATAAAATGCATATCTTCAGTAAGCATTAAATGTCTCTTAGCAACACTCTTAACTCAAAATTTCATGAGGTTGAACCCACATGCCTCTTACCATTGTTTATTGCATGTCTCTAAATATTCTTGGCACTAACTCAAAATTTCGTTAGGTTGACCCCATATGTCTCTTATCATTCTTTACTGCATATCTCTAAATATTCATGGCACTAACTCAAAATTTCTTGAGGTTGAATCGTTTGCTTTGCATGTTGACTCCTAGGGATGTGGAGGAGTGTATTTGGCACATGTTGGCATGTGCGTACCTATTCTTGGCACATGTGGGGTGCACTATTTGAGTAGTTAGATGAAGTGTACTTGGCACAAGTTGGCATGTATCTATGTGGGGCTCACTGTTTGGGGAAGGTTCTCTTACACTTAAAGAGCATTCGTTATTGATAATTATTCTTCCTGTGAAACAAATTCTCTTAGGGTTAGGGTTTGACCTTGTCAAGGTGAAGCGCTCCATTGTAGAGGCTAGGGTTTTATCCCTCATTTGTATCTCCCCTTCCTCTTATTCTATAAAAGGGAAGGAGCATGTATTGCTCACGTATGTAGTGTGGGAGATGTAATAGCTCTTCTAGAGGCTAGGGTTTTATCCCTCATTTGTATCTCCCCTTCCTCTTATTCTATAAAAGGGAAGGAGCGTGTATTGCTCACGTATGTAGTGTGGGAGATGTAATAGCTAGTGTGTTCTAGTTATAATGCTTTGCAATGTGAGTCTGTGAGAAGTTGTGTAGATCTACATAATCTTCTTTACATAGTAATAGAAAAGTGTGTGATTGCTGATGCAGATTTAGTGTTGCTTATCTGAATTTTCAGATCTTTCTTTCCATAGATGTATCATCTGTCTACTGCTCGTTTGATCTAACCTCTTATCTGTGATGTCTAGGCTCTCAAATATTACATACAGTGTTTTGGTCTATGCAGATCTGAAGATTTGATAAGTGTTTCAGAAGTTTTCAGATTTAACCATAGGGTTTAAATTCTATGAGTGCAGATCTACAGTCATGAGATGAATTTTCACAGAGGCAGCCTAAAAAGAAAAGGAGAAAAATGAGTTACCAGTAAACAATCTCCAAAAGACTCAAAATTTAAAGGTAGATGCATCTTGAGGTGTATATCAAACTTTTTTAAGATTTTTTTAAGAAAAAAATGGGAGGAACAGAAAGGTTTCATGATCATGCCTTTACATCACTTGGAATAACCCTGTTGGCTCTTCTAGATTTCTAACCCAATTTTAAGGCCAGTTACCACCACGATGTGTGATTAACTTTGAAAGCCAATTAGTAAGAACAAAATAGGGTTTGATAAATGGATGATGATTATTAAAGCCAGCGTAGATCCATCTTAAATCCAGATCTATCAAACACCGAGAGGAATCCAATTTGTTGAGTAAATTTTGTTTAATCTTAAACTTTTTACACCTCAAGATAATTGATCCCTCTTAGTGCTTTATAGATCTATGTTTAAGATAGATTTATGCTGGTTTTAATTTTTTTATTTTTCTGAACCTAATTTTTTAATTACAATTTATTTTTGGTAACTTATGAGCCAACATGAATTTTTTTAATACTTATTGTTTTTGGGAATGTTGTGTTACATAACATCACATACTGGGTATACTGGGTTGTAGAGCACCCAACACTCAGTGCAATAAATGTGAGGTATATTTATCTGACAATCCACCTCTTTGTTTAATGGATATATGTTGTTTTCCAAAATTACTCTCAACTTTTATTAGTTGTTAGTTTCATTCAATTCTACTGGAACCTTACTTAACCCCATTGGGTTTTATGTTAAGGCATATTACATCCATTTTATTGTATGTTGCTCATAGATGAAAATTATCATTATAAACAAAAGATAAAATAAGGTAGTATTACTGGTTGAGAACATGCATGTACATACAACAACATTTAAGAAGGAATGAAAAACATGGCTCTTTCAAAAAGTTTAAATGTTCATAATTTGCAGCATATCAATAGGCTGTAAGAAAACATAAAAAATAGATTGGGGTTTGGAGCTTTAATGAAGTAAGAGGATGCGAGAGATTTCAATTGTCCACATTACAACACATTCATCAGCAATTGCAACATAAATGCAAAATCCAAAAGCCCACTTCTCTATAAAAGCAAGTTACGTCCATGTAAAGCTCATAGAATAACGAGGAACACAAGAAAACACACCTTACTTCCTGAAGGAGCACTTTTCTTAGGGCGGAATGTCCGTTGATTCCTGTCACAAACATAAATGCTTTTGAGATGAGACTCGGACTGATATTCTGAAGACAAATATGTAGTATTAAAAAAGGCAAATATTACAGAGTCCATTCAGACACCTCACGAATTGTGGCAACTGGCTTTCTAATACCGATCCAATTTAAGTACATAAATGTACCTTTCAACGTCACCAACACAAAACCTATCAACCATAACTAAAAAGTGATTATGGTCACTATGCTGGCCTGTGTTTATAACTAATCAGTTATTAGCTGAATCTGTTGCATTGGCATTGACACTGAATTCAGAACTTGAATTTTCTTGAACAATTTGAAATTAATCAAAAAGATAATCCAAGGATCGGACCTCAGATCTGGATTCACAAGTACAGGCAATTCATCAGAGCAAGCCCAAAGGAACATGAAAAGAAGACATAATTTGCTTTCATACATTTGGAAGGCATCATGTATGAATGGCAGCAGCAGAAAGATTTCAACATCCAATAGGTAAAAACTGTAATTTTGCATCTATTGACAAATTTCCTTTTCTGTTTTCCTGTATTGTAACTTGTTTCATAATAAGACCGTCAAAGATGATTTCTGCACTATAAAAACACTTGAAGCAAAAAGGAGCATAGCACCTCTTTCTTGAAGTTCGCTTTCTTGAAGTAAGAATTGTTGGCTTCGAGGCAACTAACTTGATTTGCAGATGTCTTCAAAAGGAAGATTAGAGTTGGTCTGAGTTATGCAATAAGAAATCCTTTAATCACCCAAAGATTTCACTTGCTCTATGAGGTCAAGATGAAGCCTTGAGGTAAGACAAAGCAAATGAATTTAATTCAGTTGGAGGTATAATTCAAAGTGAACCCTTTAGGCCTATTTTTTGAGCCCCTATTCTTACTTCCTGAGTAAAAAGTTAAAAAAAGACAGTAATTCATATCTAAACAAGCTTGAGCCTGTTGAAATGGAGGAATACCGGCATAAGACATTTAATTTTAAATGCAAGTTTAAAAAATAACTAACATCCAGTGCATAAATGTACTGTCAAGAAGAAAATGCATAAAGTTGAGTTGGTTTATTATTTTAATGCAAGAATTCAAAGAAATTAGAGGATAAGTCACTGGAGGTAGTACATGGATGTGCTGGTTGTGGAGCCTGATTATTTTCTTGATTCAGAGGTCTTGTTTTATTCGCATTTGGATCCCAGTTACTGGTGCTTGCTCCCCACTATTGTTGCCAAGGGATCCAGGGGGGCGGTGACAACCTCTTGGAACCCCCCACAGCGGTTCAGGGGCAGCACCTTGTAAAATACCATAATTTCATAGTCAATCTGGACCATAGTTGAAAAAATTGCCGAAAAATCACGAGATTTTCAGGCCGTCGATTTTTTGCGGCAAAAAAATTGTGATTTCAAGTAAAAATTGGGCCGCGCGATAATTTAAAAAAATCTCACCACAATGATAAAAATCGTTGAGCTCCTAGGCATGAAGGTTAAAGGCGATTTTGGGGTTTTAATTCTAATTATTTCGACTTATTTTCAACTAGGAGTAGGGCACACAGAGATCATTCACGGCTTCCACCGGATTTAACCACGATTTGTAGTCTAGACTTGCACGATTTGGAGTCTTGGACCTCGATTTAACCATGGTTTTCAGTCTGGAGCGGCGGCGAGTTTATTGCTGTGGATTCGAAGCTTAAAGGAGGACATCACTCAAACCGTGGTCTTCGTCTGTGAGCACTGAAAAGGAGAGCAAAATCACAAATAAAGGGAAGGCAGGCCCGATAGGGCTTCTTTTATTTTTCCACTGGTTAAATTAACCGTTCAAATTGTTGCGGCTCAAGTGCCAAGTTGATGACACTGTGACATTGCTATGCACAGGAAAATGCACAAGACCACAAGTTAGTCTCAATTTTCAAACTCATAGTGCATTGTTTTCATTCTACAAATTTTAATTTTTAATTTTTTTTCCATGTTTTGCAAGCCTGCAGCTTGCTCACTGATAATTTAATAGTAAACTAAACAACTAGTTACCAAATGGCAATTATCCATTTTCAAATTTGCAATTTGTGAATTTTGCAATAGCCTTCACCTCACTAACTGTTGGACGGAGAATCGAGACTGTTAGTTAGTTCTATAATATTAGTAACTTTGTAATATCCCAAATACTGATATTTTATAATGTTATATAATAGAGATGACTCACACACTCAATCTCATACAAATTTGCAAAATAACTGTGCATGCAAACTGGCCATGCAAAAAATGCCCTAAAATATAGCTGAATTAGGGTTAGGGTTTTGCAAAGAAAAATTAACACTTACCACTTATATTATGGGTGATAATGACTCCAGAGATAGCTGCATGCATAAGGATCCGGATGGGTGGTCTAATAATGCTCTTTTCCTCTGTTGTTACCGCCCCGCAGTACTGGAAGCACCCTCCAGACTGAAGGTGACGTTTTTGTAGGAGGAGAGGTCCGTTCTGGTTGAAACTTTCTGAGCTTGTTCGTCTGCTGATGCCGGAGAGATGGACTGGCACATGCAGAGGTTTGGCTGCCTCTAAGTGCCCTAGCAAATTGATTGGCAGTTTTGCTGCTCACGCCCCTAATTGATCTGTTTGGCCGATAGCTGCTCTAGGTGAGCAAACTGATGGCTGATAATCACTACATACCGTAGGATAGGCCTGTCGAGAAAGAGGAAGCTAACATGCGAAGGAAAGACTAGGTTTTGTGGTCCCAGCAAATCCTTCTCTGTTTTCCCTGCTACTTCTGGTTGCAAAACGTGGATCTGCTAATAACCCTTCGGAATGTGTTGGATCTCCGAATACTATAGTATATGATGGATGCAATGGATAAACCTGGATGATCTATCCCAATAAGAGACTAGGGCAGATATCTCAATGTCGAACCCTCGCTAGCTGAAGACACCGTCTCCAACCCCAACTGTCGCGGATGCACGTTGTGTTACTGCTCGAAACTCCAAAATCAATCAACAATAACAATAGGTATATCTTTTAGTCCCATAACCCTTCTTAAATAGATCCTTATTCACTTTTAGGGTTTGCATGTCACTTTTAGGGTCTATGCTCACTTTTGCATGCATGCAATTCTAATTTCAAGTTGACTTTCATACTGAAGAAATAAGGCCTGCATGCTCTGCATGCTTTATGATAATAACTCTGATGGCCCTCTTTACTATATGGATGACTGAATAATTGTCCTAATGAGCTCCCGGTATTAAAGGTCCTCGGTCAATTCCCTTTTTATAAAAAAACAGAACATTACAGTCCTCCCTCGCCAAAGATTGCTTATCCTCAAGCAATGCCAACGCAACTCCACAATCAATCAAACTGAACCAACTGAATCCAGGCATGATCCCAGGGTCCCAAATTAACCTAGGAGATCTGTAGCATCCTCTGCTCAAAGCACTGCACTACACGGTTCCATCACAAGATATCCCATGGAAGCCTCCTAGAAGTAGAGTAACTAACCACGGCATAAACGAGGTACCATCACAAGAGACCTCCTGAAAGCATCCTCTAGCAATCACTAAGTTGCCAGTCATTGTAATCCCAAGGTCCCAAATGAATCTGAGAATTACAGAGGTCAAAATGCATCCACCGCTACCCTGGGTAGTATCAACACAAGGAGCATCCTGTAGACTCTCAAGTAACCCCATCCGTAAACATTGTATCCATCACTCATAACGGCTCCCACGTGGATCCCAATGCAAACTTGTGCATCTTTCATCCCAAATATCCCAAGGTTGCTGTGGGACTATACCCACTGGCTAGGAATGGCTTCCCAAAAATCGCCCACTCAATAAGACACCACCCCTTAATCTGATCAAACCCCCCAAAAAGCACCTTGTCCATAAGCACCATCACAAGGAATAATCCTACCAAGCTGACATTCCACCCTTCTAATTTCAATTGGAATGCTCATATACTGCTGCCCAATTTCTCGATCATGGCCAACCTGTAAAAACCATCCTCCATTATGCAAATGTGGACTCAAGCTACTGCAAGCCTTGTCTATGTACCCTTGAAGAGACTTGCTTTAAAATGCAATAGTATGTTTCTTCTGCTGCCCCATCAAGTAATCCAACTGCTCTTCAATACTAGAAAGCCTGACCGCTGACTCGGCACATACAACTCGAAGAACTATAAGCTCAACATTTCGATGTACTATGGTGTCTCAGAGTATCTTGGTCCTCTCTTTCATCATTAGAATGATTTCTTTAACACGTTCAATCTTCTTTCGATGACTATCATCTGGAAGCTCTATCTCATGCATGTATAACTCTCCTTAACCTCCATGTGTGATTGCTCACTGTCTCGACTGCTGTGCTCATTGCCTTACACCTCATGTATTTCACCTGTCATAACTGTCTGGACTCCTGCCGTTGTTGTTGAACAGTGTACCAACTCCAACTCATCACACGGCTTGTCCACAATCTGACTAGCGAATGTGCTTGTGTCGCTAGACTCACAGGATGGCTCTAATGCAATCTCTTCATGCACATCCTCATCATGCACTGTTAACTCCCAACCAAGCTCACCAACAACCTTTACTTCATGCTCATCTTTCTTCACTCCCCCAACTATGCCTTTCAGGAGATCCTCATCCCAATCCTTGGGTTGGCTCCCGAACTTGATGGTGTAATAATCTTGAAAGGATAATGATGCACATACCTCATCACCCAATGCTAGATACTCCTAATATCGAGGCAAGTGTTGAAGTACTGCTAACCTCTACAAATTTCCAGTCAAGATCCTTCTCATTGTCTTCATGTTCTCACAAGCTGGTAAAAAAAAACCTTTTTTTCTGACATACACTTCACGAACATCACTGACATGCATTTGCATGTACAAGCATGCATCAACATGCACTTTTATTCAATTTCTTTGTGCCCACAGCTGGCAAGGATCATGCTCTGAAACCACTGTAATATCCCAAATACTGATATTCTATAATGTTCTATGATAGTCTTGACTCGCACACTCAATCTCATACAAATTTGCAAAATAACTCTGCATGCAAACTGGCCATGCAAAAATGCCCTAAAATATAGTTGAATTAGGGTTAGGGTTTTGCATAGAGAAATTAAAACTTACCAATGATATTATGGCTGATAATGACTCCAGAGATAGCTGCATGCATAAGGATCCGGATGGGTGGTCTAATAATGCTATTTTCCTACGGTGTTACCGCCCCGCAGTACCAGAAGCACCCTCTAGACTGAAGGTGACGTTTTTGTATGAGGAGAGGTCCGTTCGGGTTGAAACTTTCTGAGCTTGTCCGTCTGCTGATGCCGGAGAGATGGACTGGCACATGCAGAGGTTTAGCTGCCTCTAAGTGCCCTAGCGAATTTATTGGCAGTTTTGTTGCTCACACCCCCAACTGATCTGTTTGGTTGATAGCTGCTCCAGGTGAGCAAACTGATGGCTGATAATCACTGCATACCGTAGGATAGGCCTGTCGAGAAAGAGGAAGCTGACATGCGGAGGAAAGACTGGGTTTTGTGGTCCCAGCGAATCCTTCTGTGTTTTCCCTGCTACTTCTGGTTGCAAAACGTGGATCTGCTAATAACCCTTCAGAATGTGTTGGATCTCTGAATATTGTAATATATGATGGATGCAATGGATAAACCTAGATGATCTATCCCAATAAGAGACTAGGGCAGATATCTCACTATCGAACACTTGTTAGTTGTAGACACCGTCTCCAACCCCAACTTTCGCGGCTGCACGTTTTGTTGTTGCTCGAAACTCCAAAATCAATCAACAATAACAATAGGTATATCCTTTAGTCCCATAACCCTTCTTAAATAGATCCTTATACACTTTTAGGGTTTGCATGTCACTTTTAGGGTTTATGCTCACTTTTGCATGCATGCAATTCTAATTTCAAGTTGACTTTCATACTGAAGAAATAAGGCCTGCATGCTTTATGATAATAACTCTGATGGCCCTCTTTACTATACGAATGACTGAATAATTGTCCTAATATGCTCTCGGTATTAAAGGTCCTCGGTCGATTCCCTTCTTATAAAAGAAGGAACATTACAAACTTCGCGACACATGTACACAGTTTTTTAATTTTGCAATGACCTTCACCTCACTAAGTGTTGGACAAAGACTGTTATTTAGTATTATAGTATTAGTTTTCTTGTATTGGGGTTTAATGGCACTTTTTGGTTTACCCATGTTTGATTTTTGACGCTATTAATTTCCTTGCAAATATGCCAAAGGCATTGGACTCATTTTGGCAATATGTTGACCCTAAAGATGAAACAAACCGGCAAAGACTAAATTGCAAATTGTGTGGGCAGCATATGACAGGAGGCTTTAGCAGGTTGAAGTACCATTTGGCAAAACGCCTTGGCCATGATGTGGGGCTTTGTACTGTGGTTACCCCCAAGATTATGAGATCTGCCCATGACGCAATTCACTCTAAGGATAGGAAAAGGGAAGAGGCAGTCGCAAACAAAGCTGAACTTGCAACTGGTGGAGTGGCCAGAACTTCAAGGATATATACCACTAAGGGTAATGGCAATGATAGGGGCTTCACGCCCATTGATTCTCATTCACCTTTCATGAGGGATGCCTCATCTTTCTTTCTCCCACGAACCGGAAGAGGTGCACAACCTTCCATCACATCAGTGATTAAAAAAAAGGAGAAGGAAGATGCATATAGGCTTATTGGTAGGATGGTTTTCTAGAGTGACTTGCCTCTTGGCATCACAAAAACAAATCCTTTTTTTCAGACAATGTGTGATGCCATAGTTGTTGTTGCCCCAGGGTACAAGTGCCCTACATATGAGGAGATTTGGGGGCCAATTCTTCAAGCAAATAAGAAGTACATCAACAGTAGATTGGAGGAGTTCAAACAGTCAAGGGAGAACTTTGGTTGAACAGTGATGTCCATTGGTTGGTCAGAGGGGAAGGGTAGGATCCTTCTCAATTTCTTGGTACATTGCCCTAAAGGTACCATGTTTATCAAATTCGTTGATGCATCAGCACAGGTAGAGGAAGCAGCATTGTTATGTGAGTTGATGGATGGGGTCATCCAAGAGATTGGTTTGCACAATGTGGTGCAAATCATCACAGATAATGCAGCTAATTATGTGGTTGTAGGTATGGAGAGGCACCCCTCACTATTTTGGACTCCATGCGCTGCACATTGTATTGACTTGATGCTCGAGGATGTGGTGAAAATTCCCTTCGTTAAGAAGATTGTTGATCAAGCTAGGAGCATAACCAAATTCATATATAACCATGTTTTTGTTCTTAGCCTCATGAGGACATGCACGAAAGCCAGGAGTTGTTGCATCCTGGAATCACATGGTTTGCCACCAACTTCATTTCTCTTCAGTCTTTGCTTCGATGTCAATTTGAGTTGAAGCAAATGTTTGTTTGTGATGAGTGGCGTGATTGCACATATAGAAGGAGAGAGGATGGGAAAGCCATTGCTAAAATGGTGTACACAGACTCCTTTTTAGAAGAAGTGTGCTCAATAAGTGAACCTTTAGTAAAGGTTTTGAGATTAGTTGGCTATTTGTATGAGGCCATGGACAGGGCCAAAGAGACTATTCAATCTTATTATGTGGGGAAGGGTACACTTGGATACGATAAACACATGATGCTATGGGATGTGATCGATAGTTGATTGACAGGGATGCTCCACCGACCCAGTCATGCAGCTGCACTTTTCCTCAACCCCGCCTTTTCCTACAAGTGTAAATTTGATTTTGATGGCGAGGTGTTGGAAGGGCTTATCTCGTGTCTTAATAGGATGGTAGCCGATGAGGAGATTCACGAAAATATTACTCATGAGATCGAGGTGTATCAAGTGTCTAGTGGATTATTTGGCTATGTTGATGCTATCTATAATAGGACCGTTTTCTTCCCAAGTAAGTGATTTAAAATTTTAAAATTAGAATTAAGAACTTTAAAATTTAATTGTGTTTTTTAATTTTATTTGAATTATGTAATCCAGTTCTCTTTCTTTCTTATTTGTTATAGGTATTTGGTGGAGAACATATGGTGGAAGTGTACCATATTTTAAAAAAATTTGCCATCCGAGTCCTTAGCCAAACCTATAGCTCTTCTAGATGTGAACGTAATTGGAGATAAAATACAATCAAAGAAACGAAACAGTTAAGAACTTGAACAATGCAATTAAATTCATAATTTCATTGTAATTTAAGATCCTCTATCATAATATTTTTTCCTCGGGCCTCAAGAGTAGAGACTCGTTAAAAATTTTATGACCCTCTTACAGGTTGGAATTCCCACACCTAAATGCCTTGGTGTATATCCACTACAATATCCAACATGAAGCAGGTGGAGCAACCACCCAATGTGGATGTTATTTCCTTGGACAATATTGATGTATTGTCTAGGTGGAGGGTGGAGAATGATGAAAAATTTTATTTACCCCAACCCGATTTCAATTTCAGTCACTGCATATGGTTTAATGTCCAAACCCCATCATCATGCATGTACATCAAAAAAGTAAAATTTTACTATAAACTTGAAACACATGAGATATTTTTCAATTTTTTCAACTCAGAAAATTATTTCAGTCAACACACATGAAAATTAAAGACTCAGATTTTTTACCAAAATGATCCAGGAAAAACCCCAAAGGGAAAACCTATTCTTCAGAGAGAGATTTTACTTTCAGGCAAATTTTTACAAATTAAAACAACAATACTTATGTCATCATTTCATCCTCAAAATGTGTGCCAAACAATCACTAAACGGACTCCTCAACAGGCCGAAAACAGCGCCTCAATTTGTGTGCCTGTACGATTCACACGTGTGATTGTACCTTCACCTTTATGCCTCAAAATTCGACCTGTTGTACGGTCTACACACAGCAATAAATGTTGTACCTTTTACCTCAAAATTTGTGCCATCCAACCTCGATTTCTACGTTGTTGTACAGTGTACAGCCTCCTCGAAATCTGTGTTGTTGTACGATGTATGTACTTCCTCGAAATATGTGCTTGTCAACTGCTGTACGAATTCTTCCTGCTAGTCATGCCTCGAAATTTGTGCCCTCAAACTTCTCCTTTCTTTCTCAAAATTTTTGTTTAAGGGTTTCACTCTCTCAATTTTTCTCTTCTCTCTTGCTCTCTCTCCTCTCCAAAAATTCTCTCTTTGGAATGTGAACAATGAATTCAGTTTTCCTTTCCCAAGCCTTTTTGTTTGAGTAACTTCCATCTCCAAATCAATGGCTTAGATTAAAAGCCAACTAAATGAGATCTAGGCCTCATCTCATTTCCTCATTAAAAATTACTTTTTAAATATTAAATGAGAATTTAATGCACACCCACCTTTTAATTCTCATAAAGTCACTTTTAAAATAATGATGAATACGATAGATGCGGTGACAAACCTGGATGGTTTATCCTGAAGGAGACTAGGGCAGATATTGCACTGTCGAACCCTCGTTAGTTGAAGACTCCATCCTCAACCCCAACTGTCGTAGTTGCACGCTATGCTGCTGCTCAAACATCCAAATCAATCAATAATAAACATAGGTATCTCTTTAGGCTCCCTCCTCCTTAAATAGATCCTTATGCGCTTTTAGGGTTCGCATGTCACTTTTAGGGTTTGTGCTTTTACTTTTGCATGCATCCGATTCTAATTTGATGTTGACTTTTAAGCCTAAAGAGAAAAAGGATTCTTTTAGCCTATTGTTTACTTTAGTAGTGAATGTGTGTCCCAAGTTGTTCTAAGTACCAAATGTCCTCAGTGAATCCCCTCTTATGCAGTACCTGCTCGAACCTCTGGGGATTAAGTAGGTTAGCAGGTGTTTTGTTACCTAATCGGACGAGGAAATTACAGTCCTCCCCGCTTGAGATTGCTTTGTCCTCGAGCAACTGCAAACTGGGATGCTACAATACCTGTTCTCCTTCCCGTGTGGCATCCTCTGGAGGTAATTCTTTCCATTGGACCAAGTATTCTCTAATCACCCGGTTCCGAAGTTTTCTTTCTCGAGTCTGCACAATTCGTTCTGCAATCAGTACCAATAGTCCCTCATCATCTAAGGGAGGTAACTCTGTTGATGGAGCAATGTGTTGTCCAATGGTCTTTTTCAGGTTGGACACATGAAATACATTGTGAATTTTGCTCTCCTCTGGCAGTTATAGTTCATATGCCACCTCTCCCACCTTTCTGATTATTCTGTAGGGTCCGTAGAAGTGAGGTTTTAACTTTTTCACTCCTTTCTTCTTAAGTGAAGACTGTCTCTAGGGTTGGAGCCGTAAGTATACCAGATCTCCTACCTCAAAGCTATGCTCAACCCTGTGTTTGTCTGCGTATAGCTTCTGCTGATCCTGGGTTGTTTGTGAGTTCTCTTTTAGGATTTTAAGGATATCCTGACTGTCATGCATCCAATCCTTTTCCTTAGGAGCCCTGCTATCTCCGAATGCTAAATCTACAAAGTCCAAGGCCTCATAGCCATATAATGCCTTAAAAGGTGTCATCCTAATAGACATGTGGTAGGTAGTATTGTAGCAGTATTCCCCTAAGTTTAGCCATTTAATCCAGGTTCGTTGTTGCCTTGTTACATAGTTCCTCAGATACCCTTCAATCCACTTGTTGACAATCTCGATCTGTCCATCACTCCGAGGATGATAACTCGTGTTGGTAGCAAGCTCGATTCCCACTAACCTGAATAGCTCCTGCCAGAAGGCACTGGTGAATCTACTGTCCCGATCATTGACAATGGTCTTGGATAACCTATGTAACCTGAAGACCTCCCTGAAAAATAACTCGGCTACCTACGCTGTAGAGAATCGGATGATATAGCAAAGAAATGGGTGAATTTGGTCAGTCGATCGACCACAACATATAAGCAATCCCACCCTTGGACCTTGGGCAACCCTATGAAATCCATGGAGATACTTTCCCACTTCTGTTTCGAAATTGGTAGTGTTTGAAGCAACCCTGCTTAGATGGATGTGCTCAATCTTGTTCTACTGACAAATGTTGCATCCCCATACGTGCTACATAACCTCCCCCTTGAGGCCTTTCCATGAGAACCTCTCTCAGATTTGCTTATAAGTCTTCAAGAAACCCTGATGTCCTGATAGTGGAGAGTCATGTGACGCCTATATGATTTTTTTTCTTAAAGTTGATTCTGGGACAAGGTATTTCCTGCTTTTGTAATAGATGATTCTGTACCTGTCATCTTGAACCTGCCCTTTCAATAATTCGCAAGCAAATTCATTTTTGGAGTACTCTACTAAGAGAAGATCCCTCCAATCTGTTGATATACTCATGAGAGATAATGAAGCGGGTCGTCTGGATAATGTATCAGCTACTATATTGTTCTTACACTTCACATGCCCTATCTCGAAATCGTAGGCTTGCACTTTGCTGACCCATTTCTGTTGGCGCTCATTCAGCTCCTTCTGCTCCAAGAAGTACTTGAGGCTGTTATGATCTATCTTGATTTTGAACTTGCTGCCCACCAGGTACTGTTTGAATTTAGTGAGAACATGTAAGATAGCTAGCATCTCCTTGTCATATATGGAGTAGCGACACTCATAGTTCTTCGGTTTCCTGCTCTCAAAGGCAATGGGGTGATGGTTTTGCATCAATACTGCTCCTAGCCCTTCCCCTATGGCATCACATTCTACTACAAATGGTTGTGAGAAGTCTGGTAATGCTAAAACCGGGCAAGAATTCATGATGACTTTCATCTCCTCAAAAGTTTTCTGTACTAATTCTGTCCAGGTGAAGGCTCCCTTCTTTGTGAGATCTGTGAAGGGTGCGGCGAATTGGGAGAACCCCTTAACATATCTTCGGTAATATGTGCAAAGGCCTAAGAAGCCTCTCAATTCTGTGACTGTTTTTGGAGTGGGCCAATCCTTGATAGCTCGGATTTTCTCCATATCAACATGTACCCCTTCTGCACTGATTGTGTGCCCTAGATACAGCATTTCCTTCATGCCAAATTCACACTTGAACATCTTCACATAAAGCAAGTGTTCTTCTAGAATGCTCAATACTTTGTCCAGATGTTTCAGATGTTCCTCCCATGTTTTGCTGTAAATCAAGATGTCATCAAAGAATACTAGCAAAAACTTACGTAACTGAGCTCTGAAAGTATGGTTCATGCATGACTGAAAAGTGGCTAGAGCATTGGTAAGTCCAAAAGGCATGACCAAAAATTCATAGTGACCAAAGTGACAACGGAAAGCTATTTTAGAAATGTCTTGATCCCTTTCTCGGATCTAATGGTACCCCGAGCGATGATCAATCTTCGAAAAGTATTTGGCGCCACGCAGCTCATCCATGAGTTCATCAATCCTAGGCATTGGATACATGTTTTTGATGGTCTTTTGTTGAGTTCTCTGTAATCGATGCACATTCACAGTGTGCCATCCTTCTTCTTGACTAAGACCACTGACGATGCAAAGGGGCTAGAGCTGGGCCGAATTTACCCAAGCTCCAATAATTCTGATCTCATCCTTATATCTTTTGGGATGCCAATAAGGAATGGTGATGACTGACTGTGTCCCTTCCTCTAGCTCAATGATGTGCTCA
The DNA here is from genome assembly GCA_001517045.1 of Pseudotsuga menziesii. Lineage (NCBI taxonomy): Eukaryota > Viridiplantae > Streptophyta > Pinopsida > Pinales > Pinaceae > Pseudotsuga > Pseudotsuga menziesii. The sequence continues at coordinate 147,006 of LPNX010669984.1, read as the reverse complement.
AAGCCCCCCTGTCTGGCAGTCTACCTGCTGGAAGGTCCTAAAATACCCTTTCGTGTTTCTGTAATAAAGCTTGAATATCATCTAAGTGTTGTGTGTTGTTCTCTAGGGGTTTCCTAAAGGTGACCAAACATTCTGCAGCCCATTCTACGTCATCTTGTCTGAGTACTGCCTCCATTCTCTATGAAGAGACTGGTTTTGGGGGATAAGTGTTCATGCCCCTCAAAACTACCCGTTTTCCATCTAGCCCCTGGAATTCCATTTCTATGGCTCGATAGTCCGTAGTATATTTCCCTATTGAATAAAGCCATTGAACACCTAATACTACATCTGTATCTGCCACATCTACTACATAAAATGAATCTGTCATCTGATAGTTGCCTAATGTGACATTCGATTTTGGAATCCAATAGTTGCACTCCATGCTGGAGTTTCCGGCTGCAGCTGTAGTAAATCCCTCGAACTTCTCTGTCTGAATACCCCTCTTGGCTACCCAAGCGGAATCAATGAAATTGTGTGTTGCTCCCCCATCAATCAATACTCCCACTCTGTGTCCGTGCACTACTCCTTTGACCTTGAGAGTATGGAATCTTGGTACTACAGATAACGTAGCAATAACTCCCTCTGGTGTATCACCTTAGAGTGGCTCTTCCTCTACTGCCCGTAATTCTTTTGTTGCCTCCTGATCATAGTCCTCCTCGTCACCGTCCAAATATACTTCGATGTAGTGAGCCTTGGCCTTCCCTATGCACCTGTGTCCTGCAACCCATGGTTCTTAGCAAGTAAAACATAATTTCTTTCGCCTCAAGTCTTTACTAGTGTCCTCATCTAACCATGTTTTCTTTGGAAAATCCTGCTAGAAAGGTTTCTTGTCCTTGTCCCTGACTGGAAAGTTGGTTTTGAGAGGGAACCTATTTTTCGAAACTGAATCTTGGAGATCTCTAGCTCACAGCTAATGGCATCCTGTAGAGTGGGGGGTTTGTAGGCTTTCACCCATCCACGTAGTGGCTTTGTTAGGGCCTCAGTAAACAACATCATCAGCCTGCTCTCTGACACATCTGCTACCATGACCGCTATCCTCTGGAATTCTGAGATGAAGGCCTCGGCGCTGCCTATCATTTTGAGTTGAGCCAACTCTCTGAAATGTATCTCTGGATCTTTCCTGTCGAACCTCTCCATGAGTGTTTGAGTGAACTCTCCATAGGAGTCGATGGTGTTGTGACCCAATGTCACTAATCTGTGGTACCACCTCTAATGAGCCTCTCCGTCTAGGTGGAGTGTACCCAATTTAATGGCATCTGTCTCTGTCATGGGATTGAGTTAAAAGTAGGTATCCAACTTCTGAACCCATATCCTCGTTGAACCTTCGCGAGTCCCATCAATGTTTGGAATGGTCAACCTGCCTAAAGTTTTATGCAGTTCATAGTTATGATTATACCCTTGTTGAAATTCCTAGGCCTGTTCCTACTCTTCATGTTGCAAAAATCTGAAAAAGACATGGCTGCATGAAACTCATCCCCTAAGTCCCTGTATTCTTGAAAATAAGCCCCAAAGGGTTCGCTAGGATCTACCTGCATGACTGGACCTGCTACTGCATCTACCAAGAAGTGAGGCATAGTAGGCCTGCTGGAAGGTCTGTTATATATGTGGGGTGTGTTCTGCATATTGATGTATGCATGTTTCCCACTACTGCTTGTAGACCCTCTATCTACCGGTGAAAGAGGTGTAATTGGTTCTGGTTTCGCTAATAATCTATTGATTGCATTAAGTACATCCTTTTGCCCTTTGGCTAAGTCTTGCAATGCGCTTACCAGGTTGCGAAACTCCATCATGTCCTCATTTTCTCCTATTCCTTTTTCCCTGTCAGAGTGTATACCTGTTGGGTCCATGTCTAAGTTGGTATCTTCTAGTTGGATATCCTCAAAGTCCTCTGTGTACCTACTCCTTTTCCTATAGGTTACAAAAGTGTCCCCTTCTGTATTCATCTACTTCTCATGTTCAAGCCCACGGCTGGCAAGGAACATGCTCTGATACCACTATAATATCCCAAATACTGATATTTTCTAATTCTATGCAAAATTTTTGAATAGCCGAGCATGCAAAATTTCCCTAAATTATAGTTGAATTTAGGGTTAGGGTTTGTAGGAAAGATTGTAACACTTACCACTGATAATCCGGCTGAAGATGCTCCTGAGAAAATACGCATGCAAGATAAGCCGTGTTGATGAAGTAATAACCCCTTTTTCCAGCGTAGTGCCCCCAGCAGTCTGGACCAGTTAAGGATGACGTTTTTGGTGGAGGGGTGGTCTGTTGGAGTTGCAAATTTGCCAGTGTAGATGTGCCCGTGCCGGAGAGAATGGCCTCAGCATGCAGAATATTTGACCTCTCCAGGTACCCTAGCGAACTAGTTCACCTGACACCATGCCCTCCCTCTTCTCTGTTCTACTGCTAGCAGCTCCAAGTGAGCAAACTGATGGCTGATAATCACTCAAAGAAGTAGATAGATCTTGTCGGTAGGGATGCAAGCCACATGCGAAAGAAATATGGTGATCCGAAGCCCCTGTGAATGACTTGGGGTTTTCCAGGTAAATCCCCCCAGTTGTATGGATGAACCTGCAAATAATCTTCTGGCATACACTGAAACCCTAAATAATGATTAATACGATAAATGCGGTGACAAACCTGGATGGTTTATCCTGAAGGAGACTAGGGCAAATATTGCATTGTCGAACCCTCGTTAGTTGAAGACTCCGTCCTCAACCCCAACTGCCGTAGTTGCACGCTGTGCTGCTGCTCAAATATCCAAATCAATCAATAATAAACATAGGTATTTCTTTAGGCTCCCTTCTCCTTCTTAAATAGATCCTTATGCGCTTTTAGGGTTTGCATGTCACTTTTAGGGTTTGTGCTTTTACTTTTGCATGCATGCGATTCTAATTTGATGTTGACTTTTAAGCCTAAAGAGAAAAAGGCTCCTTCTAACCTACTGCTTACTTTAGTACTGAATGTGTGTCCCAAGTTGTTCTAAGTACCAAATGTCCTCAGTCAATCCCCTCTTTTGCAGTACCCGCTCGAACCTATGGGGATTAAGTAAGCTAGGGGGTGTTTTGTTGCCTAATCGGACAAGGACATTACATTGCCATTTACTTGGCCTCTGCAGAACTCAAAGCAACGAACTTTTGTTTTCGACTGAACCACGACACAATTGTCGAGCCCAAACTGAAACAACAACCGAAAGTGCTCTTTCGGTCTGAAGCACTGCCTGCCCAATCTAAATTTGTGAAACCAAGTCCACTTCACTTGACCTCCTTTAGTCTAGACCATAGTCTACAGTCCCAGCAAGGTATCTCAAAGTGTGTTTTGCATTTGTCCAGTGCACTCTCATGGGCTTCACCATGAACTGACTCAGAGTGTCCACCGCAAAACTCATATATGGTCTGATGTGACCAGACACGTCAACGAACCAATAAGTTGACGATACAAAGTAGGATCCACCAACTCTCCCTTAGAATCATGAAGCTTCTTCCAATTGGTGATCATGGGTGTGGACATGGGCATGCACTCCTCCATCCGAAATCTCTTCAGAATATTTGCAGTATATTTTCCTTAACCCAAGAAAAAATGTCCATCCTCCTGCCACACCTCCATGCCTAAATAGTAATGCATCAACCCAAGGTCTGTCATCTCAAACTCTGAAGCAAGATCTTCCTTGCATGCCTCAATCGGGTACTCTCCACCTGTAATGAATAAGTCATCAACATATAGCAAAAGAATGAGCGAAACACCTCCAACCACAATGAAGTATAGGTTGGGATCAGCCTCACTCTTCTGAAACCCAATCGAAAGCAGATACGAATCAATCCTTGAGTACCAAGCCCGAGGGGCTTGATTCAATCCATACAAGGCTTTTTTCAGCTTGCATACATGAGACTCCCTCACATGAATCTCAAAGCCCTATGGCTGCTCTAGATATACCTCCTCCTATAGAAGAATGTTGAGGAAAGTGGTCTTCACATCCATCTCATGAATCCTCCAACCCATCTCTACCACAATGGAAATCACTACTCTGATCGAAGAAAAACTAGCAACCGGCACAAAGGTCTCATCATAATCAACTCCCTCTATCTATGAGAACCCCCGCGCTACAAATCAAGCTTTGTACTTTTCAATCTTGCCATGATTGATTTTATAGAGCCAATTAGAAGCCGCAACTGACTTCCCCTGTGGTCTCGAAACCACCTCCCACACCATTCTTCATAATGGAATTGTACTCTACCATCATGGCATCTCTCCAAACCTGATGTGCAAATGCCTCCTCATAAGTGGCAAGCTCGGACTCACAAGTTGGTCACCTGTACCAAATAGTTGGAAAATCTCTCTGGTGCCTTGCTCTCTTTAACCTCCCTCCTGGGTGGCCCCACAGACTCCTCTACTTCCTTCACAAGCTCCTTGAACCAACTCGGCTTCCTCTTCTTGGAAGTAGCATCCTCTGGCAAACCCTCCTCTACATCCTCATCAAACGAATGTCTCCCTAAATAAGTACCTATGGTTTGAGATCCTATACCTGGTGAACCTGTACCTAAACCATGTGTACCCAAATCACAAGAAGGTGATACCTGTGATCCGTTAACCTATCCCAGTACTAAAAGTCCCTATAGACTGTCCCTGAAACCGATGGACCTGTAACCTGTGACCTAGTCACCCCTGAGACCTATGACCCTGTGCCCTGACTCGTTGAACACTCAGATGCTGTCACCTATGGAGTAGTCATCTGCTGCTCCTCCTCCTCTGACTCTCGAGACTTTTGAAAGGACCGCTCCTCAAATCTCACCTCCCTCCTCACTACAACTTTCCTCTGTGCAAGAACGTATATGCAGAAGACCTTCAAAACCTCGCCATAGCCAACAAAAATGTTGCTCTCTAGTAGCCTCCAACTTTGTCATCTTCTCAGAAGGGACATGGGAATATGTAGGGCATCCAAAAATGCGGAAGTGGCCTATCTCAAGCTTCTTCCTAGTGAACATCTCCTCAGGAGTTTTGCACCCCAAGGCACGATGCGGACTCCTGTTCTGTACAAAAACAATTGTGCTACAAGCCTTTGCCCATAGGAAGAAAGGAAGACTAATCATGCAACATTGCTCTAGCTGCACCCACTATTGCACGGTTCTTCCTTTCCGCCACTCCACTTCGTTGTGGAGTCTAGGGAACTGTCAACTACCTCCTAATTCCCTCCTGTCTACAAAAAACTCATCGAATGCATGGGAAGTATACTCACCCCCATTGTCTGATCTGAGCACCTTGATCTTCTTTCATGCTTGGTTCTCCACAAGAGCTTTGAACTCTTGGAACCAAAGCAAGATCTCCTCTTACTTCTTGCTTCTTAGAAAGTAGATCCAAATCTTCCTGGAAAATTCATTAATAAATGTAATGTAGTACTCAAAACATGTCAATGAGGCAGAAGACATGGGACCACACAAGTCTAAATGTATCAAATCCAGCTCTCCCTCTGACCTGTTGTCACTGCTAGGAAAAACAATCTTGATGTACCTTCCCAAAGCAAACCCTCTGCATACACCACTATGGTTTGTACTAAAATATGGCAACCCTATAGTCATATGTCTCAACATCCTCAAAGTTGAATGATGAAGGAGGGCCATCCTCCTGCGCCATAACTCACATTACTCACTGCTACTTTGAGTGTGTGTCAATGCATGATGTGACTGGAAGAGAAGCATATGAAGCAGATGGACCCTCTGCTTTGCGAAAGATGTAAACTTTCCCATCTAGGAGATATACCCCAAGGCCTTTGTCCTCAACCATGGAAACTGAAACAAGATTCTTCTTCAACCCAGGGACGTACAAGACATCCCTTAGTAACATGGGCTCCATGGACTCCCTGTCAAAGCGGACTGTCCCACGCCCAACTGCTCTCACCACTGTATCATCACCGAATACAACCTCCAACTCCAAGTCTGTCTCTGACATTTGTGTGAACATGTCTCGAACACCTGTCATATGACTCAAAGCTCCGCTATCAATGTACCATGTTGAGGAAGTAGTGGAAGCACTCAATGAATGCCCAATGCTCGTAGAATGCTCTGTATGGTCCTCAATATCCCTGTTGGTGATCGATGATGCTCTCTCTCTACAATCACCAGCAAAGAGAAAATTCTCTCTCGAATCTAGCAGCATACTCATCAATCTCTACTGCAATTGTTGTCTGTTGTTTCTTCTTCTTCTAGTTTGGGCATTGTCCAGCAAAGTGCCCAAACTTCTGACAAGAAAAGCATTTCACTTTGCTCATGTCCTTCTCGCCATCACGTTGCTTGGTTCCACCCTCGGAACCCTTCTTGAACTTCTTCTTCTTCCCCTTCGTTGCTAATGCCACATTCTCCTCGTCCTCCTTGTCGTGAGATGTAATCCACTATACATATTCCCTGCTAGTCTCCTCCTGTATGAAATCATCCCAAAGACGATCCCATGTAGGCATGTGTTCACGAACAGCAACAAACTCAACAAAAACAGACCATGGCTTTGTCACGCCATTCAGTGTTGTGCTAACCCACTCTGCATCCAACAGCCTCTCTCCCAGTTACTCCAAGCTCATCTCGAACTTGTCTAATCCTAGTAAGATAGGAAAACATGTTCTCCCCCTTGTTCATCCTAATGTTCTTCAGTTTCTCCCTTAACACCATTTTCCAGTTTTCATTGGAACTTTGGTAAAGGTTTCTCAAAGCAGTCCACCTCTGATGAGCATAGTATTTCCCAGAAATGTGTGGTATGACATGGTCTTTAATGGCATCAAGAATGATTATTTTTGCTTTAATGTCCAGTTTATCAAAAGCGGGCTTATCAGCTGCAACTATAGAAACTGTGACAGGATGTGCAACAGTACTATTCACTATGTCCCATAGTTCATTCTCTTGCAATATCAAGACTATTCTAGCCTTCCATGGGCTAAAATTGACTGCCCCATCCAACCTATCCTCTAGCCTAAGTCCGATAGCCATCACAGCAAATATGTCTAAGAACCAGTTTCTTCTCAAAACCTTGTTTTCCCTTATTTCTCCAAGTCCGAAGTTTATTTCTGTGTAATTTTTAGCCTTCAACAATGCTCTGATACCATGAAAAAATTTGCTTACCCCAACCCGATTTCAGTTTCAGTTGCTGCATATGGTTTAATACCCAAACCCCATGATGCATGTACATCAAAAAATTAAAATTTTACTATAACTTGAAACACATTAGATTTTTTCAACTTATTCAACTCAAATTTTTAGGACAGCCCTAGTTTTCTTACTCAGAAAATTATTTCAATCAACACATGAAAATTAAAGACTAAATTTTTTTTACCAAAATGGTCCAAGAAAAACCCCGAAGGGAAAACCTGTTCTTCAAAGAGAGATTTTATTTTCAGGCAATTTTTTACAAATAAAAACAGCAGTACTTATCTAAGCTTGTCATCCACGAAATGTGTGCCAAACAATCACTGTACGGACTCCTCAACAGTCAGAAAACACCTCGATTTCTGTGCCTGTACGGTTCACACGTGTGAATGTACCTTCACCTTTGTGCCTCAAAATTCAAGCATGTTGTACAATCTACACAGCAATAAATGTTGTACCTTTACCTTCAAAATTCATGCCATCGAATCTCGATTTTTGTGATGATGTACAATGTATGGCCTCCTCGAAATCTATGTTGTTGTACGGTGTACAGGCTTCCTCGAAATCTATGCCTGTCAACTGTTGTACGTATTTTTCCTACTGGTCTTGCCTCGAAATTTGTGTCCTTGGACTTCTCCTTTCTTTCTCAAAATTTTTTGTGTAAGGGTTTCACTCTCTCAATTTTTCTCTTCTCTCTTGCTCTCTCCTCTCCAAAAAGTCTCTCTTTGGAATGTGAACAATGAATTATGTTTGCATTTCCCAAGCCTTTTTGTTTGAGTAGCTTCCATCTCCAAATCAATGGCTTAAATTGAAAGCCAACTAAATGAGATTTAGGGCTCATCTCATTTCCTCATTAAAAATTACTATTTAAATATTAAATGAGAAGTTAATGCACACCCACCTTTTAATTCTCATAAAGTGTCTTTTAAAATAATTATAACTCAAACTCACTTTAAAAGGTCACTTTATTAAATAAAGTCATTCTCACCTTTTAAATATGCTAGGGACCACATTTAAAGTGTCCTTGTCCACCCCAAGGCATGAATGGACAAACACTTCCTAGGTAAAATTTCAACAACTGAGTCGCCTATCACGGAGGGGGGCACCTGCATGGTTAGAGGAGGAAGAGCAATAAGGGCAAGAGGAGGAAGAGCAACAGGGGCAGGAGGAGGAGGAGCAGGAGGAGAAGCGGTTTGAGGGCTTGATGGAGGGTGATGTGTCTCCATCAGCACCACCTTCTACTCCAGTTGATGTATCTACTTTGGCACACCGTTCGAAATCTAGTTCAAGGCCAAGACCTTCTACTACTAGGGGCAGACAGGTCAAACAACCCATGACCTTCTCCCGTAAAAGGGGAAAAGGGCATTGATATTTGATATCATATTATCAGACTGTTGAAATTACTCAAATAACTGAGAGGGGTAGTGAATCAATTATTTCCAAAGCTTAAACCATTTTTCAAAGTTTAAACCCTTATTACTTATTACAGATTTATAGTTATGATAATGCAACAAGTATGGTAGAAGAGATGAAGATTATCAATTACACATACATGATAGAGACAGCCAAACATTCATTTTTATTTAAGCACCAACTCAAAAGATGTTGCAACCTCTGTTTTACAAAATCCTTCTTATAGAGAGCACCAACCCTCATGTTTTTCTAGCACCCACTAAAATAACATTCTCCGGCTACAACAGAGTGAAAGCATCAACTTCCCCACTTGTACAGGCTTCAACTTGTACAAAGAAGACAACATAATTTTTCTAGCACCACCCTACCACCCTTGTTTCTTAGACTTAAAACATGTACAGTACAATATTTAGAAAAATAGATATAACAATTCAAACCGACTCTGTTCAAATCTGCTCCTGAATTTGCTTATGCATCTCGATTCCCCTCATCATCTTTGTTCTGGATATTCTTGAAAGAGCTCAGAGTCCTCTGTCATTCTACAATCTCCACTTCGACAATGATCCATGCACCAGTTCTTTGTCAGCAGAGAACGCAACCATCCATTCATCACGCACATCCTTTTATACATCTCTGTCCTTAAACCCTTTACCCATTCGTACGCCTGATGGTCCATTTACATTACTGATCAACCGTTCGATGCCTTATGTCAGACAAGAAGTCCAATCGCCAAGTAATCGTGAATTTTTGCAACGAATCTTCGCCATTTGGCTTCTTCCGCACTTGTCGTTTTCTGCAACAAATCAAAGTTTCCGCACTCCTGGTTCCGTAGTTCTGGTTCCGCTGTACAAGTTTCGCACCAATCATTCCGCACCATTGATCTTATTCGAGATCTTCGTAATCGTTGATCTGCGGAGGAAATCATATATCGGATATGTGATTTTTCTTGATATCATTTCATGATTTTTGCTTTTCGTCTTCCGCACATCCTTTTCTTCATAATAAATCAGCACCGTCGATTTCGTGTACAACATTTTCGGATCGTTGATCTTAGATCCGGTACGGGATGCAGATCCCGAGTTTTCACATTTTGTTAAACAACTTCTATACTTTCCGCTTTCCGCACACTCCCTTCCGATGTAGGCTTTCCACACTCACCTTTTCTGCATGCGGAAATCAGAAGTCGAGAACCTCACTTCCCCGACTTTCGAACTTCAACTTCCCGCACTTCCGCACTTTTGGCTTCCGGACTTCAGGATCGAAAAACCCAACATTCATCCTTAGTCCTTTCCTATTCTCTCACTTTCCGCTTTCTACTTTTCGACTTCGGAAATCGAAAATCTAACTTTTCTTATTCTCGAACTTTTAATCTTCCGCCTTTCCGCTCCCACACTGCAACACTCCTTCCGCACCGTCGATTTCTTGTGTGGGTTCACTCCTGACCGTCGGATCTATTCATCCAATTACCTTTCAAACTTTTGCAGATTTGCTCTTGACCGTTGATTTCTTGTGCGGGATCACAGCTGACCGTCGAATTTGTTCATATGATTACCTTTCAAACTTTGCAAATTTGCTTTTGACCGTTGATTGCTTGTGCAGGATCACTCCTGACCGTCAGATCTCTGCACACATCATGGATTCTTCTGAGTCCTCTGCCCATCTAAATCATATGCTTGGAACTACGTTGCCATGAATGACAACCAAGTCACACTCTGATCTGTTTCCATATGACCGCAAAAAACCTCCAACAATCTCCCCTTTTGGCATTGATGGCAATCTTCAACTTATGGATGCATGTTGTACTAGTAATCATCAATCTGATTATCATCTATAACAAACAACTTCTCCCCCTTTGACATCAATGTCAAAGAAGACTCTATAGCACAGCTCCCCCTATCAAAATGAACAAGTTATTTGGAATAAGATATGATACCTAGCTTCTGGCGTAGGCACTTAAACTGTGTCTTTGGTAAGGGTTTAGCGAAGATATCAACCATTTGTTCTGTAGAAGGAATAAAATTCAATTGAACTACTTTGTTTGTAACCTGCTCCCTTAAGAAGTGATACTTAATAGGTATGTGCTTAGTCTAAAAATGTAGGAGTGGATTTTTGGACATACTAATGGCGTTGGTATTATCACAATGTAGAGAAATGGGATCAACATATTTTACCTCTAGGTCTTCCAGTGTCTGAACCATCCAGAGAATTTGTGTACAGTGGGTGGCAGCAGCAATGTACTCAGCTTCTGTAGTGGATAAAGATATTGAGCCATGCTTCTTACTCAACCATGCAACTAAAGAATCACCTAAGAAGAATGCACCTCCACTTGTGCTATTTCTTTCATCCATACAGTTTTCCCAATTAGCATCTGAATATGCAGTTAATTGAAGATTTTGATTTGTAGGATACCAAAGACCATAAGTCATTGTGCCCTTCAAATGCTTAAATATCCTCTTCACAACCACCAAATGACTCTGCTTAAGAGCAGACTGAAATCTTCCTACCATTCCAACAGCTTGCATTATATCAGGACAACATGTTGTGATGTATAAGAGACTTCCTATCATTGACCGAAATGTTCTTTGATCAACGTCATATGAGGGATCATCCTTGCTAAGTTTACAGCCAACAACCATAGGTGTACTAACAGGTGATGAATCTTCCATCTGAAATTTCTTCAACATCTCCTTCAAATACTTCTCTTGGGAGAGAAATAAGCCTTCGGGACTCTGGATAATGCGAAGACCAAGAAAGAATGACAGTTCTCCTATTATTGACATCTCAAACTCAGATTGCATGGCATTAGCAAACTACTGCATAGAAGAATCATTAGTGCATCCACATACACTAAAACTACTAATAGATTATTACCTTCAGATTTGATATACAAGTTACTATCAACAGTACCTTTCTTGAATCCTTTGTCCTGTAGATATTTATCCAATCTATGATACCAGGTTCTTGGTGCTTGTTTCAATCCATATAGGGCCTTTTTCAGTTTGCAGACATTGTCAAGATTGTCTGTCAATTGGAACCCTTCAGGTTGCTCTATATAAACTTCTTCTTCCAGATCTCCATTGAGAAAAGTTGACTTAACATCCATCTGATACACTTTGTAGTTCTTATGAGTGGCATAGGAAAAATCTTGTAGTTCATCAAAATCTTGTCCCTCAACTTGGGCATACCCCTTACAGACCAATCTTGTTTTATTCCTCACAATTTGTCCCTGTTCATTCATCTTGTTTTTAAACACCCACTTGGAGCCTATTACATTTTTATCTGCAAGTCTAGGAACCAACTCCCAAGTGTTATTTTTTGCAATCTGGTCAAACTCTTCATTCATGGCTTTAACCCAATCTTCATCCTCACTAGCCTCTTCAAAATTCTTAGGTTCTATCATAGATAGAAAAGCAATCTGGGATTGTTTTGAGGCTTTGATCAACGTTATTCTTGTCTGCACTCCTTTATTCTTGTCACCAATTATCTGACTTTCAGGATGATTCTTCTAAACGGTTCTAGAAGGTGCTTTTGTTTCTGCCTGCTGCCTTGAATCTCTCTAAGTGTTTGTGCTTTCATCATCTAACTCCGAATCTTCTTGTTCTAATTCTTGGACCTGTTCTTCCTTAAGTTCAATTGTATCTTCTGTAGATGGTTCAACACTGCTTATTTGAATATCTTTCACAGGTATTCCTTCATCGATCTTAATGTCAATACAATCAACCAATTTATGCAGCCTCTTATTATAACAAGTGTGCCCTTTACTGTTTGCAGCATATCCTAAGAAGATACCTTCATCAGCCCTGTCATCATACTTCCCAAGATGTTCGTCAGTATTTTTGATATAACACTTACTTCCAAAGACTTGAAAGTGTTTGATAGTAGCAGGTCTTCCAAACCATACTTCATAGGGAGTCTTGTCACTGTTTGGCCTTAAGTGAGATTTATTAAGAATATGAACAGCTGTGTGAATTGCCTCAAACCATTATGTCTGAAAAATATTCCTTTCATTCATCATTGATCTTGCCATCTGTTGTACTGACCTATTCTATCTCTCAACAACTCCATTCTGCTATGGGATCCCTGGAATAGTGTATTCTCTCTTTATTCCATGTTTATCACAAAACTCCTTGAAGTCTCCTAAACAGAACTCTCCTCTATCAGATCTTACTGCCTTTAGTCTTTTTCCTATTTGATTCTCAATTAGAGCCTTACAAATTTTGAACTTTTCAAGTGCCTCAAATTTTTCTTTCAGAAAAGCAACCCATGTAAGTCTAGAATAATCATCAATGACCAACATAAAATATATTTCTCCTCTTGTGCCTTCTTTTCTTGATGGTCCACACAGATCCATATGTACTAACTGAAGTGGTTTGTCTGTTGATGTGAAGTTCTTGGATTTAAACTGTGTGCGAGTCAATTTTTCCATTTGACAAGGTTTACAAACAGAGTCATACGGCTTTGATATCTTTGGAAGATCTCTTACTGCCCCATTGTTCACAAGTTTGCTTATATGATCAAAGCTTAAATGTCCAAGTCTCGTATGCCAAAGACAGGTTTCATCATACTTGCTTAGATGACATTCTTCTTTTTCTTCTTTCACGACATAGACATTGTTTTCAGTTCTTATACCTTTTGAAACCAATTGTCCTGAGGATACTGACTTTATCTTCCAATCTTTAGAAGTGAAGACAATTTCACATCCTTTGTCACAAACCTGACTGACACTAAAAAGATTATATTTTACTCCATCTACAAACAACACATCTTGGGCTTTCCCTTTGCCACTATTCAACTTGACCATTCCTTTTCCTTTGATCTTCCTTGGAGCATCATTTCCAAAAGTTACATTTCCTATTTTATTTTCATTTAGAAACAGAAACTTACTTTTATCACCACTCATGTGTTTGGAACATCCACTGTCAATATACCAGGGGCCTTTCTGCTTTTGAACAGAAAAGACTAGGCCACATTTGTAAATTTCTGTCTTCTTCCAGACTTTATTACTTTCGGCAGAGTAATTCATTCTCGGGTCTATTTTGTAATCCTTCAGATGACACTTCGAAGACTTCTGTCCAAAGTTATGACACCCATAGCATTCTGGCTCATTGTACAGTAGATCAAAAGAATTGTGATTTCTATTTTGAGTTACTCTCTTAGTTGTGAACTGAGTTGTATGTTGTTCTTGTTTGCTTGCTGATTGTCTTGTTCTATGTTGCAACAATTGATTGTTCTTTGATTGTTTATTTCTAAAATTAAATGCACAGATTGCAGCTTTGTGACCAAACTTAGAGCAACAATAACAGTAACCATGGAAAAAAATTGGGTACCTAAATCTTGGAGGTCTTCCCTTTTGTTGACTATGTTTCTGAGCTATCTGATCTAAATTTTTTTATTCTAGTACTCGCTTCATTTCCTTTCGTTTGCACAGTATGTTCGCATTCTGACTTATTGTTGCATGAACCTTCTTCATAGCCGAGACCTATTTTTAACCATGGGGATCTTTGCTTCCTAATAATGGTGTTCAATTCTTCAAAGGCTTTGATACTTCACAGGTTCTGGTGGTAGAGAGTTTGAAATTTCTCCAATTCCTTCCTGGTTGTCACTACCTCTTCCAAAGCTTCGCATCTCCTTTTCCCTTATGTTAATTGTTGTTTAAGATGGTCTTCTATTTTCTTTGCTTCTTCTCCTTCCAATTATAACAGGGCAATATATTTACTTGGTTCTTTGCCATTCTCTTTCTACTGCAACAATAATTGGTTTTGTTTCATTTTCTTTAATCCGAGTCTGACAATCTCCTCTAGAGCACTGATTAGTTCACCTTCCATGTCAACCATGACTACCTCCTCATTCAGGTCACTCCCTGTATATTCATTTCCAAAGTCGTCTATGGCCATAAGTATGAAGTTATTCACTTCATCTTCATCAGATGTATCGTTGATTGACTCTTCTGAAGAATCAACATCATTTACACACAGGATTTTCTTTTTGTGCTTAGCCTCTTTATTGTATTTATTGGATGTACACTTTTCATCATCTTCAGAAGTCTGTCTCTTGTGCTTGTGGGGGCATTTAGATGCAAAATGACCTATTTTACCACATTTAAAACATTTAAAGGGCATCTTGCCTTTGTATTTACCTGAACCTTTTTTCAGCTTCCTTACAAATTTTGCCTCAGCCACATCCATTTCAGAATCAGTATGTTTATCTACTTTAAAAGAAGCTTCTCGAGTGGTGGATTTGTCTTTACCAATCCTCATTTCATAGGCTGTCAGAATACCTAGGAGTTGGTCAATGGGCAGAGTTTTTAGATCACTCAATTCTTCTATTGCTAAGACCTCGAGATTAAATCTCTAAGGCAAAGATCTTAAAATTTTCTGAACTAAGAAAGCTTCATCAAACTTTTCACCAAGACCCTTCATGGCATTCACAGTCTCTTTTATTCTTAGGAAATATTTACTAACTATCTCATCCTCATTCATTTTTAGTTGTTCAAATTTTAGTCAATACGTATGTAGTTTAGCATCTTTTACTTTTTCATTTCCTTCATAATTGTTTAGAAGCTTATCCCACATTTCTTTCGCAGAATCAAGATGCATTACTTTAACAAACTCAACCTTTGCAACATCACTCAGAATAGCATTCATTGCCTTTGCATTGAAACTAAATTCCAGCGTGTCATCTCTGGAGGCTAGCACAATTGGCTTTACATAGCCGGTCTCTAAATTGGCTTTACATAGCCGGTCTCTACTACATCCCACACATCAACTCCCAAGGACATTATATAGGTTCTCATTCTAAACCTTCCAAAAGGCAAAGTTTGTTCCATCATAACTTGTCATGTTTAAGCTTTCAGATCTACCTTTAGACAAAAGGAACCCGCTCTGATACTGTTGCCGCCTAATACACACTTTATGACACGGGGAAGTCTCCAACCCGCTTTGTGTGTCCTTGGGGGCAAGTTAGAGCTGGGGACCACTGTCACCACAGTCTACCAACTCCTCCGTTTAGGCCAAATCCCAACAGAACCAAGGGGGTTAGTCCCTACAGAGGGCAAGTTAGAGCTGGGGACCACTGTCACCACAGTCTACCAACTCCTCCGTTTAGGCCAAATCCCAACAAAGCCAAGGGGGGTAGTCCCTACAGGAAGGTTTATTAACAATTTAGTTAAAGGGATTTTATTTTATTAAGGTTACAAAGTTACAAGATCAATGCCTAGATTAAATGGAGCCAAAAGATTACAAGTTACAAACTTACAAAAAAATTAAGAATGATTATCCACAGTTGTCTAAGCTAAGCAAGATCTACAATATTAACAATATGAACAATGTAAATGAATTACACAATATGAACAAGTGCTATGAATGGTTAAACAAATATACAATGATACCTGAAAAGAAACAAGATATACACCGGATGAACAAGTTATTATGTCAAAGATCAAACGACAGATTGCTTTCAAGTTACAAGATTAAACAATGTTTTACTCAAGCGTGCCACAGTACTTTAAAGATATTATACTTGAAAGTGCAAGGAACTGAAATGAAATTGAGATGCTTGCAAGATGTACTTGTAAAATGAAAGCCTTGAAAAGCAAGGATTTTGAAGCAAATACAGAAAGTGAAATGTGGGCAAAACGTTTTGCAATGTCTCTTGGCTCGTTTTAATAAATTTTATAAAAGTTGAAGTCTTTGATTAAGTTTTAGATCTGGTGCTGTGACTACCCCAATCTAGTATTTCTCAAGTCAAAGAGGGAATGCTGGTGCGCTCAAAACAGTGGAAACAAGTCCACATGTAGCTCCCAGGTCAAACCCCAATGCCCCAGTGCTCAACAAGGAGGACGTAGAACGCCTAGAGACCCCCACGGTCTTCTACTCCAACTAGCTTCCAAGGTCACTGTTTTTAATCAACCCAAAAAATAGCAAGATGGATGCCTATTAAACTAGAGCCCCTAAGCCTCTACGCTTTTCATACCCTTGATCCGAGTTCCCTAAAAGGAGATAACGGAGGGTAGAGAATACACGGACAGTTTAGGTTGTATATTCCTTCTAAACAGTAAACTAGGTGACAAAAAGTAAAGATCTAACTAAATGGTTTGTTTGGAAAAGAAATGCTTGAAAGTAAACTAATCTAAACAAAATATATTAACCACACATCAATCTCCCTAAATGAGAAGGTGGGTAAAAAAAACTGGAAAAATATTAGATCTACTTGAAAACGAAAACACAACTACTTATCTACTTCCTAGATCTACTTCCTACCTAATTACAATATGATTACAAATTACTTTGAAAGCTTTTAGAGAATACCCACGAGGAGACTCTCCTAAGGCTTACGAATAGCTAGAAAATAGAGTAAGAAGATAAGAGATTGAACCCTTTTGAAACCGGTTGCAAGTTGAGTTGTTTTTTATGTGATTTGGGCATCACCTCCCCTTGTAAACTGTAAAACCTGCTAAAAACCAGAAACTCAAAAGGAAGTTAAAAATGTTAGTATAAAAATACAAAAAATTACAGTAAAATTCTGGGTTTTAAAATATCAGAAAATTGAATATTAGAGGGCTGAAAATTGCATTTCCAACCACCTAAAACACAGTAAGAAATCAGATCTAAAATATATAATAAAAATATAACATGGATCTATTAAAGAAAACTAGATTTTGCTACTAAACAATAACAAAAATACTAGTTCCTAGAACATAAAACAAGATTAGAGATTAGGGCCTTTGAGGAAGAACTTTTCCAAGCTTGGATCCCTACAAAGAGTTTAGCTAAAGTTGCAAAACTCACACATAGAGATGAGAACACCATAAATCATGTAAAAGCCTTTGCAAAATCTTACAATGTTAATCACAAGTGAAAATAGAAAAACTTCTACCTACAAGTCTCTCCACAAAAACCTTTGTGGAGAGCTTCTATGATAAATAATGCAACCATAAACAGTTACCTCACTTTTCAAGCCACAAAATCGGTGCACCAACAAATGTATCCTCCAAAGATTGATATATTATAAACCCCAATAGAGCAACAACATTACAATAAGCCAAGAAAACTTGAGAGAGAAGAATAGAAAAGAGAGGGTATTTTGACAGCATAACCATGCTCCAAAGAATCATCCTAAAATGAGAGAAGGGGTCTCTCTTTTATAGTTGAAAAGATCCCAAACCCACTCCCAAATCAAGGGTCCAAAACATAGATCTAAACTCTAGCTCTCATCCACCCTTAGATTTAGGTTTGTTGACTTTGCAAGCCATCCACCAATCATAACCAAGGGTGTCTCTTTAAATCAATGGTCAAAAAGATAGATCCATGTCACAATGAAGTTTAACGCTTAGATCTAGGGTTTCCATGACTCAAGTGGAGCTCCCTTTTGACTCAAATTTTAATTTTTATTATTTTTTTACTTTTTTTTTAATTATTTTTTATTTTTTATTTTTTATTTTCTATCTTTTATTTTTATATTTTATTTAATCTTTTATTTTTTATCTTATAGTTTATCTTTTATTTTTTATCTTTTATTTTTTATTTTTATCTTTTATTTTATCTTTTATTTTATCTTTTATCTTAATCTTATTTTTTATTTTTATCTTTTATTTTATCTTTTATTTTATCTTTTATCTTAATCTTATTTTTTATTTTTATCTTTTATTTATTTATTTATTTTTATCTTTTAATTTTTATTTTGGGCTTCTTTTGACTCAAATTTTAATTTTTATTATTTTTACTTTTTAATCTTAGGAAATCTTCAAAAAATTATTTTGACCATGGGGGGGTTTATTTAAATAAAAATTGACTATGCTTAGCCACCCCCCAAACTTAATTACCATGGCCTTATTTAATTTTTTCCTTCAAAATCAAATAATTTAATTTTTCACCCTTGGAAATTAAATTTATTTCTTAGGAAAAAATACCTTGTCTTAACCAAAATTGGTCCAACTTCCCAACCCCTTGTCAGAATGACATGAGACTTGAACCAATGGCTTAGGGGGTGTCATAGCATTTTCATTTGCATTCATAGCCCCTATTACAAAATGCAAGGTTCAAGAGATTACATTATTACATCAAAACTTAATTAATTAACCACCAAATAGTAAAGTTAATTAATTTAAAAAAAAATAGAAATTAAAATCCTAACGAAATTCCACAAGACTACAAGATATGGCTAGCATGGTCATGGACAACAACTTGAAACCTTAACCACCTCATGGGCTTGATTATCAGAACGTCAATTCACCACTTTAGAGGATTGGTGAGTGAAAAAGCCAACCAATTAAAATTGTGAATGAACAAAATTAACTGAAAGGAGAAAAAAACACTCGGTGAAGAGGACTTCCCTGATAATAAAGTCCATAGTGACATCCTTAGAGGAATGACCCATGCTGACATATAAAGTTACATTAATTATCACACAGTACAAACTACACAAAATGTACATCTTCAATGTACATGAAGTTGCCACCTAGTCGAAATAGGTGGACAACATCTAGCTCCAACTTGGGGACGTGTGTTCGAACATCGGAGAGCATATGAGAACTCCAGACTCTACAACCACAAATTCTCACCAATAACCAACATAAGTCATCATGTAGAAACCAATAAATAATAGATAATGAATAAATGAAATGACTACACAATGATCATACATATATGCATAAATAATTTCAAAGAATGAAATAATACAAAATTGTTAAAAGAATGCAAGAAAAAGAATTAGAGATACATTACAGAGAGTGTCCCTTAGGGCACTAAGTATTTATCTTTTTGAAGAAAAACTTGATTTGTGGCTCGTTTGACCCTTTCTTGTTTCTTGCGACTTTGATAGTGCCTCACATCTTTGAAAAGATTCCAAAAGTCCACACTATCAAAAAACTGCTCATGCCATATTTTGTGAACTTCCTTAATTTTGATTCCATCCTTTATATTTTCCAGAAAGCTAACAAAAATAACATGTCCCTTTACACTATGTACACTGTCCACATTCTGAAAAAACACTGATTCATTCTAGCATGCCTCGACAGTGTTTTCTTCTAAAACATTCTGAAAATGGTTTGACACTTTACTGACTTGAGGAGAACTTACTAAAACCTTGGGTGGCTTATCCTTTTGGGCTCGAACCTTTACACTCTCTGTTACAGGAACTAATACCTTTACATTATTGATCCAACCCCCTAAATCCATACTCAAATTATTACTTGAAAATACACTTTGTTAAGGGGTAAGTTCATGGTCACATGTTTTTTCTACTTTGTCCATATTTCTAGTCATGCAAACCATGTCCTTACTATCTTCTACTGATTCCAACAAATCCTCATTATTGTCAAACACACATTCATGACCAACCATATTAACTTGTTCCATTCTTTCTCTAGCTGCTAACTTTTCCTTTATAATCTGAAAGAAAATAGGTCAAGTCCCTTCCTCATGTGAATTGTCACAAGCCATACAATAAGGGATCACTGGATCATCAAACCAATTGTTTGCTTCCATAGGCTCTGGAGGTCTTTCTTGTTCTTGATAAGGGGGTCCTTTAGGGAGATCCTTTTGCCATCTATCATTTGACTTGTGATTATTACCTTTATCTTTTTCCATGGCAACTATCTTATTATGCATAGCTGATAACTGATTAATATAGACTTCTTCCATTTGCTTAATCAATCGGGCGAGCTCTTTGATAGAGTCACCTTGGTGTTCCTGGTTTTCAACTTTCTTAACTTTATCTGACTTTGGAGGACTACCCTTTGAAAACCCAAGACCATTTGATTTTCCCGAAGCTTGCATATTCTTATCTATTTTAATAACTTTGTCTTGTACCTCCCTAACATTTGTAGGCTCTTTATCCCTTGGTTGGTATCTCATTTCCCCTTCAAAAGCTTGAACGTAGAAAATTAAGATGGCCTTTTCAGGAGTCTTAATATCTTGAGGGAGACTCTTAACCAATTCATTAAATCTTCTGTTAAATCCTTCCACTGTTTCATTATCTTCCTTATGGCTAGAGTGCAAGGCAGTTAACAAGGAATGGTGATCCCTCTTTTCTCCCCATTTATCATTAAAAGCTTCAATGATTCCCTTAAAGTCTTTAAACTTGTTATCGTCATGTTCCATAAACCAATCAATGGCCTCTTCCTCTAAGGACAAAACAAAGAGTTTCATCTTCACATCCTCATGGTTGTGTGCCATACACCAACTTGCAAGACATAAATTGAAATTTCTAATGTGGGCTTTAGCACTTGTTACATTGTCTCCTTGAAAAGAAGGCAACTTATCTATAGCTTTTTTCTAGAACGTCATGAGGGTAACCAACAATTTTAGAGAAATCACATGATCTATAATAATTATTCATTGTTAAGGTTGGTTTACTTGGATAAACAACAAAGGAATATTAGAAATTGGCTTCTTCTCCAAGACTTGTAAAGATTCTACAAGGAGAGAGTTTGTTTAACTTCCTCTAAAATCATTTTCAGAATCTAGGAGGGAGCTAAGCAAACCAAAGGGCTCCAAGTAGAATACCTTACTATATATTTTGAAGTGGAGTCACCACTTGGAGAACAAGTAAACTTCTAATATGGGTAAAATAAAATAAAATAAAAATTAAGGTTATTTCAAAAAAAAATTATTAACACTTAAAGAATTTAATTGAAGAATTAAAAAATTAAATCTAAAATTATTTAACTAATGTCAAGACCAAGGACAAAAGACTTGTCCCCAGCAACGGTGCCAAAGATGTTGCCACCTAATACACACTTTATGACACGAGGAAGTCTCCAACCCGCTTTGTGTGTCCTTGGGAGCAAGTTAGAGCTAGGGACCACTGTAACCGCAGTCTACAAACTCCTCCGTTTAGGCCAAATCTCAATAGAGCCAAGGGGGGTAGTCCCTACAGGAAGGTTTATTAACAATTTAGTTAAAGGGATTTTATTTTATTAAGGTTACAAAGTTACAAGATCAATGCCTAGATT
Source organism: Pseudotsuga menziesii (assembly GCA_001517045.1). Classification (NCBI taxonomy): domain Eukaryota; kingdom Viridiplantae; phylum Streptophyta; class Pinopsida; order Pinales; family Pinaceae; genus Pseudotsuga; species Pseudotsuga menziesii. Next base: position 125,478 of record LPNX010669984.1, on the reverse strand, counting down.
AAATGAAGTCAAAAGATTAAAAAGTTACAAACTTACAAAAGAATTAAGAATGATTATCCACAGTTATCTAAGCTAAGCAAGATCTACAATATTAACAATATGAACAATGTAAATGAATTACACAATATGAACAAGTGCTAAAGAATGGTTAAACAAATATACAATGATACCTGAACAAAAACAAGATATACACCAGATGAACAAATTATTATGTCAAAGATCAAACGAAAGATTGCTTTCAAGTTACAAGATTAAACAATGTTTTGCTCAAGCGTGACACACCTACTTTAAAGATATTATACTTGAAAGTGCAAGGTACTGAAATGAAATTGAGATGCTTGCAAGATGTACTTGTAAAATGAAAGCCTTGAAAAGCAAGGACTTTGAAGCAAATACAGAAACTGAAATGTGGGTAAGACGTTTTGCAATGTCTCTTGGTTCATTTTAGTAAATTTTATTAAAGTTGAAGTCTTTGATTAAGTTTTAGATCCAGTGTTGTGACTACCCCAATCTAGTATTTCTCAAGTCAATGAGGGAATGCTGGTATGCTCAAAACAATGGAAACAAGTCCACCTGTAGCTCCCAGGTCATACCCCAATGCCCCGGTGCTCAACAAGGAGGACGTAGAACGCCTAGAGACCTCCACGGTCTTCTACTCCAACTAGCTTTCGAGGTCACTGTTTTTAATCAACCCAAAAAATAGCAAGATGGATGCCTATTAAACTAGAGCCCCTAAGCGTCTCCGCTTTCCATACCCTTGATCCGAGTTCTCTAAAGGGAGATAACGGAGGGTAGAGGATACACGGACAGTTTAGGTTGTATATTCCTTCTAAACAGTAAACTAGGTGACAGAAAGTAAAAATCTAACTAAATGCTTTGTTTGGAAAAAAAATGCTTGAAAGTAAACTAATCTAAACAAAATATACTAACCACACATCAATCTCCCTAAAGAAGAAAGTGGATACAAAAAAAGGAAAAAATATTAGATCTACTTGAAAATGAAAGCACAACTACTTATCTACTTCCTACCTAATTACAGTATGATTACAAATTACTTTGAAAGCTTTTAGAGAATACCCACGAGGAGACTCTCCTGAGGCTTCCAAATAGCTAGAAAATAGAGTAAGAAGATAAGAGGTTGAACCCTTTTGAAACCGATTGCAAGTTGAGGTGTTTTTGATGTGATGTGGGCATAACCTCCCCTTGTAAACTGTAAAACCTGCTAAAAACCAGCAAGCTTTGGAAAATGACAGGAAACTCAAAAGAAAGTTAAAAAATGTTAGTATAAATATACAAAAATTTTACAGTAAAAATATGGGTTTTAAAATATCAGAAAATTGAATATTAGAGGGCTGAAAATTGCATTTCCAACCACCTAAAACACAGTAAGAAATCAAATCTGAAATATATAATAAAAATATAACAAGGATCTATTAAAGAAAACTAGATTTTGCTACTAAACAATAACAAAAATACTAGTTCATAAAACAGAAAACAAGATTAGAGATTAGGGCCTTGGAGGGAGAACTTTTCCAAGCTTAGATGCCTGCAAAGAGTTTAGCTAAAGCTGCAAAACTCACACATAGAGATGAGAACATCATAAATCATGCAAAATCTTACAATGTTAATCACAAGAGCAAATAAAAAAACTTCTACCTATAAGTCTCTCCACAAAAACCTTTGTGGAGACCTTCCATGATAAATAATGCAACAATAACCAACCATAAACAGTTACCTCACTTTTCAAGCCACAAAATGGGTGCACCAACAAATGTATCCTCCAAAGATTGATGTTTTATAAACCCCAATAGGGCAACAACATTACAATAGCCAAGAAAACTTGAGAGAGAAAAATAGAGGAGAGAGGAAGAAGAGAGAGTATTCTGACAATGTAACCATGCTCCAAAGAATCATCCTAACATGAAAGGAGGGGCCTCTCTTTTATAGTTGAAAATATCCCAAACCCACTCCCAAATCAAGGGTCCAAAACATAGATCTAAACTCTAACTCTCCTCCACCCTTAGATTTAGGTTGGTTGACTTTGCAAGCCATCCACCAATCATAACCAAGGGTGCCTCTTTAAATCAATGGTCAAAAAGATAGATCCATGTCACAATGAAGTTAACTCTTAGATCTAGGGTTTCCATGACTCAAGTGGGGCCCCCTTTTGACTCAAATTTTAATTTTTATTATTTTTATTTTTAAATCTTTTATTTTTTATATTCTATTTAATCTTTTATTTTTTATACTTCATCTTAATCTTTTATTTTTTATTTTTATCTTATACTTTTATCTTTTATTTATTTATTTATTTTTATCTTTTTTTTTATTTTTTTATCTAGGGCTTCCTTTGACTCAAATTTTGATTTTTATTATTTTTATTTTTTAATCTTTTATTTTTTATCTTTTATTAAAGACAAGAGAGGCGCCCCACTTGGGAAATCTTCAAAAAATTATTTTGACCATGGGGGGGTTCATTTAAATAAAAATTGACTATGCTTAGCCACCCCCCAATCTTAATTACCATGGCCTTATTTGATTTTTTCCTTCAAAATCAAATAATTTAAATTTTCACCCTTGAAAATTAAATTAATTTCCTAGGAAAAAATACCTCGTCTTAACCAAAATTGGTCTAACTTCTCAACCCCTTGTTAGAATGACATGAGACTTGAACCAATGGCTTAGAGGGCGTCATAGCATTTTCATTTGCAGTCATAGCCCCTATTACAAAATGCAAGATTCAAGAGATTACATTATTACATCAAAACTTAATTAATTAACCACCAATTGGTAAAGTCAATTAATTAGAAGAAAAAAAAAACAAAATAGAAATTAAAATCCTAACGAAATTCTGCAAGACTACAAGATATGGCTATAGCATTGTCATGGACAACAACTTGAAACCTTAGCCACCTCATGGGCTTGATTATCAGAACGCCAGTTCACCACTTTCGAGGATTGGTGAGTGAAAAACCCAACCAATTAAAATTGTTAATTAACAAAATTAACTGGAAGGGGAAAAAAACACTCGGTGAAGAGGACTTCCCTGATAATAAAGTCCATGGTGACATCCGTAGAGGAATGACCCATGCTGACATATAAAGTTACATTAATTATCCCACGCAGGGGAGCGGACAGTTTGTGTACAAAAGGGGCAGAATTGCCCTGCTGAGTGAAAAATCCCTAGGATTTTTCCATGGTACAAACTGCACAGAATGTACATCTTCAATGTACATGAGGTTGCCACCTAGTCGAAATAGGTGGGCAACAAATACCAATTGTTGAAATTACTCAAATAACTGAGAGGGGGGATGAATCAGTTATTTCCAAAGCTTAAACCATTTTTCAAAGTTTAAACCCTTATTACTGATTACAAATTTATAGTTATGATAATGCAGCAAGTATAACTTAAGAGATGAAGATTATCAATCACATACATGATAGAGATAAACAAACATACATTTTTATTTGAGCACCTACTCAAAAGAAGCTACAACCTCTGTTTTACAAAATCCTTCTTGTAGAGAGCACCAACCTTCATATTTTTCTAGCACCCATTAAAATAACATTCTCCAGCTACAACTGAGTGAAAGCATCAACTTCCACTTGTACAGGCTTCAACTTGTACAGAGAAGACAACATGATTTTCCTAGCACCACCCTACCACCCTTGTTTCTCAAACTTAAAACATGAACAATACAATATTTAGAAAAATAGATATAAGAATTCAAACAGACTCTGTTCAGATCTACTCCTGAATTTGCTTATCCATCTTGGTTCCCCTCATCATCTTTGTTCTGGATATTCTTGAAAGTGCTCAGAGTCCTCTGTCATTCTGCAATCTCCACTTCGACGACGATTCATGCACCGGTTCTCTGTCAGCAAAGAGCGCAACCATCCATTCATCACGCACATCCTTTTATACATCTTTGCCCTTAAACCCTTTACCTAATCGTATGCTTGAGAGTCAATTTCCATAACTGATCAAGTCGTTCAATGCCTTATGACATACAAGAAGTCCAATCGTTGAGTAATCCTGAATTTCTGCAACGCATCTTCGCCATTTGGCTTCTTCCGCACTTGTTGTTTTCTGCAACAAATCAGAGTTTCCGCACTTTTGGTTCTGTAGTTCTAGTTCCGCAATACAGGTTTCGCACCAATCATTCCGCACCATTGATCTTCTTCAGGCTCTTTGTGGCCATTGATCTGCTGAAGAAATTTCTACTTCCGCAGTACAGGTTTCGCACCAATCATTCCGCACCATTGATCTTCTTCAGGCTCTCTGTGGCCATTGATCTGCTGAAGAAATTGGATATCGGATATGTGATTTTTCTTGATATCAATTCATGATTTCCGTTTTCCATCTTCCGCACATCCTTTTCTACATAATCAATCTACACCGTCGATTTCTTGTACAACATTTATGGATCGTTGATCTTAGATCCGGTGCGAGATGCGGATCTCGGGTTTTCACATTTTGTTAAACAACTTTTATACTTTCCGCACACTCCCTTCTGTTGTAGGCTTTCCGCATGCAGAAATCGAAAGTCGAGAGCCTCACTTCCCCGACTTTCGAACTTCAACTTCCCGCACTTCCGCACTTTCAAACTTCAACTTCCCGATTACCTTTCAGACTTTTGCAAATTTGCTCTTGACCGTTGACTTCTTGTGCGGGATCACTTCTAACCATCAAATCTATTCATCTGATTACCTTTCATACTTTGCATATTTTCCCTTGACAATTGATTTCTTGTGCGAGATCACTCTTGACCATCGGATCTGCACACATCATGGATTCTTCTGAGTCCTCTGCTCATCTGGATCATATGCTTGGAACTACATTGCCATCAATGACAACCAAATCACACTCTAATCTATTTCCATATGACCGCAAAACCTCCAACATAGAGATAGATAGTTAGTTGCTAGTTTTGTGACCTTTTGTGATGTCAATTTGTATTGGACCATTGGTTGTCCACTTTTGAGTACTATTGGACAGTTGTCACTATCAGGATTCGGTATCAACATTGATGTATCGTTTTATATTTTGCATGACTACATGATAGATACCAGTGCTTTCTCCATATTTATGTGGAAATGTATTTATCTGATGTTGTTTGTTGCTTTATATGTTTAAAATTATGAAAATAATGAATATATTGCGTGTTTTTAATGTTTGTGATGGTTTGTCAATTTTTGCCGATGTTGCCCAAATGATGTATGTTGGACCCTCATCGATTTTTTGTCGATGCTAATGTTTTCAACTATGATCTCGACCATTTATCATTAGGTTACAAATTTGACGGTAGAGATTAAATTTGTGACACATGGTATTTACCCATTGCATTGTGACAATGAAGAATTATAAAAGGATCATCAAGCCCTTCCATTATTATCATTGTATGGATCTCTCCCATTCTCAACAGCACATTACTCCTAGGCATCGTTCATCCTTTTGCTACTCAATCATCCTCCAAGTTGGCAGATAGAGGGTTTGCATTTAAAGATCAGAGGTCTGCAATGCTAAGTCTGAGCCTGCGTTATTAATTGAAGGGGCCACGTTGCAGATCTGAGCAGGCCGAGAGAAAATCAACGATGAGGAGGCCCCACGTTAGCAGGCTGAGGGCAGGTCGGGCCCCACAGGGCCCCACACAAGCAGATTGAGGGCTCCTTTGGGCCCACGTTAGCAAGCAACAGGCAAATCAAAGCTCAACATGGTAGATCAAGGCTCTATGCAGCAGATCAGGGCTTACGTTAATAGTCTTCAGAGTCTCTCTTGGTATGTGATTGATCTATGTAATCTTTGTTAAATGTGGTTGAAATCTGCTTAGTTGTAATCTACTCGTTATAATCTCAGGCTATTAAGGAAGATCTTGTTGTTGGGGTTTCTCTCCTGAAAAAGTTTCCCCAGGGTAAAATATTGTGTTCTTTTCTTAATCTATGGTGTGTTGTTGTCATTTGTTGGTTATCATTCATATATCAAATCTATGGTTTATAATCATTCTACACATTCATAGTTTGTTGGTCAATGACAGTATTCTAGATCTGCAATAATAAAATTAAAAGAAGTCATTATTATTGATCTGCTACATAAAAGTCAAGTCTGTAATAAGAATTTTCAAGTCTGCTATAAAATTGAACATGGTATCAAAGTTGAGGGCATGAAAGAGCTCGGTTTGGCAAGATACTAGAGCCAACGCAAATCCTCGAAAAAATTATCAGAACATAGCAGATCTTGGGGTTTATTGTGATAGGGTAGAATGACTTCAATTTCAGGAAGACCAGAGGACAGACTTAAAGGGGCTTCAAATTTTGACATATGAAAAGCTAGGGTCTTAAACATCCTTAAAGAGCATGATCTAGATGGTTTTGTGAACAGTGAAATAGAGGAGCCTACTTCAAATGCAGGAAGAGCACCCTTTAAGAGAATCAATCCAAAGCAAAGAGAATAATCTTTGATTATGTAAAAGACAGTTAGATGCCAGTATTGATCCCTTTGAAAACGCCAAAAGAATGTTTTGACACTCTGACAAATCTTTATGAAAAGAAAGCACCCAATCAGAAGAGGGCTTTAAAGAAGAAACTTTGTTCTCTCAATATCGAGAAGGATGATACTATTGCCTCCTTCACTAAGATCTATGGTAATTGGGGTAACTGTAGATGATGATGATCTTGTCCAGACTGCAGACATTCTTGTCTATGATGAATGCTTGTGAGAACCAGCCTAACTTTGAAAGGCTGTGGCATCACTCCCTACAAGAAGAAGGGAGAATTCAGAGCAGAGGTGGTCCATCCATAGAAGAAAACCTTGCACTCTATGCCATGACAGAGAAAGGGAAAATATTTTCCTCTCAGAAGAAGTTTCCTCACCATAAGAGAAACAAGGGTTTTAAGGAAAAACTGTGTGATATTTCAAAAGCAAAATGCTTCAACTGCCATAAGAGGGAACACTTTGCCTAAGATTGTCCTAAGCTAAGAAAGGGACATAAAGGAAGATTTCATGCATCTACCGCTAAAGAGGACAAGTCCCAAAGAAACAAATCTAGAGGGTCCTCCAATGATCAAGACACACGAAAAGAATATTATCTCATTTCATCTCTCTGGCTCCATCTCCGATAGTGTTGATTCTTGGTTAGTGGACAATGGTGCCTCCAGGCACATGACAGGTTATAAAAGTGCTCTTACAAATTTCAAAGAGAAGAAATTTTCAGTTAAGGTAGAAATTGGAGATGACTCTCCTTATGCAATTAAAGGAATTGGTTCAGCATCTTTTCAGCTAAACTTTGGATCAGTATTGCACGTTGATGAGATCCTGTTAGTCCCTGGTTTAAACAAGAACCTCCTCTCTGTTGCAGCTTTAGAAGACAAAGGTTACACAGTAACCTTTATTGATAGCAAGGCTCTCTTGTGGTCCAAGAATCAAGAGATAAGTTCAGCAGTGTGATTGGATCTCGAGAGGGAGGTCTCTATAAACTTCCTGGACATTCTATTAAAGCCTTGGCTCATGATACAGTTAGTCCCTGTGATTTGTGGCATCGACGATTTGGACATCTTCATTACAGGACATTTCCTGGTTTGCAGAAAATGGTAAAAGGTATGCTTGATTTTTACTTTGAACATGATGGCATTTGCAGAGGTTGTGTCCTTGGTAAAAACATAAAGAAATCCTTTCCTCATAGTAACAAGAGATCTAAAGGTACCTTAGACCTAATACATTCTAACATATGTGGGCCTATGTCATCACCCTCCTTAAGTGGATATCTCTATTATGTGATTCTTATAGATGACTTCTCCTAGAAGTCTTGGATATATTTTTTGAAAACAAAGAATGAAACCTTTAGTAAATTTCAAGAGTTCAAGGCTTTGATTGAGAATCAGACAAGGAAACACCTTCAGCCTTGAGAACTGATGATGGAGGGGAATTTGAATCTCATCACTTTGATGACTTCTACAGAGAAGCAGGAATAAAAAGACAGTTAATTGTACCATATAACCCTCAGCAAAATGGAGTTGTTGAGAGAAAGAACAGAACAATTTGTGAGGCTGCAAAAGCCATGATGTGTGATCAGGATCTTCCCACATCACTATGGGCAAAAGCCACCAGCATGGCAATTTATATTCAGAATAGAAGTCCTCATTCTATACTGGGGGAAAAGTCTCCCAAAGAAGCCATTACTGGTGAAAAACCCAAAAATTGGCCACTTAAGGATCTTTGGTTGTTCAGTTTACATCCATGTATCAAAAGATAAAAGAACAGAGATGGAGCCTTCAGGGAAGAAAGGCATATTTGTTGGGTACAGCGAAACCTCCAAGGCTTACAGGATTTATGTTCCAGGTCAGAGGCACATTGAAGTTAACAGAGATGTAACTTTTCATGAGGAAGCTGCCTTTCGTCAATTTAGAGAACTTCAGTTTGATACAGATATGGAGGAACATGAGAATCCCTCTACAAAGATTACAGTTCCAGACTCTCCTCATCTAGAGATTCAAAGGGAGGAGCCCAATGAGCTATAAGATCCGGTTGATCCCATAGAGCCAATAGAGTTGTTAGAGAGATCTCTAGATGCACCTCCTGCTAAGAGGAGGCCTGCCTGGATTCAAGAGACTTTGCAAGAGGCAGAGAGACGTGCTGCACCATTAGGAACTTTCAGGGAAAGCTAGAAACCTTAAAAATATTCAGGATATGTAGAACAGATGAGTCACGTCAGTGATGTAGAGTCCTCCACTTATGAGGACGCTGCTAAGCAACAAGTATGGAAAGATGCAATGATGGAAAATATCAATCCATCATGAAAAATGATGTTTGGGAAGTGGTCCCAAGACCAAAAGGGAAATCTGTGGTAACTTCCAAGTGGATTTATAAGATTAAACATACACCCGATAGCAGTATTGAGAAACATAAAGCAAGATTTGTGGCTCGGGGTATCTCACAAAAGGAAGGGATAGATAACATTGAGACATTTGCACCAGTTGCCAGGTACACCTTCATCAGAGTCATTATCTCTCTCGCTGCAATTCTTGGTTGGAAGCTTCACCAAATGGATGTGAAGACAGCTTTCCTCAATGGCAGAGTTGAGGAAGAAGTATATATAGAGCAGTCAGAAGGTTTTGAGAGTCATGGGAAGGAGTCCCATGTGTGCAAATTAAAGAAGGCCTTGTATGGGCTTAAGCAAGCACCGAGGGCTTGGTATGCAAGAACTGATAGCTACCTTCAGAGCTTGGGTTTCTCGAAAAGCACCGTTGATCATAACCTGTATTTCAAGATTGTGGAGAATCATCCTTTGATCCTGGTTTTTTATGTTGATGATTTGTTCCTTGTTGGAGAGGAACAATTGATAGCCTGGTGCAAGAGGGAGCTCACTTCTGAGTTTGAGATGAAAGACCTAGGTCTCATGCGCTATTTTCTTGGCGTAGAGGTATGGCAAAGAACACATGAGATTTTCCTGTCACAAGAAAATACATAGTTGATGTATTGTGCATATTTGGGATGATGGACTGTAAGGCCATGTCTACACCCATGGTAACGAATCTAAATAAATTGCATGAATCAAATTCTGGTTCAGATCTAGTGGATCCTACTATGTATCGACAGCTCATTGGATCCTTGATGTACTTGATTCACACCTGGTCAGATATATGCTATGTAGTTAGTGCATTGAGCCAGTTCATGTCTGAACCGAGGCGACATTGGATTGCTTCCAAGCATGTGCTTATAGATATCTTCATGGGACTATTGCTTATGGGCTCAGATACACTTCCAGTGGTGTAGTGTTGCTATAGGGTTATGTTGATTCTGATTGGGTTAGTAGCTCTATGGACCAAAAAAGTACTTTAGGTTACTGCTTTAGCATGGGTTCTGCTATGATTTCCTGGTCCAGCCGGAAGCATGGTTCTATAGCCCAAAGTACCATAGAAGCAAAGTACATAGCAGCAAGTCATGCCAGCCAAGAAGCAATTTGGTTGAGAAAGCTTCTAGCCAGGTTATTTGGTAAGATGCTTTGATACTACTGTCATTCGTTGTGATAACCAAAGCTGTATAAAGCTCTTAGAGAACCCGATGGTTCAAGACAGATCAAAGCATATTGAAATGAAATATCACTACATTAGAGATATGGTTCAAAGAGGTGCCATAAAACTTCAATATATTGTGACCAATGAGTAGATAGCAGATGTGTTGACCAAGCCTCGGTCCTTGACGAAGTTTGCATATTTTTGAGACAAGCTTGGTGTGGCAGAGAATGCCTCCCTCGCTGAGAGGAAGTATTAAAGTTTGCATCATCATGAGACATTTTCCAAGTAGGCTTCGCATGTCAAAGCAATGCCTCGTGTGTCGAGGTTGTCTTGAGTCAATCTCGGGAGACTTGGAGAAGAGTCCCGTGTGTCGAGGCTAAGCTTCATGTGTCAAAGCAAGATGATGTGCTTGCTATACAGTCTTGTGTGTCAGGACTAGGCTTCGTGTGTGTGTCAAGGCATAGATGATGTGTGATGTTCTCCTAGGTGGTTTTGTTAGAAGGGCTCCTCTAGGGCCTAGCCACCCCTAGTAGGAATATCTCTAGCATATGACCATGAAAAAGATGATCACATCATCACAAGATCTTTCTTATGTATTTGATGAGCATTGAGTAACACAAGTGAACCCAATAGACCAAGAGGGGCTAACCTTAGCCTAAGAAGACTTGCCTAAGTCTTGTGAGAAATTAGAAGAGGAGCTTATAATTTAAGTTGTTTTAATTATCAATTAAAACATAAGTGGTATTGGAATAATGGTATTTGTGACACATGGTATTTACCCATTATTGTCACAACGACGAATTATAAAAGGAACATTAAGCCACTCCAATTATTATCATTATATGGATCTCTCTCATTCTCGACAGAACATTACTCCTAGGCATCGTTCATCCTTTTGCTGCTCAATCATCCTCCACGTTGGCAAATAGGGGGTTTGCATCTATGTTGCCAGGGTACCCGTACCTGAGGGTAGGGTACACGTACCAGGTACTTGGGTACTCGAAAGGTACGTCTCCTACTGTACCCTGTCGTACCCCATACTGGGTCCACGTACCCGAGACTCCATTATCAAAAAAGGGGTACTTATAGGCGAAATGGTACGTTGTACACCGTGTTTGGGTACTTCATACCCCATGTTTCGGTACTCTAGGGATACGGAGGACTCAATAAAATGCATTTCATTGGGGAAAATGTAATGACCCGCCACCAAATCTGAACTATTTTTTTTCTAACTACGTATGGAGTCTGGTTCAAGACTTATGTCAAACACTTTGCAACAGTGTTCAAATTCCACTGAATATTGTCCAAATCTAGTAGATTGATTTTACATTGATTTACAATGAATGTTTTTATGGTTTCATGTTCAGCACTCATGGAACATAATTTGACTACCAAATGTGCACATAAAAAATATACATATGTATTTAATATTGAGAAATACACTCACATCAAAGCAGGAATATATTTGGCAATTTTCAATTTTTTATTGCCTGTAACAACAGCACAAATAGGTGTTTAAAATAAGATTTCAAGTGTACTTTCATGTCTGAGTTTGATTCTCTGTTACAGCTACCTAGTACAATGATTTATCAAATTTTATGTAACTTCCAGTCTTCTAATTGATATCTATTGAGCCTATGATTTATCAAATTTAATGTTTCAAATTTTCAATCTGGATGTTCACTATTCAAATAATCATCGAATTTATAATTATGAATCATGATTCATAATCTATGAAGAAATCTATATGCATGTATGTTGTGACTATGACATATAGAGAGAGAGAGAGATACAGTACCCCCGACATACCCAACTACCCTTTTTCAAAAAGTAGTGTCCCTGTACCCCACAAGGGCATCGCTGACGAACCAATACAATATCACGTTCGTTCATATTGGGGGTAATAATTATAAAAAAACCAAAAAAATTATATTGGGGGTGTATTAAGGGTTTAAGGATTTAATTTATTTAATATAATAATATGCCAATATTAAGGGGGTTTTTTTTATTACAAACAAGGTAGAAGCGGGCTGTGGAGCAGGCTATGGGAGCATGACGAGACCATAGGGTTTTCACGAGCCTTGAGGAGCTTGAGGAGCAGCACGCAAGGGGAGAAGTTGGGGTTTTCAACCTTGTTGGAACATTGGGGTTCCAGGCAAACTGTGTTGTGGGAGCATCAGCATAGGGTCTTCACGAGCCAAAGATGAATAGGGACGGTGGCATAGGTCCCAACAACGAGGATGGAGCAGATCTTCAACAAGCCGGTGATGGTCGCCCTTCAAATCCCAATTGGAAGCCCCACGATCTATACTATTTAAGGCTCTGAAAGGTGACATTTTCTCTTCTCACCAATAGAAAATCTCTAATTGGAATGTAAAGGAGGTTGTCGCTCATCTCCAAATTATTTGAGCCTAAGATATATTGAGAAGCTAGCTATTATATATCCTTATAAACTACATTGTTGCAGCTAGTTTTGCGTCAATATCAAACACAGTTGATCCCGTATCTGTATTTCAGGGCTATTTTGGTTCTATACCCTCAAAACGCCCACTTCCCAATGCATAATTTATCACAGAGAACGGCAATGATTATGAGAAACATCCCATCAATTTTCAGGTAAGCTACATATGTATAAAAGAGATATCTTTCCTTTTATTTCATGGTCTAAATCTGTTATGGCCATGTTTCTCATGTAATTTTCATTTGCATTCATTATTCATTTTGTGAACCAACAGTCGCGGCATGCTACTAAGTTTGGTTGACCAACATTGTAATGAAGTAAACTTCAATTACATGCTCATTGACTTCGTGCTACCTCGTTCTCGCTATAACTTTCTATATTTGGGATTCGATTGGAAGTAAAATTGGTAAAGCTGCTAAATCTATTTAATGTTCTTCAAGAATATATAGAGAGAGACATATCTTATGAGGAATTGCATCCTTTGTAATGCATATTCACATGCTAATTTATTTCATTTTGACAACTGATTATTAACAACAGAAGATTGGGATTGAGGAAATATGTTGTTATAAACTTTACAACGACATTGGCAACCCTGAGATTTTGCTTAGCATTCCACATCCATAGGTGGACAGATTTCGACTCAGACATGGTTTGTGTCACAAAAATTGCTGAGGAGGTAAGTAATTGGTCAACAAATTAATATTGTGTTTGTATGTAATTTGCAAAATATATGAAGCTCTATAGTTTTGGTCCTTAACTATGTGTTTGTGTTTTCATGAATATTGAGTATTTGTTAAGCAAATCATGAGGATTCTTCTACGTCATCAACGGCGGACTGGACAGAAATTGACGTTCTTTTCAGATCCTCGTGATGGGGGAGGGTACGCACCTAGGCGCAATCACACATCAGTGTTCAAGGCCTACACTTCGTCCACGACTGTTGTCAAAAGGTCGTCTAGTGGGGGAATCATGAACAAGCCACCAATTGAAGATTGGCTGGTTTTAAAAAGAAAGTATTTTAGTTGAAGCCCTGTGCTTTATCGCCTCATCCTAGAGATGCGCAGATCGGCCATATTCAAAGAACGCCCAATCCTCATACTAACGCTAGGGGCTGTGATTACATACAGTCTATTAAATCGTCTTGCCCTGTAAGTAATTTGTTTTCATTCATTCAATATTCTATTTAGTACTCGTGATTCCAAAATGTTATGATCACGTAATTTTGCTCAAAGCAAGCTAAATCACATCCGAGGCTTATTTATGTAGCATTTAATGGTATTTTGGTGTGAAGGTTTTCATCTTTAATCCAATCGAATTTATATTGACTTTCTAGAATAAACTATGTTCAGATTCAGATGAACTTCATTGTTCAATTGGAAATTCTACTCTTCATTCAAGAATAGGTCAAGAAAGACGATCTCTAACCTATACCTTGATAGGTCATGAAAAGTAGAGAAAGATGAGTCATAATACTTTCATAAGTTATGAAAAGTAGAGAAATATGAGTTATAACTTGTGATCTTGATGATTTTAATGATGAGTGGAATGTCCATTACAAAAAACAAATCCTGTGAGATATAGACCGAGATTTGATCCTTCTGACGATTTTATCCATATATATAGATTTTAGATTTTGAATTAATGAATGCCAAATTTCCCCTCCCAACTTCACATATGTCAACTGATCCTCACGTTTATTAAGCATTGTTCAGGATTCTAGTCACGTAGAACGTCCTGATACACTTATTAGCGAGATTAAACTCATGCTTAACGTGATTGTTGATGGAGAAATTATGAGTCCATCTACCTATGACACAGCATTAGTGGCGAGAATCCCCGCCATTTATGGCTCTAGTCAGCGGGAATTTCCTCAAACACTTCAATGGATTTTGAAATGTCAATTAAAAGATGGTTCATGGGGAACCGAGGATCACTTTCTCCTCTCTGAGTGCTTACTTGCAACTCTTTCTTGCCTGCTCGTGCTCTGTAAATGGAATGTTGGCAAATCCTCTGTAAATATTGCCTTCAAAAAGTTTATATTGCAGAAATCCTCTGGATCACCCAAATGAATTTATTTACAAATAAATCAATTTTGAATGATTCATTACGACAGCAAATATGCTACAATTCTCAATCACGTAGTCTTTTGCGGCATTGACTTTTTCCTATTACAGTCTCGTTGTTTTGTCCAAAAGCCAAGACCATACTAACCAGCCTAACTGTGCTTATGGACGGCGTGCCATTACTGATAAAAAATTACCAGTAGCCATACAACCAATAACCAGCAAATCAACCCTTTGTCTATACAAAGGGTGCCTCTATATATGCACGTCTTTAACTAATCCTAAGATACAATCAACAATCAACTTTGATCACTAAGAGAAACACAAGTTCTAATAGGTTGACTTACAATAAATATCTGCTATTCACAAATCATATTTTTATCAAAGGTTAAAAGCTCCTACGATATCTATCCAACTCCTTTTGCTCAAGGCACAATCCTGGCTACCTTGTCCAAAAAAAGTGCCTGCAAAATGTGTTCAAAACAACATGCCTGCCTCAAACTAAGCAGATTTGTGCACTTTGTCATGTACTACGCTTCATTGTCGTGATGGCATGTTTGTGTCTGTCTTCCGGTGGGGACTTCTCTGTCCCAAAGTCCTGTACAATTATTCCATCGATTTCATCTTCTAGCCTATCTGTCTCGGGCTCATTTCCTTCTCTTGGCACATTTTTTCCAGCTTGTTTACAATCCTTGTCCTAACTGACCTCTTACATTTAATGTCCTTATCCTTCTCTTGGCCTTCCTCTACCTCCGTTCTAACTGTTGATTCTGTCTCCTCTGTATCCGCTCCTTGCAACTCTAGAAAATGTGGACCTGGTTGTCTATCACCTAGCAAAGCTTATTGTGACATTCTTTGAGGTAAGAACATTTGTAGATTGAGTGCAAATTAGATAGTACTTGTGTTGTTTTGATTTTTTATTATGAACAGATAATTTGAAAATCCCTTATTTTGTTACGGCTTTGAATGGGCATTGCGCAATGAGATGAACACACATTTCCTTGCGTTTTTTATGGCCTTATTCTATATTGAAATGGAATCATTAGAATGTATCACTTTCAGGTTTCAAGTGTTTGATTGTGGTTTTAGTCTTTAGCTTTTAACCCGTAATTTTATGTTTCACTTGCTTGCATGAGATATTACAGTCTCACTCGTAGTAATGTCCTTGTGGTCACAGCTTTAACCTCAGTTGTTACCCCTCCATCATACAAGTTCTACCCCTCCATCATACAAGTTCCATTATCACCATTGAGATCTTATTTTGATGCTCTTAAGCTTTGAGAAGATAAATGTCTTTACTCATGCTTTTCCATTGTACACTGAATAGGTGAAATTTAAACATATGTTCCTTGTGCAGGTTGCACTGGATAGGATAGTTAGTGCAGCCTTCCCAAACCCATGGATTTTCTTGAAATGACCAAACTGGTGAATTTAGATGCCAAACTAACCCCCAAATTGAGAAATTGCCTCATAAGGCCAAATCACTACTTTTATAAGATAAACTACCTTTTGAATTCAATGAGTTTTAGCCTCTAAACTCAATAATTGGAAGTTAAAGCTCGTTGCTTATGTAACGCTTAGACTCAGCCTTGTAAATGTAGTAGGTAGCCTCCTTTCAAATTCATTCTATCATCTTTACCCCCATAGGTGATTTATTTTCAACAATGGGATGCATACAGATAATTTTATTTTGTAGATCCATGGTTGTTTGGAGCTATTCCAACCAACAAGTACCTTCATTGACAATCCAAGACCCATTCCCATTGATTCCAACTCAACAACATTGTGTTTTCAAACCCAAAATCATGCCACAATTCTCTGTTGCATTTTTGGCGTCTCCAAAAAGCCATTATTGAACTTTTATCACAACTAATGTCTTCCCTCTCTCTCTCTAGACTGATTGGGCATCCAAGAAAAGTGATCTCTCTCTTAGAGAAAGGGTGGAGTACCTCTTGCAGTCTAGGAGGATAGTCATATTAGCATGCATATTGTTTTACATCCCCTATAGCATGCAACCCGTTAAGAAAATCAATCTTATCTAGCAAAATGTGTTGAAAAGCTAATTTCCTTCTCATGTCTTTGTTAGTGTGAGATCTTCTATGGGCTCTTTGTTCTTTGTTCTTTTATTTTTCCTCCAAGAGTTCAATCCTACTCTGCTCAAGTGCTTGCTGATTTCTCTACACTAGTGTTACTGTAACAATACCTGTAATATCCTAATGAGCAATTAACCTGCTCTGATACCAAATGATAGAGGGAAAATAATTTTTTCTTTTCTGCACAGGTCATCTTCAAAACATCATACAGTCCATACACTGTGAACTGTTCCTTTACCCTGTTTCTAGACTCTAAATGCTTCATATACATGTTCATCATCATTCCCAAGCTAAATCTTAAAGATATGATCATCCTTTAAATATTTATGTCATCCAATGAAGAACCACAAAACCGGCAAGCATTCACTTACAGGTTTTGATTTACCACAATTTGAGTAAAACTCCACACAATTAAAAGCTTCAACCGAGATTTGCTTTTGCAAAGAATCACCAATCAAACTCTACGATCCAGCTGTCTGGATTACCCATTTGTTTGACTGGTCACAGTGTTGGCTCTTTAATAAAGAAATCATTATTTCCCTAAGACTGAGCAAAATTTCTATATCTTGGATTCATTATTCAGTAAACCATTCCACAGACAAAATAGCTCTTATCAATCAATACCTGAAACTTGAATTTGCATGAACAATTTACCTTCAACGCAGGTTCAAATCAGCGTTTTCTGCATTATTACACCTCTCTGCAATTCAAAGGCAGTTTAGGTTCCAAAATGTCGATTCTACTAAAATTACAAAAACATCATTAATAACGAACTGGAGTACCCAAACAGTTGATTATGATTTCCAATCATCTCTCGTCACTCAATCTTTAAGCTGGCAAATCCATTAAGGCTCAGGCTTCCATTTGAAACAATAAAACCCCAGATTTCATGAAATAACTAACCCTCTGATTCAAACAAGGACAAAGTTGGAACTGACTTGTCTCGGAAGATCTTTGATTTTCTGGCAAGTCAAATCCCCCATGATACCACTATGTGTAGTGCTTTGAAGACTATTAACTCCTTATGCTATGCCAAATTCTGCATGTACTTATCTACAGACTATCATTGTCAATCACCCTTGCTACCTGTTAGTACATCCATTTCTGGCCGAACTTTTTCCACGTAGATGATCAATAGTTTCTTCTGCCTGCTTGCACAGGAGGCACCGACCTGGACCATGCCAATTGCGCTTTTAGAGAACCTCACAGGTCGATGCTTTGTTTCTAAGGGCTAGCCACATAGACTCTCGATTTAAGGGGCACTTTTAGTTTCCACATATACTTCTACCAACATGTCACTTTTTTATTTTCCTCCATGAATGTTGCTTTATATCACGGGCCAGGAGTGTAAAATCACCCGGCAGGATACATTGACCAAGCCAACAGATCAGCCTCCTCATTCAATCTGATATGGTTCTTCTTTAGCTGCTCCAGCTAAACCCCCTCTGACAACCTTAACAATCCTGCTTATTTCCAACCCTGTTGCCTTTAAGAAGATGAATTTGGTTTAGCCCATGATCTTTCTTAAGGCCTCTGCTATTTTTCTTTGCTGGGGTCACACAAGATTTATTCACTCTGATGCCCTTTGACTTGTATTCATATTGCTCAGCCTCACCCTTTTGTGCAACATAAGCCTTGATAGGAGGTGTTCTGATTGAATTGACTTGCCTTAAAGCTAAATTTGAAACATCTTGCTTCTTTGGAGAAGGCAGCACTAGTGCAGTCACGCTCTTTAGCTTTTGTTCTTCCATTTTTTGGATCAGCCAATGATTCAGTAGACATTTTAGCATGTGCACTCCTCTAATCCTTATCTCCAATATGCCATTTACTCATATGCTTAGAGGACATTGAATCTTCAAACCATGGATCCATCTACTTCTCCTCTACCCATTTAGCAGGTTCAGAAGAAACCCTTACAAAGGATTGATATGAATCTGAAGACACCACAGGTTTCTTACTACCTCATGTTTCTGTTGCTTCTTTGTGGATCAACGTGTCTACTTTAACACATTCCTCATTTCCCTTAACTGACTTCATGTCATTATCAAAGCATTTAGTATAAGATTTTTCATCTACAGAAATCTTGTATGCATCATCCTATCCAGCAACACCAGTTGCCACTGGCTCCACTAAAGCAGTTGCAACCTCTATAACATATGCAGACATAGCTTCCTGAGCCCGGTGACATTGTTTAGAGGGAGGCAGGGCAACTTCATCACTCGGTAGGCTACATCACAAATGATATTTATCAACATTTGGGGGCAAACACATAGGCCTTTCCATAAAAATTGAAGACATCTGCCCATGTCGTAAATCACCTTCAGTTTCAAGACTGTTAGAACTTTAGATATTATTAGTTCTCAAATGGCATTCATTTAACACACAAGCATCATCCGATATGCCATATTTTCTCCATTATTGTCATTGGCACTTGCTATGCCTCCTTTATTCGAGACTTCTACAATATTCTTGGTTTCATCTTCAGCGTCAATTCTTGCCCTTTTTACCAAATGCAAATGTTCATCAAAGTTAAGTTTCCTTGCCTTGATCTGTGTCCTTTTCTTTCGATGATCTACTCCAGCTAATACTTCAAGAACATTTTCTTCTTCCGTGCAAATATTTATCTTTATTTGATTATCTGATCTCTCTGGTAGAGTTGATAACCCTGAATTATGTTTATTCAAGAGCTTTCTTTTCTTCTTCGGAATGGAATTCTGATGCAAAGAAGTGTTTGGAACTACCCTAACTTCATTGTCTTTAGTCACAAATGTAGAAAGCACATGATCTTTGACATTAGGAACATAATTTTCATGAATATTTTCAAAATCTTTTTCACCCTTCAAATTTTCTTTACAGTTTCAAACCTAAATGCTCTCTTCAGTGTTTCCATGTTTAAAAGATTCAAAATTGCTGACAATGTTATCTGTCACTGTTTTTCTACGATCTAGGATCCCACTTTCAGGCACTAATCGAGAACCTCTAATTTCTTTTTCCATGCTTTGCCTTTTCTGACCAAACTGCTTTTCACTCATGGTCTCCTCTGAAATAATGCCTGTATCTAGTGATTGTATCCTAATTTCTTCAAGATAAGAAGAAAAATTCAAAATATTGTCTCCACCATTATGAATAGCTTTCACTCTCGAATGACCTTTTAATGTCTCTCTTTGTTGTCTTCAACTCTGGCTCAGTTATTAAAGATACTGCACTAGAAACATCAAGCCTCAAATGGTTCTCAAAATGGCTTGTAGGCACTGCACCAGCAACATAAGACCTCAAATGGTCCTCAAAATGGCTTGTACGCTTCTTTATCTTTAGTATGGACCTCATATTGTCGGATTTAGATGTTGATAATGAACCGTGCTTTTTAAGCCCAACTTGAACTGAATTGAGCATCTTCATATCTTTCTTATCAGACAATATCAAGGATGTAGCAGGCTTTTTCTTATTCTCACCTACCCCATGTGTCTTTTGCCAGTTTTCCTGCTTATGTACTTCCCTCTTAATATCATGTTTCTTGGCAAAAGTCTCATAATGCATTTGATTAGATGTATCTTTTTGCATTTTCAACATTTTTTCTGACTCATCAGTTGCTTCTTGGATTTTATCATTTTTTGTAAACTGTACTTTCTCTGGAGAATCCTTTAAGCTTTCATCAATACATGATCTGGATTTCCCATCATCAATCTGAGAAATTGAAGTTGAGTAATGGTGACCTGGTGGAGGTGTCCAGCGATGAAGAGGTGTTCAAAGGGGCCTGGTTTTGTGCATGACTTGTAAAAACGCAGAGAGCAGGGTACTTGGTGGAGTACAGAGACCTTGTGAACGATGAGGATGACACAAAACAACCGAGGTAGAGAGTAGATAAGCTTCACATAAGGCCAAGCCCTCCGGAGCAGAGTAAAGATCAATTTATTCTGTATGAAGTTGATGCTTATGAGAATGATGGGTGTGGTCACGAAGGTCCTTAACAATCACAAGTATATAATATACTTCTTGCAGACAAAAGAAGAGATGATATTTAATCATGCCAAACTACACCCCCATCTCGAATTCATAGACAACAAATGAGTTGAAGCTTCCAAGGTATGCACATTACTTCCCTTCTTTCACTTCACAGGAATTGACAGTGTTTTTTTAGTGATTGACGGGATTTTTGCCCTTGGCTTAGTCCTCAAATGGATAAAGTGCTTTTAAGTTTGTTGTTTTCCCATTGTTTTCTGATTTTTCTGTAATGTTTATTTCTTATTTCTTCCGCTATCCAAGATACCCTATTCATGTCCGAAGATTTTTTTTTTGAACACATTAGGTCCAAGTATCCTGTTCTAGGCTGGCAATTTGTCCGTGGACTTCTAAGTGGATTTTACTATGTTGGGACCTCTGTCAATCAAGACGCTGAGGTTCAGATGCGTTCCTTTATAACGGCTATTATTGGTAATCTAGCGAGTGTTATAGATAGGATATTGTCCCTGAGTTGTGAATATTAGACAGGGCAGCAGTCAAGGGGCGGGTTAAGGCTGAGTTTAATGATTGTCACAATGCTTTATCTGTCATCTTAAATTCCCCAGAGACCTTAAAGTTCTTGAGAACACTAAATGAGGAATTTTTACTTTTATTAGAAGTGCCAGTGTTCTAGAATGGCTGAGCATGCTCCAGTTTTATTGATATTATATTACATTCCTTGGTTATTCTAGCTAATAAACAACATTAATGAGCATTGATTATATTCTACTTTGAATTCCTCTTCTTTCTCCTTGGTTGATTCGCTTTTAAATTGATAGAGTTAGGGATCAATGGATGCCTCATACATTTTAGATGCCCATGTTCTACTATGGCTTGGGTGATATGCATAATATCAAGGCTGACAAGTACATCCCACTCTTCCAATTATGTGGAGTTTTCTTGAAACCAGTCACTTTATGGTGCTAGGCAAGTATATGAATACAATCTCTTGCAAAAAAATGTAAATCCGTTGGTCAAATTCTAGAAAGAAGGCACATCTTAGTTAAAAAGGCTTCAACTCAATGGAACCCGAGATAATCACTTTCTGCAATGAGTAGAATTCACAACTAAACAAGCATTTCCTATGACATCTCAGAAGAAAGAAAAATTGATGAATACCCAATTAAGATAGTTAGGCCTTATGATGTAAGGTACAGCTTATTGTTGATTGTTAGAATACCAAGAAACATTTACATCATTGAAACACGACTCCAAGTTCCAATTTATTTTGGGAAGATATCAAATGTTATTTGATGTGTTATGATCAATTCACATTCTTATAACAGTATACAAATTTTCAAGCTGTAGACCATATGCCACAAGCTTCATTTTTGAGCTAAAGTATGCAACCATTTTGCAGTACCATGTTGATGCTATGAAGTAGTGATACATCATTCACTAAGCATTTAGTTCCAGCTTAGACGACTTGGTCTTGGAACAATAATTGTTGATGAGATATGGGTTCTGTCCTAATATTGCCAATATAACTATGATCTTTTCTTTTCTCAAAATTTCATAATCAAAAAAGGATTTTGAAGAAATTGAATCCATGTATATATTAAAAATACAAATTCAAAAAATTTAAAAAAATTGCAATTTAACTAAGAATTATTTAATAAAAAAATTAGTTAAACTACTTTTCATCCTAAATATGAAAATAGATTTTTTTTTCATTGGAAATGTGAAAATCTATATCCATGTAGTTTGACTTTTTTTTGGTTTGACATTTTTAATTTTTCTAGAATAATAAGAGGTATTTAAGTTATATAATTAATTTTGTCTTTGAACTTTAAGTAGGCTAGAAGTATATTTTAAATAGTACAAGGTGAAAATATGTATATATAAATAGCACAAGGTAGAAATATAAAGGGGTATAAAAATGTAAATGAAAAAATGGATACATGCAATATATAGTGAAAATAGGGGTTTTTAAATTGGGAAGGCATATAGGGAGGGGGTTAAAAAAACGATTTTAGGAGGTATTTTCCAATATTTTTTTAAAATAAGGTTATTCTTTTGCATGCCACGAACGAACGTGCTATGGCATGGTTTCACTAAGTGAAGAACCCGTGCCATACCCGTCCCCGTCCCCATACCCGTACATGTACCCAAGATTCCTGGCAACTTAGGTTTGCGTTGATAGATTGGAGGTCTACAATGATAAGTCTGAGCCTACGTTACTGACTGAAGGGGCCATGTTGCAGATCTGAGCGGGGCCCAAAGAAGATCAGGGCTGAGGAGACCCCACATTAGCAGGCCAAGGGCGAACCGAGCCCCACGGGGCTCCACCCTACCAGATTGAGGGCTCCTCAGGGCCCATGTTAGCAGGTCGCAAGCAAATCAAAGCTCCACGTGGCAAATCAGGGCTCTACGCAGCAGAGCCAGGCTTACGTTGGCAAGATTAGGGCTTACATTAACACTCTTCAAAGTCTCTCTTGGTATGTGATTGATCTGTGTAATGCCTTTGTTAAAGGTTGTTGAAATCTACTCAGTTGTAATCTGCTAATTGTAATCTCAAGCTATCAATATATTAAGGAAGATTTTGTTATTGGGGTTTATATCTTGAAAAGGCCCCCCCAGGGTGAAATATTGTGTTCTTGAACTGTGTTGTGCTATTATCATTTGTTGGCTAAGTCACAGGACACGTCCTAAACCCCCACCGTGTCCCGTGTCCCCGTGTCCGACACGAAAACGTCAAGGACACGTGTTGGACACGTCATTTTTACGTGTCCTAAAATAGGACACTTCAAAGTACGTGTCGGACACTGTGAAATCACGTGTCCTAGACGTGTCCTGGACGTGTCCTAAAAACATGACACTTTTTTCAAAAACATGACACTTTTTTCTAAAAATCATGACACTTTTTCCAAAAAAATGACATTTTTTCCAAATAACATGACATTTTTTCTTGCATTTTTTCCTAAAATAACAGTTATAGAGTACGCTAACCTAAAATCACACACTGCTGATAATATGGACAGAAAACACACAGATCTGCACTCCCTAAACAACATATGTATTCTACTAATTATACATGATAAACTCACAAAGAAAAAGCCCAAATCTTTAACTTACTCACTAACACACTGGTTTGCCCTTCATTTCTTTTATAGAATAAGAGACAAGAAAAGATACAATGTATCTAGACTCATGCATGAAGTGCCCCAACTGACAGAATCAAACCCTAACCCTAATCATTACTGCCAGTGCACCTGCCTGCATGAATAATAGTGTCAAAGCTTATGCACCCTAGCTGGAGGATGACTATGGCATATATGCATGCACACTCCTTGGTATCTGCACCCTCACTCAAGAGTCAGCTCCTCCTGCAAGCATTCTAACTACCTACTACCTAGAGATTTGCATCCTCTATGACTATGAATCTGCATCCTCTATGAGACATTGAGAAATTTTATGAATCTTCAATCTTGAATCTATAAATCTATGAATCTTGAATCTATGAATCTATGAATGACAAATGTATTAATGACAAATGTGATTGTGCATTGTGTATTTATTCTAATTTCTATTGAATATGTGTAAATGTTCTAGATTAAAAAAAATGGATCTATATGACTATATTTTTAATATATATATATATTTTTAATTAAAAATATATATATATATAAAACGTGTCCTCCGTGTCCTAATTCCGGGGGTCGCCGTGTCCGTGTCGGACACTCGTATTTCCGTGTCCTCCGTGTCCCGTGTCCTCGTGTCATGTGACTTAGTTTGTTGGTTATCATTCATATATAAGATCTGTGGTTTATGAATCATTCTACACATTCACAATTTGCTGGTCAATGACAGTGTTCTAGATCTGCAATATTATAATTAATAGTCATTATTATTGATCTGCTACATAAAAATCAAGTCTGCTATAAAATTGAACAAATAATATTTGGGTTGATGATACCATTGCAAACTGCTTGAAGGTGTGGTTTTGTTGAATTTTAGCATTAGCAGAAATACTTAAAAATTTGCAGAAATACAGAAATAACAAGTGCAGTAAAATAACATTCATCACATCCGCACAATGGACACAAGAGCTTTTCACTGTGGAAACCTTCAAAGGACAAAAACCCAAAAAAGCATTAGTAGCTCATCTCGTAAATGAGATGACTTAGGAAATTCTTCAAAAAGTTCCTCAAACCGCAATCTAAGTTAAACCACAAGTTATAGTAATATTTTCTCAGTAAAAATCAGAGCAAGGGTTTCAAACCCTAGTAACTGAAATTTCCAGATCTGACTGGAAAAGATCAATATTGTCCAAAACAACAATCTGCTCAAAAATATCAGATCTGCCCAAAAATATCAGATCTATCAAAAAAGATCAGTACTGTCCAAAACAACAGTCTGCTCAAAAATATCAGATCTATCCAAAAATATCAGATCTGTCCAAAAATATCAAATCTATCCAAAAATATTAGATCTTTCCAAAAAATATCAGATCTGTCCAAAAATATCAGATCTTCCCAAAAATATCATATCTGTCCAAAATATCAGATCTGTCCAAAAATATCAGATCTGTCCAAAAATATCAGATCTGCCTGAAACTTAAAAAGAAGACTGCCCATAAAGAAGGTGGTTGCCATGATCTGAATTGTGGCTGCCCGAATCTGGAGAATGGTTGCTCGAACCTAAAGATCTGAAGGTGGCTGCCCTAGATCTGAACTTGGTTGCCCAGATCTGAAGATCTGAAGGTGGCTACCCTAGATCTAAACTTGGTTGCCCTAGATCTGAACTTGGCTGCCTAGATCTAAAGATGGATGCCCTAGATCTAAAGAATGGTTGCCCGTATCTAAAGATCTAAAGGTGGTTGCCCTAGATCTGAACTTGGCTACCCAAATCTGAAGATGGTTGCCCTAGATCTGAACTTGTCTGAAGATGAGGGTTTGGTAAAACCCTTAAGACAAAAAAGATAAGAAAGTTAGAAACCCTACCTTAGGGTTTGTCTTCAATGGAGGATGATGATGCCCTAGCTAGACTCATCCATGCTAGCGCACAATCACAGAATCTTCTTTCTTCAACCTTGAGCAGTTGTACCTGTGAGAGCAAGTGTATGTAATAATGAATTGACTTGATCTTCTTTTATAGCCTTTAGTCACCTGTAAGTGGACCAAAATTAGAAAAGATAAAATAATAATATTTTATTCTTCTTCTAATTTCATTTTTACCTTCTTACCAAAAAGGTCTTTAAAGTATTTTTTACTTTTACCAAAAGTCCTTATTTATCTTTGACTTTCACCTGTGGTCCTTTTCCTATGATCCAAAAGTCCTTGTGTATCTTTGACTTTTGACTTTAGCCTTTTTTCCAAGTGCCCCTGTGGTCATTACCTGTGAGGGGCCTTTTAATTCCAAAAGTACATCATCACAAACCAAGAGAGTTACTAATGCTTTTATCTTAAACTTTGTGTCACACCTAGATCTCGTACTAGGATAACTTAACCAAGGGTAGCTAATGTTAGATTTTTATCATTTAAGCAATATGATCTTAGGATCTTATCTAAGAGAATAACATGCACAGCAAGAAACAAGAGACAAAGAATTTTCCTCAGGGAAAACATAAAGGAGAAAACCCTGCAACTTCCTCAAAGATAGAATGAGCACCAATGGCAGTTGTAAACCCAAAGACAGAAAAAATGATCTCCAACAGTTGTTCTCTCTCTCTCACTTGAGAGAGCTTCTCCTCTCTCACTCATGCGCCCCAATGAGTGAGTGTGTGTGATGTATAGAAATGAGGAGAGCCTCACTTCTATTTATAATCTTTCGTTCACTTTAAGTCCACTCCAACAAGTCGGCCTCACTTAACAATTACTTACCAGGACCGACTTCTCTAGGAGAGTCTAATAACCCTAGTTCCCCACAACTGTGTAGACTTTGCCCTCCGAACAACAAGGAGGGTTAACCTTGACTCAATTATGGGGACTATTTCCCCAACTTACAATGGAGGGTTAACCTCAATGGCTTTACATGACTTGTTTACATTATTGAATATCCCAATCGAAACATTGAGGGATGACATGACTCAATTACATTATAAATACTTCCTGGAATAAACATCGGGGTACAATACATAAGATATACAAGTGAATACATTCCGAAGTTACAAATACATCAACACTCCCTCTTCACTAGGAAGGTATTCTCTCGACACAATTTATCAGCACAAGTCTTCTTCTCTATATCATCTAGATCATCATCAAGTCATCTTCATCTTCAAGGCATCTTCATCGTCAAGTCATCTTCATTAAGTCTGGATCATCACTGGATCATCATCAAGTTTGGTTCATCACTTGATCTAGAGTATCACTGGATCATCATCAAGTCTAGATCATCACTTGATCTGTGGATCGTCATCAAAGTTGGATCATCACTGGATCATCATCATCATCACTGCTTCCGCTATCTCAATCAAATGGTGCTATCTCTTCATTCTTCTCTTCACAGGAAGTTCTACAGAGCCAGCCCTTTTTCATGTTGGTTGTAGGCCTAGCCTCCAGGTAGGTCTTCATCTTCTTCAGCACTTATATCTGACCATGAGAGGAACACATCCAAGAACCATGTTAGAATGGCCTGCCTAGCACTTACATCTTTCATTCCCAAAGAATGGCTCTCAGCTCTAGGCCGAGTGTCAGTCCCAAAATGAAACAAATTTCCTAGTAACTGACCAGGTGCCTCCATTCTCCCAGAGAATGGCTTCCTATCACTAAGTTGAGCTTCAGTCCTAGACTGAATCAATTTCCTAGTAAGTGACCAGGTGCCTCCATTCTACCAGAGAATGGCTTCTCAGCACTAAGATGAGCTTCAGTCCCAGACTGAATCAATTTGTTGGTAACTGACCAGGTGCCTTCATTCTCCCAGAGAATGGCTTCTGTAGGTCTTCATCATCTTTGGCCATACTGTGGAATCCTCAAGACTGATTATGTGCGTCAACAAAACCTTGAAAGAGAATCCTAGCACAGACTATAGGATCTCCAAGGATCTTTTACATGTGACCGTCATAAAACCTCGAAAGAGCATCCTAGCACAGACTATAGAATCTCCCAGGATCTTTTCTATGTGACTACCACCACAAAACCTCGAAAGAGCATCCTAGCACAGACTATAGGATCTCCCAGGATCTTTTCTATGTGGTCAGGCAAAACCTTAAAAGAGTGTCTTGCAACCTGCAAGAACTCTAAAGAGCATCCCAAGACTTTTACAAGCACATAGCTCAACCTATCATATCTCCAAGGCTGATTACATGCCTCTAGTAGCAAAACCTCGAAAGAGCATCCTAGCACAGACTATAGGATCTCCCAGGATATTTTCTATGCTACCTGTAGCAAAACCTCGAAAGAACATCCTAGCATAGACTATAGGATCTCCCAAGATCTTTTCTATGCTACTTGCACAACCTATCCATGGCCAACCTGTAGAAAAACCTCGAAAGAGCATCCGAGCACAGACTATCGGATCTCTCAGGATCTTTTACATGCTATTTGTACAATCTATCCACCGAGTATCATCACAGCATCATCCTGATTCATATCACACATCGCTTACATCCACAGCCATGGGAAGGATCCTCCTACCATGCTTGGAGTGGCCCCTGCAAATGTGTCCCATCACTTCTTCCTTGAAGTATCTTCTATCTGAAGAACACCAAGCCTCTCTCTGGAGTACTCAAACTTCACCCTGGCTAGTGGTTTGGTCAACACATCTGCTATCTGCTCGTCCGTCGCAACATACTGGAGCTTCACTGCTCCTCTCTGCACCATATCCCTGATATAGTGATATTTGATCTCGATGAGCTTCGACCTGTCGTGGAACACCGAGTTCTCAGACAACTTCACACAACTCTGGTTGTCACAGAAGATACAGGTAGCATCCAATGCGAGATCGAAAAACTCAGACAATAGCTTCCTGAGCTATATTTCCTCACAACTATCCGAACAAGTTGCGACGTGCTCTGCTTCAGCTGTACTTAGTGATATGCAGGATTGCTTCCTGCTAAACCAAGAGATCACACCTGATCCTATACTGAAGCAGCTCCCCGAGGTGCTCTTTCTATCTCCACCACTACCTGCCCAATCTGAATCAACATAACCCTCCAGGTTAAACTTTTGATTCGCATCATACTTGAGCCCATAATCAATCGTACCCTTCAGGTACCTCTGAATATGCTTTAAAGCAATCAGGTGAACATGTTTAGGATCTGTCAGAAACTGGCTCAAGGTGTTCACCGCAAAGCAAATATCTGGTCTCGTGTTTGTCAGGTACATCAAGGACCCAATCATCTGACGATACATCATGGCATCAACCGACTCTGATGAAGAAACTATCAATAGCTTCAGGTTCAATGCCATAGGTGTGGTCATGGCCTTGCAGTCCATCATCCTGAACCTCTTTAGGATCTCTACTACATACTTCCCTTGTCCCAAGGAGATTCCATCAGCATTATGCCACACCTCCATGCCTAGAAAGTAGTGCATCATATCCAAGTCCTTCATCTCGAACTTGACAGCAAGTCTCCTTCTTGCAACTTTAATGAGTTCCTCTTTTCTGTCAGGAACAAGTCATCAACATATAGCAAGAGCATCACTAGTCTTCCACCTTCAACCTTGAAGTAAAGGTTGGAATCCACTTTACTCTCTGTAAAGCCTAGAGTCATTAGTAATCTGTCCATCTTGTTGTACCATGTCGAACCTCAGGATCTTCTGCAGTCACTCCCTCTGAAGTGGAGCATCATTCTCCCTCTACCTTTCGTACTCTATGCATTGAAACATTCTGTACTGGAGTGACAAATAGCTTCCTCTGCTACTAATATTCTATGTATCCATCTAGGGTCACTGGATACCAAGATCCTCTATCTTTGAAAGCGTTCTTCTCGCACCCTTCTGCGAGCTTGTCATCCTCTATAGGCTTTCATCTTCAACCTTGTAGCAAAGGTTATAATCTTCATCACTCTAAGTGATCTTCAAGCTCCTCATGTATGCGTTATCCCATGGGTGCCTTCTGAGTTCGTACAAGGACTTCTTTCATTTGCACACATGATTCTGCCTGTCATGTGTATTTCTAGTGGCTACAAATGTCTCTTCATAGTCTATGCCTCGTGCTACAAATCTTGCCTTGTATCCCACGACGTTTCCATCTACTGCATGATGGAACTACAAACTTCCCTTTAGGTCTCGATACCGGATCCTAGACATCATTCTTGTTGAACTGGTCTTCCCTATATTCTTGGCTATGTCTTCATAGCTGGAAGGTTCTGCATCAATGATGTCGCTGCATTCATCATATTATTCTTCATCTTGAACTGTCGTCACTTGTTCTTCGGAACAAGTCTCATCCTTCTTTGCTTGTAGGTGATTGTACGCGATCTTTCCTACAAGTCAAATGCATTTGTATGGTTAGAAACATTTCATAAGGCATATTCATAGTGGAAAATTCTTATGCATAAATATATGATCATGCAACTATTTTAGCCAATACAACATTCATCCATATCTCACGGAAACTTTTCTAGATGCCTTCCATCTCTACCAAGAAATCATTGAGATTGTGCACTAATCCAATATGTCAGCAAAGAGGTTTCATTCTAGATAAGTAGCAATGGAGAGTTGTATAACACCATGAGCTACTTACCCATCACATGCATATTAGTAGTATACTGTCATTAATGCAAACATTCTATCATGCATAACACATCAATTGAACATAAACAAATGCATAACAAAATAATATCGTGAAATGACAATTGACTACTTATCTTTATTTGTTTCGTGGGTAGACTCCTCCTTTCAGCTTCATCATCTTCTTCATTCATAGCATCATCATTTCTTATCCAAATGCTTATATGGATAAGAGTTTCTTCAAAAATTTAGTTCTTCATATTTCTCGTCGCTCAAGGGATCTCTTTTGAATCGTGAGGGCTTGATCTTCGTTTGCTCCCATCTTCTTTTCTCTTATTATGAGCCAAGCCTCTTCTTGTGTGCACTCTTCCCAAAGTTTACTGAAAGTAATTACTTCCTTCCAGCACACATTCCTTGAATGAATGAATCCCATGATCCCGGGAGGCCATTCAAGGTGGTTATCACCACTTCTGCATTCTCCACTTCTTCTTCTACCGCTTCAAGTTGTTCTTTGATTTGAGAGATCCTTGTAAAGTATGACTGTATGGTCTCTGCATTCTGGATCTTCACATTCTTCAACTGTTTTCTCAAAGTCATCTTCTGATTTATGTTCTTCCCTTCAAATAAGTTGGTCAAGGAGTCAAATATCTCTTTCAGTGTCTTTAGGGAAGACACTTGTGGTATAAAGTGATCCATCAACAATGATCGTCTTGGCCTTAACCAAGTCCTTCTTGTGTAAGGATTTTTAGCCTCGTCTCCCTTTGGAACTGGAACCTCTCTACTTATGTAGGTGTCCAATTCATTTTCTTCAAGAACGAGTGAGATCCAATACTTCCATGTTTGGAGGTTGTTAGTTTCACAAAGCTTGTCATCAAGCTGGTGTGATTAGACATTTTGAAATAAGAACCTCAAACGCAAATAGTAAAAGATTAGATCTTACCGATTTGAGGTGTCCGTCCTGGTTCCGGTGCTAGCTAATCTAGGATTTGTCAGAGAAACCGTAATTTTCAAAACTTGGAATCTTTCAGATCTGATTAAATAGAAATATAGAACTCTTCAAGGTGAGTTGTCCAATGTAATCATTTTTCTGAAAACAGTGGAGGGAAGCTCCCAAAACAGGAAGCCCTATTTTACCAATTTCTTCTGCAAAAATGCATGATACTGTTTCTGCAGTATCTCCGAAAGTAGTGCTCCTCTGTGTCTGAAATTTCGTACTGAGGTAACCTTGTCTGTACTTGTTCCAACACCAAAGGTTTCATCCGAATTTGTTTCACTAATTGGTACTTATGAGCGTTTTCCCAAGGTGACCTATTTCAGGACTGTTCAGCATAGCGAAGTTGTACGGACTTCCACGTGTCACTATTTCATCTTCGAGGTCTGAAACTTTTACCACAAAAAGTAAACTCCGTGCCCTTTCTAGAACATCTTAAGAAATTTCATTTAGACCTTCGTAGCCCGAGATATAGCAATTCTCCCCAGGTGTCCTGTTTAGGGAGGAATCCTAGGAGATGCTGGAACCCTACCTTGGAAGAATCATATCTCCTAGAATATAGCGAATCTAAGGTTGAAACTTGGACACAATGTACATAAGGAATTTATCTTCGACCTGTGAAAGTTTTGACACCTGAGCCTTCTCCAATCTCGAGATATAGTGAATCTACCAAAACTATCAGTTTCAGTATCTTAGGGTTTTTCAGCCCCAGGGTCAAACTAGGGTTTGACTTTCCCAGAGTTTCACCCAACCAAAAATCTCGACCCATGTCTCTAAACTTCGATTTTGATGAGGAGAGTAATCCTATGCTGGGCTCACTCAAAAATTCTTTTTCTGTGAAAAGCCCTAATTTCCCGCAACAAAAACAGAAAATGCTCGGAATCAAATTCCGCTTCGATAGAAAGATGTGCCCTTCAATGGAGAGTTATCTTAGCATCCTTTTGCTGATGGATTGTGGAGAGAGACCCAAAAAGTAAGAAGCCCTAGCTTCTGCAGCTATATAGTGTCTTCTTCTCAGGTTAGCTCTAATACCATTTTAGATTTTTATCATTTAAGCAATATGATCTTAGGATCTTATCTGAGAGAATAACATGCACAGCAATAAACACGAGACAAAACACACAAAGAATTTTCCTCGGGGAAACCATAAAGGAGAAAACCCCGCAACTTCCTCAGAGATAGAATGAGCACCAATGGCAGCAGTAAACCCAAAGACAGAAAAGATGATTTCACTTGAGAGAGCTTCTCCTCTCTCACTCATGCGCCCCAGTGAGTGAGTGTGTGTGTGATGTATAGAAATGAGGAGAGCCTCACTTCTATTTATATTCTTCCGTTCACTTTATGTCCACTCCAACAAGTCAGCCTCACTTAACAATTACTTACCAAGACCGACTTCTCTAAGAGAGTCTAATAACCCTAATTCCCCACAACTATGGGGACTTTGCCCTCCGATCAACAAGGAGGGTTAACCTTGGCTCAATTGTGAGGACTATTTCCCCGACTTACAATGGAGGGTTAACCTCAATGACTTTACATGACTTGTTTACATTATTGAATCTCCCAATCGAAACATTGGAGGATGACATGACTCAATTATATTATAGATACTTCCTGGAATAAACATCGGGGTACAATACATAAGATATATAAGTGAATACATTCTGAAGTTACAAATAAATCAACAACTAATCCTTGGAGAAGTACACAAAGCCCATAGATCAAGGGTCAGACTCCAAAGTGTCACACATGCCTAGACCCAGTCTAGGGCTTACAGTGCCTTCTTGGTAACAGACTAGGTGCCTCAGCCATGGGCTACATAATTTGACCCTAGGTCAAATACTTGGTAACAGACCAAGCGCCTCCATTCTCCCAAAGAATGGCTACTCAGAACTAAGCCGAGTCTACCAGTACTAGACTAGTCCACATCGTGATCCCGGACGTCTACCATTCAATAGAATGGTCACTCAACACTGGGTTGAGTCTACCCAGGGCAAAGCTGGGTCTATATCATAGTCCCAGACCAAATATCTACCATTCAACAAAATGGTCACTCAACATTGGGTTGAGTCTTCACCGTGGTCCTGGACCAGGTGGCCCCATTCTCCTAAGAGAATGGCTCTCGATGTTGCTCAGAAAAATCAACACTCCCTCTCAGCAAGAGAGGCATTCTCTGCCATACCAAGCTTGTCACGAAAATTCACAAACTTTGATGCTGACAGAGGCTTGGTCAAGATATCTGCAATTTGTTCATCTGTACGAATGTACTGCAACTTCAGAGCACCTATTTGCACCAAGTCTCTGATGAAATGATACCTCATTCCACTGTGTTTCAATCTATCATGAAACACTGGGTTCTCTGAAAACTTTATGCAACTCTGATTATCGCAATGGATGATCGTTGAGTCAAGCTTTCCTCCGAACAGATCAGACATCAGTATTCTGAGCCAAACTACTTCCTTGCAGGCATCACTTGCAGCAATATACTCTGCCTTAGTTGTACTCTGAGCTATGGAATCTTGCTTCCTGTTGGCCCAAGAGATCATTGTTGATACCATACTGAAGCAATAACCAAAGGTACTTTTCCGATCAAATGCACTGCAAGCCCAATCTGAATCAGTATATCTAGATAACATTACTCCACCACTGGAAGTAACCCTGAGCCCATAAGTGTTGGGCATGCATTGATTCAGAGCATTCTTTGTGCCTGGTCTCGTATGCATGAGGTGCATCCAGGATCCAAAAAGATGTCTATACAAAGTAGAGTCCATACTCTGTGAACCAATAGCTGAGTCACCCAACTTTGTTAAGTTGATGATCATGGGTACGCCCATAGACTTGCAATCTTGCATCCCAAATCTTTGCGAGATGTCTCCTACATACTTTCCTTATGTTAGGAAGATGTTGCTTCGCTTTTGCCAGTCTTCTAATCCAAGGAAGTAATGCACTAATTCAAGATCTTTCATCTCAAATTCAGAGGTAAGTTGCCTCTTACACTGTTCTATCAATTGTTCAGCACCTGTAAGGAACAAGTCATCTGCATATAGAACAAGTATCAAGACATGATTATGAACAACCTCAAAGTAAAAGTTAGACTTAGTTATACTTTTGGAAAACCCCTGGGGTTGGAGCAATACATCCATCCCCACATACGAAACTCTTGGAGCATACAAGGCTTTCTTCACAAAGCCTTCAGGTTGTTCAACATAAGCTTCCACCTTATTCAGGAAGACTGTCTTTACATCTGTCTGATGTAAATTCCATCCGAATAAATCAACAAGTGAAATGATGGTTCTAAAGGTAGTATACCTGTCAAGAGGAGCAATTGTCATTACTGACTTTCCTGTTGGTCCAGGAACAACTTCCCACACATCATTCTTCATGATTGACTTGTACTCTTCAATCATGGCATCAACCCATACCTGTTGACTTGTTGCTTCTTTGGAAGGTTCTGCACTGTCAAGCTGACTCATAAGAACTGAGTACTTCTATGGTCTTTCTCTAATGAGAGGAGCTTTATGCTTCTCGCCTTCTTGTACCATTTCTTGGTACAGAGCTGATCTCCTTTTGTAAGGAGGAACTTCAAGTAGTTTTTTTTATAGAGTTTCAGTGTCCTCCGGAACATCAAGAATTTGATCCTCAAATTCCTCTTCCTCCCTTTGAGTTTCTGAAACTGGAAATTCTAGTGGTGGTACTTCATCTTCCTTTGAAAGCTCTTGTGTTTGATACACAGCTTTCTCATGGAAGACCACATATCTGCTAACTATCTTCTATAAGCCTGGAAGTGCTGTGTAGTGAAGGTGTTCAAACCTTCTATGACACAGCTCACGTGGATCAACTACATGAGTGGAACCCTCGAAAACCCTGTAAAGGCCTCCCTCTTGAACCCCAATTTGTACTGCTGAGCTTAGGCCTTCATTCTTTGCCCATATAAGGACTTTCTTGTCCAAAAAGAGGACTTTAAAGCCCCTATCCTCTAAGCTAGCAACAGATAAAAGATTCTTCTTTAAACCAAGACCATAAAGAATATCATCAATATGAAGAACCATACCTAAGTCAAGTTGAAGTGAAGTTGAGCCAACTCCTTCAATCTTGTAAGTGGAGTCATCTCCAAGTTCTACCTAAGGGGTGAACTTCTTCTTTCTATAACTGGTGAGAGCTCCACAGTTACTTGTCATGTGCCTGGAGGCACCACTGCCCACAACCAAGAAGTGGACCAATCTGAGAAAGAACCAGTTATAGCAGAAATCAAGTAGTACTCTCTTCTAGGTTCTTCATCCTTGTTAGCCTTGGTTTTCTTCTTATTCTTCTTTGGTTCTTCTTCTTCTTTTGCTTTTGCAGTAGATGCTTGAAACCTTCGCTTGGGTTTCTTCTTGTTATGCCTGCAGTCTCTAGCAAAATGTCCAAACTTGTGGCAACTATAACATTCCGCTTTTGATATGTCAGAAAACTTACCCTGAGGCTTCTTTCCCTTCTTCTGCTGGGGGAAAGGCCTCTTGAATTTCTTTGTCTTTGCTGCAAGTGCAAGGTTGTCCTCCTTGATTACCTTGCCAAAGTTCCTTCCTTCTTCTTCTATGCAATCATGCCAAAGCCTTTCAAAGGTCCGTTGATTCTCTCGTCCACAGACGGATGCCATGAAAGTTTCCCAAGAGCTTGGGAGACCATCAACCACTGTTTGCACAAGGTCATAATCATCAACGGTAACACCAATAGCAATGAGTTGATCTCTTACCTATGCAATATTTGTGAAGAAGGAACCAACGCTTTCATCTTTGTTCAACTTCAAAGCTCGTAGCCTCTTCTTCAAGACTCTCTTCTGACTGGGAGCCTTCTTTTCATATAGGTTGACCAAAGTATCATAGCATTCTTTAGCAGACTTTAAAGATGTGATGTTGGGCATCAATGACTCTCTAACAAAATCATAGATGATTCTTCTAGCCTTTCCTTGCTTCCTCTTGTAAGCAAGCCTACCAGCATTTGTTGTTGGCTCTTCTGTGACATAAAGAACAATGTCATCCAAGTCACTCTCATCTAGAATGGCTATCAACCTGGCTTTCCAGAAGTTGAAGTTGGCTGAACCATAGAGCTTCTCTTCCGGTTTGAAACCATTGGTGGTCATCTCTGCCACTCAGTCAAACGTAAGATTTGCAAATCTTATCCCAAGATCTAGTTAAAACAACAGCAGTGTCCCTTTAATGTGTTTTTACATGCTAAGCTCTGATACCATGTTGAATTTTAGCATTAGCAGAAACACTTAAAATTTTGCAGATTAACTTAAACAAATAACAAGTGCAGTAAAATAACATTCATCATATCAGCACAATGGCCACAAGAGTTTTTCACTGGGGAAACCTTCAAAGGACAAAAACCCCAAAAAGCATTAGTAGCTCGTCTTGTAAACGAGATGACTGAGTAAATTCTTCAAAAAGTTCCTCAAACCCCAATCTGGGTTAAACCACAATTTACAGTAAGATTTTCTCAGTAAAAATCAAAGCAAGGGCTTCAAACGCTAGTAGCTAAAATTTTCAAATCTGACTAGAAAAGATCAGTACTGTCCAAATCAACAGTCTGCTCAAAAATATCAGATTTGCCCAAAATATCAAATCTACCCAAAAATATCAAATTATCAGATCTGTCCAAAAATATCAGATCTGCCCTAAACTCATAAAGAAGACTGCCCGTAAAGAAGGTGGCTGCACGGATCTGAAGATCTGAAGGTGGCTACCCTAGATCTGAACTTGGCTGCCCAGATCTGAAGATTTGTAGGTGGTTGCCCTAGATTTGCACTTGGCTGCCTTGATCTGAACTTGGCTGCCCAGATCTGAAGATGGATGCCCTAGATTTGAAGAATGGTTGATCTGAAGTTGGTTGCCCTAGATCTGAACTCGGCTGCCCAGATCTGAGGATGGCTACGCTAGATCTGAACTTGGCTAAAGATGAGGGTTTAGTAAAACCCTTAAGACAAAAAAGATAAGAAACCCTAGCTTAGGGTTTGTCTTCAATGGAGGATGATGATGCCTTAGCTAGACTCATCCATGTTAAGGTACAATCACAGAATCTTCTTTCTTCAACCTTGAGCAGTTGTACCTGTGAGAGCAAGTGTATGTAATAATGAATTGACTTGATCTTCTTTTATAGCCTTTAGTCACCTGTAAGTGGACCAAAATTAGAAAAGATAAAATAATAATATTTTGTTCTTTTTCTAATTTCACTTTTACCTTCTTACCAAAAAGGTCTTTTAAGTATTTTTGACTTTAACCAAAAGTCCTTATTTATCTTTGACTTTCACCTATGGTCATTTTCCTGTGATCCAAAAGTCCTTATGTATTTTTGACTTTTGACTTTAGCCTTTTTTCCAAGTGCCCCTGTGGTCATTATCTATGGTCCTTTTAATTCCAAAAGTACATCATCATAAACAAAGAGAGTTACTAATGCTTTTATTTTACACTTTGTGTGAAACCTAGATCTGGTACTAGGATAACTTAACCAAGGGTAGCTAATCCTTGGAGAAGTACACAAAGCCCATAGATCAAGGATCAGAGTGTCACACATTCCTAGACCCAGTCTAGGGCTTACAGTGTTTTCCTGGTAACAGACCAGGTGCCTCAGCCATGGGCTACATAATTTGACCCTAGGTCAAATACTTGGTAACAGACCAAGCGCCTCCATTCTCCTAGAGAATGGCCACACAAAACTAAGTTGAGTCTACCAATACTAGACTGGTCCACATCGTGGTCACGGACCAGATGTCTACCATTCAATAGAATGGTCACTCAACACTGGGTTGAGTCTACCCAAGGCAGAGTTGGGTCTATATCATGGTCCCAGACCAGATATCTACCATTCAACAAAATGGTCACTCAACACTGGGTTGAGTCTTCACCGTGGTCCCAAACCAAGTGGACCCATTCTCCTAAGAGAATGGCTCTCGTTGCTGCTCAGAAAAATCAACAGGTTTGATAGAGCAGATCTGGAAAACAAAGAGTTGCTCCTTTCTTGGTTTTGTGGGGCATCTTGATCCCCACGAATTGCTTTGTTTTCAAGGATAAGTGTATTCCCACCTTCCAGGTGTCGGCCCAAATAATTGCATTATCTCAATTCTGTCACCCTGCTTCAAAGCCTAGGGTTCATAGAATAGTGAGTGAGGTGCAGATTGGCAAAACTAAATACCGGGGCTTTTTTGATGGTGCTTGCCAGGGGCCATCTATAGTTTAGGGGATATCCTCTATCTCTCATACAATCACTACTTCCAGTTCAAAGGAAAATTTGGCAGAGGAACAAATAACCTTTGTGAATTTATGGATCTTAAGATTCTGGTGCAGTTGGCTGTGGAGAAGGAACTAGCACACCTTCAAGTATTTGGAAGCTCTTTGTTGTTATTTCTTGGATGCAGGAACAATTGCAGATTGAGAAAAAACCTTTCCTTCCTATAGCTGGATTACCCAAAGATATCAAAGCAGATTTCGATCTGATAACTTTCAGACATGTTTTTTATAAATTAAACACTCTAGCTGATGAAGAGTCTAAGACTGGTCTCTTCTTCCTGCAGATTATCGATGAGTTCCTAGATGGCCAGGTTTTTGTATCTAGGAATGAAACTTTGTTTTAAACTCTTGCTGAATATGATAACAGTCCTATAACACTCAGATGTACTTTGTGGTCTATTTATCATTCTAAGTTTTAGTCTTTATGCTGATTTGACAGCTAACAGCTAAATTGTTCATCTTACGGAGTAGCAAATTAATCTATTTTGTTCATTATGCTGATTTGACAGCTAACAACTATGGACAGTAGCCTATTTTGTATTGTGCCTTGTGCACTTGCAGAATAATAAAAGTTATTTTTTTCTTTGGACAAACAAATGTCCATAGCAAATTACAATTGCATACACACTCTACTGCAAAATTCTCCCCTTCAAAAACCATGTTCTGAAAAATGCAAAAACATAGATTAAATATCATTTTCCTGATGTTGTTTAGATTGGTAGAGCATCGGACGAAGATGCTGGAAACGGTTATGATTTTGAAGCAGGTCTTGAAGTTGCATATGTTTGAATTTTTCAGCTTATCTCTGCAGCTGCATTTAAGGGCAACATGTACACTTTTAAGTTTTATATACTCCATATTTCGTAATTTTTTGAAATCTCAAAGTTTTCCAAACCTCCCTCCCCTCTACCATTTCAAAGTTTTCCAAACCTCCCTCCCCTCTACCTATGTATATTTTTTTCGAATTTCTATTTCAGTATATGTTTATGTAATCTGAGAATTTCTAACAAACATGTTCAATTTTAAGAATAATTTCATATATACCATTTTTCCAAACACTTGAATTTTTCTAAACCTCCCTCCTCCTCTAGCTATGAAACTTCCCCAACATTTGGACCAAAGGAATCTTTATTTTGAGCAAAAGGAATCTTTCACGGCAAAGTGTTGATAAAAAGCCAGTGGTGAGGTGAAGGCATCAGATCTCGTAAATTCGGGCTTTGACATTCATATTTGCATCAGAAGATCCCACCCTCACTAGAATTTTGCAACAGATAAAAAGTTTCATTTGTCGGTGCAAAAAAGTCTGAACCTTCAGGCCGAATTCAAAGAGTGGTCTGCGCACGCTACAAAGAATTGGAAAATCTACATGGTAAAAGACATAACCCAGTAAAAATTAAATAATGTTCTAGCAAATTCGCGCTTTGCCATGGCAAAAGACATAACCCAGTAAAAAAATATAATGCTTTAATAGAGTAAATACCCTCAAATGAAAAAAGCGATCAAAATTTCGCACTGCTCAGCCCAAAGCAGTCCAGATCACATCTTTCCAAGAAATACATTTAAATATATTTGAATTCTTTCCAGAACCGTTCAAGAATACATGGATCGGAACACTATTTGAAAATTTGCAGCACGGTTTCCTTAAAGATGAAAGAATCATTGAAATTGAAAAACCCAACTGACAAGCACCTAGGTGTACCTGCCCAAGCCGAAGAGGCTCATGGCGCGAAAGGAGGCCGTGACGACAGAGTCTGTAATATATATTTTTCTCAGTCGTTGCCTGCCCAGATCTCTCTGCTATTTCTCGCCCTTCCCTCGAACCCACCCACCTCTCTGCTATTTGCTATCCGCGCAAGAGTGGGCGTTTTGGACAACACTTCCCAGCAAGAGTCGGCGTTTTGCACAGCTAGAGATGACTCTAAAGATTAATATATGCAGAATTTATGTCAATGTTTTGAAGGATCTTTCGTCGACAAGGGTAGGGTAGGGTAGGGTAGGGTAAATTATTATCACAATATATCGACTTTTAGGGTAGAGTTAGATAAATTATTGTTACAATATATTGATTTTTAAAAGAATTTATCAAGAGGATCAAATTTTTCGAATTGCAAACTTGTATTAGAGTAGAAATAGTGAGAAAATATAAATGGAATGTTTATGGTTTTAATTTGTAGTCTTATATATGTGGTTCCAAGAAATATTTTAAATCTAATTTGAGTCTACATGTTATTTTTTATAACATTTTATTAATCTTTATAAAGGGCATGTGTCAACTCTAGGATAAGCATGGAAGGACTTACACATATTCCCCTACTGGGTTGTAGAATGCGCCTCTTTGACGCAATAAAGAGGAGTTGTAAATGGGTAGTTACTAACCTTTGTTGTTGAAAGAGGTTCTTTTCAATACCATTACAAAAAGTGATTTTTTTTAACTTTAATCCTTTTTTAATTAAGAATCTACTTCGTGTTTATACAATGATTATTGAAAAAAAAAATGGTAACCACCCATTGGATGAGTTTTTTTTTCAATAGCGCCTATTGAAACTACTTCAATCAAGTGGTTCACTCACTCCTCAATTGATAGGGGCCCTTTATTAATCAATCAAATTGACTGGTTCGCTCACCCCTCAATCAATAGGAGCCCTCAATTAATCAATCAAATTGAGTGGTTCGCTCACCCCTCCACGAAAGTTTATAGAGGAAGGGGAGTGCCCAGGCCTTCGATTAATAAATTTATCATCGTTAATGGGGTTGGGATAGGTCACATCATCGATAAATTCATTTAGATATAGGGGGGATCTCTATACTATAGATGGGATTGGGCCCAATATCTATATGGGGGGGACTTACTCTACATAGTCTAGTCAACACTATGATTATACCTACACCACATGGAGGAACTCCTATCCTTAGAGATGTATGCAGATTTTCCTTAAATTTATTTTCGAGTCTAGTAGGGATTATACCCATCCCCCATCCCATACACAGTCGGCACCAAATCAGATGGCCCTCCTTTTATACCTATGGCTGAGTCACTTGTCTCATTGCTATTGCACATGACATAGAAAGTAACAGTTGGTAATGTTTATGTTCGTACTATGAAGATGAAGATGTTATCATGTCAATACAGGAATTTGCACCTCATTCTCAACTTTTATATAATTTTAGAATTTCGGTGTATTTATATAATTTTTTAACTTTTTGAAAAACGTGTTCAAGTTTAAATATGATTCATGTTTCTGGACCTTTTACCAAATCCTGTACTTTTCTAAACCTCCTTCCTCGTATACCAATGAAACTTCCCCAACGTTTGGACAAAAAGAATCTTTATTTTGAGCAAAAAGGAATCTTTC
The DNA here is from genome assembly GCA_001517045.1 of Pseudotsuga menziesii. NCBI lineage: Eukaryota > Viridiplantae > Streptophyta > Pinopsida > Pinales > Pinaceae > Pseudotsuga > Pseudotsuga menziesii. The sequence continues at coordinate 83,625 of LPNX010669984.1, read as the reverse complement.
ACAGTAAAGCATTGATAAAAACCTAGTGGTGAGGTGAAGTCATTAGATCTGGCAAATTTGGAAAAGTATTTGCTCATCTCAAACAAATGTTCAACACATTTTCCTTAAATATGAAAAGAATCCTTGAAATTAAGAAACCCAAATAAAAGCATAGATGTGTACCTGCCCAAGTCGAAGAGGTTCATGGCATGAAAGGAAGTCGTGATGACTGAATCTATAATATAGATTTTTATTGGCACTTGTTGGCTCATATTTATCTTTGTTGTTTCCTTTCAATACCACTAAAAGTGACTTTTGTTTAACTATAATATGCTCTTTGAATAAAGAATATACTTCACATTTGTTCATTGAGTATTGGAAAAAAATTGGCGGTGGCCTCCTTTTCAGGGATAATTTTAGGGGCGAAGTTTAGCCCATGGGAGAATTTAAAGACGTTATCAATATTTACTGAGCGAATATTAATATGGAAAGTTTTTTTTTAATTTAATACATTTGTCCAATATTTATTAACCAAATAATTAAAAAAAAACAAATAGTCCTTATCTATTAATTAGGGAGAGAAAAAAATATTTCTTAGTCTTTTCAAATCTACCTCAAAACCTACTTTCATCCCCAATTTCTAGTAAGATTTCTATTCAATCTTTACTTCACCCCAATTTCTAGTAAAATTCATGTTCAATCCTTTCATCGTCCCCTTTGTTTTTGTAAATGGGGACTTATAGCTATTATTCAGCCCTCCATATTTTGTTTAAAATGACAATACAGATACATTCCCCCGTTAAAATAGTGTGGAAACCTTTCTTTGCCGCCATTTTTATTAATGGAGTTTTCGAATAGTTACTTTCCCTCAATATTTTATCTAAAATGAGGAATTTAACCCATATTTGTTACGTAAAGAATTCTTATATAAAAATGGTGTGGTACATGCAGTAGTTGCATTAAGGATGCAAGGAAGGAAAGCAATTATTGATTTATTAAATATCAGGGTTGAAAGAGAGAGGTAGATTGAGATTGAGAGACCATTGGAGCATCTAGCTTTTTCAGACTTTTTTCATTGCAGTTATATACATGTCAGTAAATTGAGTTGGGGTTAATTATTTCAGACTTCTCTCATCGGAGTTATATATAGTAAGTTAGAATTAATTCTTTCATGGGAGCTATATATATGTCAGTAGATTGAGTTAGGGTTCATTATTTTAGACTTCTCTTGTCGCAACTGTATACCCTAAATTGAATTAGCATTGATGAAATAATGTAGATCATGTTTTTTATATTTTTTTATATAATGGAAATATATTGCACAAGGTAAGTAGTGGATGCTAAAGGTATGTTTGCACTTTCATAATATATGTTCAATGCACATCTTTAATAAGCTTGAGTTTCCATTTAAAATGACCTGCTATAACTTCTTAATCTGCAGAGGTTTGAATTAATGAAAATAATTTTAGGTGTTGTAGGAGGGGGCTTGCTTCTGGGGTTGTTGGTATGCCTGTTTGCAACGCAGAGAAAATTGATGTCTATCATATTTCAAAGTGGATACAAAGGTACTGAATTTTATCATTATATAACCTGGTTTGACATCCATTCTTTCTTGCTATAATGGGCACACCATGTTTGGGAAATGCCATGTAATATGTTGGGCTTGTTTGACATGCATTCTTTCAGCAACATTAGAAGTATCTTTTCTCAACTTTTCAATGGTGGTTTCAAGGTCGCGTAGAGCCTGAGCATATACTCCATTCCCCTGTGTCTATCTAACCTCAGTGGGCTAGATACGATAAAATACAGGAATGATGGGCATCTCTGACTCTACCATCAGGAGGAGTTCACCGAGACACCATTTAGATTCATTAAGTAAGATACAATCTTACTTATTTTTTTCTCACCCATTAAACTTGTCCAACTCTAGCCCACTTCTTTTAGCAATAATAGAAAGAGCTTTTCTCCACTTTTCAATGGTGTTGGATTTGTAACGCGGCTCAGAGTCATACACTCTCTTCTTTTCGAGGTTGCATAGGGCTTGAGCATGGACTCCATACCTCTGTGTCTGTCTAACCTCAGTGGGTTGGACACAGTAAAATACATGAATGATGGGCCTCTCTGATTCCACCATCAGGAGGAGTTCATCGAGACACCATTTAGATTCAATAAGTACGATACAATCTTACTTATTTTTTTCTCACCCATTAAACTTGTCCAACTCTAGCCCACTTATTTCAGCAACAGTAGAAAGAGATTTTCTTCACTCTTCAATGGTGATGGATTTGTAATGCGGCACAAAGTCATACGCTCTCTTCTTTTCAAGGTTGCGTAGGGCCTGAGCATAGACTCCATCCCCTTTGTTTGTCTAATGTCAATGGGATGGACACGATAAAATACAGGAATGATGGGCCTCTCCGACTCCACCATCAGGAGGAGTTCATCAAGACACCATTTAGATTCAATAAGTATGCTACAATCTTACTTATTTTTTTCTCACCCGTTAAACTTGTCCAACTATATCTCACTTATTTCAACAACAATAGAAAGATCTTTTCGCCACTTTTCAATGGTGGTGGATTTGTAACGCGGCTTAGAGGCATACGCTATCTTCTTTTCAAGGTTGCATAGGGCATAAGCATAAACTCCATCCCCCTTTGTTTGTCTAATGTCAGTGGGCTAGACACGATAAAATACAGGAATGATGGGCCTCTCCGACTCCACCATCAGGAGGAGTTCATCAAGACACCATTTAGATTCAATAAGTACAATACAATCTTACTTATATTTTTCTCACCCGTTGAACTTGTCCAGCTCTAGCCCACTTATTTCAGCAATAATAGAAAGAGATTTTCTCCACTTTTCAATGGTGGTGGATTTGTAATGCGGCTAAGAGTCATACACTCTCTTCTTTTCAAGGTTGCGCAGACAATCCTTATCTCGATTGCAGATTCTTATGTTAGGCGGACGTGGCGACATGGCCCACCTCTTCATCTCCTTCTAAGTTAACGATATTTTTCCCATTTGCCAAAACGGGTTTCCTTAAACGTTTTCTCTATGGATGTCCACCATCATCATGGTGGATGCCATGTATGTGGACGATGCTTATCAGATGGGCTATGTACAATGGTGGAGGTGATAGAGGAGGATTCCCATCATATGGTCCAAGACTCAACAATCGGGTGTTGTGGGGCTCAATATGAATTCGCGTGTTATGGCATGGAAGGAAAGTAACGCGCCTAGAGTTGTTTGTGTTAAGAATTTCATGTTGGTTTTTAAAACGATATTGCATTCTTCTCCATTCTAAAAACATCATGTATACCACAATTTGAAACAAGTATATTTTTTCCATGGTTGTGTCTCGAATATGTTTTGAATAAAGTATCAATTTTCAAGTTCTATGTCTTGAAATACATTTTAAAAACTTTTGATATTAATTTTAAAAATAATATTTTCTTTTAAACATCATATTGTGTTTTTTCCCAAGTGTTATAATCTTAAATAAGTTTTGAATTAAGTATCCATTTTACGAATGTTTTGTTTTTTAAATTAAGTATTAATTTTAGGAATAAGTTTTGAATTAAGTATCAATTTTAGGAATGTTTTGTTTTTTTAATTAAGTAATAATTTTAGGAATGTTATGTCTTGTGTCATGTCTCTAAATATCATGGGTGTTTCGACTTTTTAATAGGAGGGTTTTATTTTTAATTTTAATTGAGGGTTTTATAATGTGAAAGAAATAGTAAATTTAATATATACTAATACTAGTTAATATGGTGTTTTCATTGTTGATTGTGATTGAGATGTTATTTTTTTTAAATAAATTGCAAGTTTAGTGTACAATAATATGGTTATTCATTATATTAAAATAAAAAAGAGGGGTTGTGGTTTAATAATTTTCCAACCATAATAGTTTAACATTTTGTAAAAATTTAAAAATGTTTAAAATAATATGGTTAGATTCTTTTGTTCACGTAGCTTTGTCTCTACAATTCATTACATGCTTGGTGTATAGTCTTACATATTGGCCATGAAATTTATTTGCAAAATGTATTAATTATGAAGAAGAAAACTACCAAGCCCGTAATTTCTAGGATTCTTCTTCCAACTTGCTACAAATGCTAGAGAGGACGTGTCCTACATTCCAATCTTCTCATAATTCTTCTCTACAATGTCTTCTTCAATACTAGCTGCTTGATTCATTCCATAAGAGCCCATTGAGACTTCATGAGACACCATTGAGAATTCATGAGACACGCAATGTATAAACTCCTCAAACCATTGTTGGGTTTCCACATGTAGAACTTTATCTCGCAACTCTTTAACTTTTGTAACTCTCTTTTCACCCTTTTATTTTTGGAACTGTTCCCCTACCTCCAACAAAACCAACATTCTCTTGTGTTTTTCAAGTTGGTGTTTCATCGAGATCAATCGCCTTCTTGTTTCCTTTAACTCCTTAGCATTATTTAGTTTCTAACATTTTCTCCATGTCGCTATTGTTCTCATTGCCTTAGCTATGTTTTATTTACAATTGTCACAATATCTCTTGTATCTTTCAATTTCCCATCTCATTTCATAATGGTCACATTATGCAAATATGTTAGGGTTGTTATGGGAAGAGGCCATCCTTCTAATTGTTTTTTTTCCAAGAAAGGTGCACTCTTGGTTTCCTTAAAACTCAAAATAAAGGGATTTGTAGAGCGAGGAGATAAAGAAGCTCAAGTTTTTCCATTGGGCATAGACTTGCCAAGAGTTAGCTTGTAGAAACTTGCAACTAAAGTGACAACCAAGGAAAGTATTTGATTCCCAAGTAGTAATACCATAAGAAGGATACTAGAAAAATTTCCTATCCAACTTTCTCCTTTGCAAATGGTGACTCAATGATTGGATCTTCTTGATTTTAATACCCAAAAATTTGAGCATGACACAATAACCAAAGGCATAAGCAATGAACATACCTCTTATGATTGCAATGCCATGCCATATGAAAGGTCCTATCTATAGTACACTGAATCGATCCCCAAAAACCAAACAATAGACAATTAAAGAAACTATGGAAGGACAGGGAATAGTGGTAGGTGGGATTAAACCTGTAAACAATCAATTATCCCATCATAGGTCTATTCATAATACCAAATCTATGAAAGGGAAAGTAAGGAGCATGAACCAAGTATCCTCCATTAATTTGAACTTGCATGCACTTACGAGATTGCAACTTTTCTCGAACATTAAATGACTTCATGAGAGGCTTTAAGAATGTAAAACAAAGGGTCAGTGGCAATTTCCCATAGAACACTGCGCCCCACCCCTTTTCCACAACTAGTCTAATAGAGACATGACATGCTTTGTGGTCAATCCATCAACTACGTACTTCAAAATTATGATCCTACTGAGCTTTGAGTCATGTTGAATGGAATTAACAACATTATGATAGATAACCACAATCGAGTCAAATAACACCATGATTTCTTGTTTCCCAAGTTTTTAATTATCAGTAAAACATGCCATAAGGAGAGAGCTTTGACCTCATTGTTTTTCATTTTACTTAAACACATGTGAATGAAAACACAATATTTTCATTGAAGTTTAAAATGGGTAGTTGTAAAGCCCTTGTCAACCATAAAAACATACACACAAAATGACAAAAAGGGAGAAATAAAATTTCTATTGTATGAAATGACTAAGTATTCAATATAACTTACCATTTAAATAAACAAATTAATTATTGGAGTTTAATAGTGCTTTAGCTAAAAATTAATCTATCAAATGATTAATTACCTAGTCAAATTTAATATTACTTGAAATCAACCATTGATATATCAAATTATTACATAGCATGTGACATCATTTAACCTAGAGTTGTTTTTAAATGCTAAAACAATGGGATTTAATTGAACCCTTACATAGTATATTAAGAGTTAATAAAAATTATTATTGATAGAGATGGGCTTTAATTTAATCCTTATTAATAAGATTGCAAACTAAATCAGTTCATGACAATATGGTGTTTTAATTGAAGTTGTCTATATGTTTATTTGTAGAATGATTAATTCTAAAACTTAAAATGGTAAACCACTAAGAATATAAGTGTTTTTCTAATATATAACTTTTTAATGACACTTTTTCAATCTCACACTTGTTACATATTAATCCCATAAGTTATACTTTATGTTCACAAGTTTTGTTAAGCAATTTTAAAATGAAGTAGGAATAACAACCATTTAGGTGGATCATTTTTTCAAATAATTTGTATAACTCAACCTACAACACTATTAGTCATACCTATCAATTATGAAAATTAAAATTAACTCCACCTCGAAAAATATGGAAACCAAACAACCCCCACAAGGTGTCCATTTTTTCTATAAAAAAATCTAGACTTTGGAACTTCAATACCCCGACATTCATTTTGAACTCAAAATAAGGGTTATAGGCTCATATGGCATGGATACCCCCAAAGTTGAGTGGAATCAAAACAAAAATGTCTAGAAAAAAATATGTCTTTTCAAAAACACACCAAATTTCATCACAAATATTTTAAATACAATGTTATTTTAATTTGTTGGAGTTATAAGCAAACCAAGCTACAACCATAAATAAGAAGTCAAATTATACCCACTTAAAATCTTTCACACATTTTGTAATCATCTTCTATTTACATGTAAAATTAAGAATAATTGAATAAAATAGCTAATAAGGAAAGTACTTGAATATTTGCAATTTCATGAAATTTTAATTCGAAGTAGAATTCCAAGTTAAGTAAATTGCAATTCATAACTACAACAATAAATTTGTAGTTTCAACAATTACAAAATTCACGAGTTTAACAGGTAGATGATTGGGGAGAAATTTACGTTCTTTTAACAAAAACAAATGAAATTATAAGAGATTCACAATTTTTAAAAGAAAAATTGTTAGAACAGTAATCCAACCCTTAGTACCTTAGTTTAACTCCTTAGTCAATTTTATTGCATTCTTGCATTAATACACTATGGTTTTGGACTTAGGGTGCTTAGTTGGACCAATAGCTAGTCAAATTGAGGCGTTTGCACCCACATGAGCACTCCAGCTCATCCAACCAACCATGTGTGTGCCCTCATCATTGCTAGTGCACTCCCATTCATTGAATGTGGACAACTTGGTTGACTAGGAGCGCTAGAGGTGGATTTTGTCCAATTTGGGGCCAATTTAGTGCATTTAATGCCACCTAGAGACTCTAAATCACCCATATTTCCACACCTACGCATTCCAAGGTGTAATAATTTCCCCAAATCACCTCATCCATGTCTACACAACAATTCATGGCCATTTGGGTTGATTTGGAGCGTGATTGGCCCACCTAGGGGGGATTGATGCCAATTTGGCAATTTTCACTTGTACAGTCACAATGGGCTCCCAAAGCATCATGAAACTCTTATGATGTAATATACACCTGTTACTAACATGTTATTATGTTAGATAGTCAAAATATAACATGTTTATGTTCACATTGCATGTGTAAATTGCTTCTCAATTAATGGTTTTTTGTTGGTTTTGCACCAAATTTGACTCCAACCCTTAGTACCTTAGTTTAAATCCTTAGTCAATTTTATTGCATTCTTGCATTAATACACTATGGTTTTGGACTTAGAGTGCTTAGTTGGACCAATAGCTAGTCAAATTGAGGCATTTACACCCACACGAGCACTCAGTCTCAGTCAACCAGCCACATGTGTGCCCTCATCATTGTTGGTGGGATCCCATTCATTGAATGTGGACAACTTGGTTGACTAGCAGCGCTAGAGGTGGATTTTGTCCAATTTTGGGTTGATTTGGTGCATTGAATGCCACCTAGAGACTCTAAAACACCCATATTTCCACACCTACGCATGCCAAGGTGTAATAATTTCCCCACATCACCTCAGCCACTTCCACACAACAATTTGTGGCCATTTGGGCTGATTTGGAGCGTGATTGGCCCACCTAGGGGGGATTGATGCCAATTTGGCAATTTTCATTTGTACAGCCACAATGGGCTCCCAAAGCCTCATGAAACTCTTATGATGTAATATAAAACTGATACTAACATGTTTTTATGTTAGATAGTCAAAATATAACTTGTTTCTATTCACATTGCATGTGTGAATTGCTTCTCAATTAATGGTTTTTTATTGGTTTTGCACCAAATTTGATTTGTGAGTTTCTCTAATCCTCCTAGATCTTCATGTGGGTCGAATTTCTCACAAAAATTAAGTTATAGAAGAACCTCTCTAGGATTATAAATATAATTTTTAAAGAATCTTCTCGAAATATAAATTATAATATGAGAAACCCCACTGTGTGACATGCTTGTTCTCTTCCAGAGCCAATTGTTTACTATTGACTTTCCTTGAGACCTGAATATTAAATATGCAATCTAATATTAGCGACTTGATGTAGACATAGTTGACATGGGAAACTATGCTAAACTAGTGATGATGTTGATCTAGTTGACCTCCTTAACTATGATCAATGAATAAAAGATCATTTGAATTTATTTGAAAGCATATTGTAGTAGTTCAATAGTTTGAAAGGATTATAAAAGGAGCACTTGAATTCATTTGAAGGCATGCGTGAGTAGCTCAATAGTTGGTAGCTTTGAGTAGCTCAACAATAGCTAGCAGAGAGTAACTGAATAGTTAGAAGCTATGTAATGTTGTTGATGTGGTTGTTGATATTAAGCATTTGCTAGGTTTATTTTGTGATAAGAATTTGTAGTTTATGTTGTTGGTATTGATATAAAAAAATGACCCAAGTTGCTACTACACAACAACTACAACTAAATACACTTTTATGATAATATTAATATTTTCAAAAATTATTAGCATTTAGAAGTTTCAAAATAAGTACTTGAATGAAAATTCAAATTTATAACTTCTCTTTAAATTGAAAAAAATATTAATTTTATATATACTAATAATATTTACCTGTTCACCAAAATCCATTAAAATTTTTATTTTATTTTTTAAAAAACAAGCCCAAATTCTTGGTTTATAGATCTTTAACCCATTCCCAAAATTACAATTAAAAAAAAATATTTTCCTTACAAACCCTAAAGAACACTTCATAAATATAAATGGCATTTCAAAAAACCTTACACATTTAAAGGATGAAAATAACCTCCTTAGTATCAATGGCATTTCAAAAAACTTACACATTTGATGAAAGAAAAAAACATAACCAAATATCATCTTTAAATAAATTGTTAAAACATTTATGTCAATATTTCTAAATTTGATGATATTTTTTTATAGGTTATAAGCATACATTCAAATCTAATAAATTAAATTTACAACTACAACTCTTTATATAAGTGTTTTACACATTTCGAATACAATATTATTATTTCTATTAAATTTAATAACTATTATAATTATAAAATATAAAAATTAAATAAATGTATTTTGGATGTGTAAAAAAATGTTATAAGTAATTGGATGTGGTTTGAGTATGTAAAGAAATATTTGTCCTTCTTCACTTACATTTTGAATTTCTTTTGCGTAGGTGTCAACTTAGAAATGAGGTGATAAGTCCATTAAGTGAAAGTAACTTAATAGTGAAGATCTCATCATAGCTTGAAGGAGGGCTTTGAGTTTTATCTCTTAAGATTTGATAGCTTTATAATATGGGAGCATGAGTGGGTCAAAAAAGTAGATCTCAAATCTCAAATTATGAGTCCATAAACATATTGAAAGATTACATGAATGGTTGCATTTGAGTTTTAGCTATATATTGTTGTTGATTTATTAGGTATTTGCTTAATTTTTTCAAATATGAAATTGCACTTAGACGCTAAGATTTGAAGCATGTTATGGTAAGATGATATTGCTTTTGTTGTTGTTTACATTATTTAAATAAGAATTAAGTTTAAGAGTTCTATTAAAAGATATTATATTTAAGATAATTTATATGTTATTTTCATTTTTCATTCCAAAGTGCAACTTGTACCAAGAGCTTTTCATCGTTTTAAGAAACAACAATTTGGATTTTTTTTATTTTTATTTTTAAAGATAATCTTATATTTATCTAAAAGAAAATTGCTAAATTTTTAGATTATTCTAATAAGAAAATTTTAAACAAATACTTTTTTTTTGAAGAAAAAGAATAAATTTATTTGTACTAATTTAAAATTTTCATATGATATTATTTAACGTTTTATTTTTTAATAATATTGAAATAAAAAAATTTAGCTTTTTGAATTACCATAAATATTTTGAATTATTAAAATGCATAAATAGTTTAATATTATAAATATTTTAGTATAATATTATAAATATTTTTGTATTTTCTAAGATTTTAATAAATTTAAAGTTAAAAACATGTGTTTAAGAAAACAAAAAATGCTCCAAAATTTTATACAATAAATATAAAAAAATCTCATACACCAAGTTTAATGTCTACTAAAATCATAACATTAAACTTATATTATTATTATTATTAATCACTTTTACTTGTATTATTATATTAATAAAATTTATTTATATATAAAACAATTAAAAAATAATAATATTAAAAAATAATAAAATTATAATTATTTTACTTTTATTATCATAAATTATTTTAAAAATAGTTTTTTTTTAAATAAATATTTAAAAATACAAATAATCAGATTTTCATTTTATATTTTTGAACTATTTAAAAGGTAAATAATAAACAATATATTACCTTTCATATATTAAAAAATAATATTTAAATTGTTAGAACCCAAATCATATTTTATAGCAAACTAAAACCCAAACTTAATGAAAATATATATATATATATATATATATATATATATATAACTATTATTATCATAAACTATTACTTAAACTTAATAAATATATATAACTATTATTATCAGAACTTAAATTTAATAAATATACATAACAAATATTATGGTAAACTAAACCCAAACTTATGAATATATGTAATAATATATGTTCAAATATTTAAAATAAATATCATAAAACTTATATTTTCAATCATGAGTTTCTTAATTTTTATTTTTCACACATAAAAAAGCATGATTTAAAAGATTTGATAATTACATTTAATTATTTTAAACTTTTTGATTTTTTTTTTAATTTTCAGAATATAAAAATGCATGAGATAAGAAATTTAAGTTTCCATTTAACCTTGTATTTTTTTTTAATTTTCCAAACATAAAAAATACATAATATAAAAAAATTAAAAATCACATTAATTAATTTAACTCTTTTAATAGCAATGCAAATTTTAAAACATAAAAAATTATAATATAAAAAAATTGATATTCACATTTAACATTGTTAAATCTTCTTCGAACATCCCTAGTTTGACAGAGTGAATATGAATATCATTATTATTTTAGAACTTTGCAAAATCTACATTATTTACACACTTTCCACCCTAATCACCATACTATGAAGTTTAATCAACATATTCCCATTTATTTCATTGTCGGTAATTTATTTGGTGGGTATAGCTCTTTCCCACCTGCGTGCAATTTTATTTCGCGAATCTGGCCATTGTGGTAGCTCCCAAATTTCAAATCCATCCACGCAAATTGGGCATCATAATCCTAATGCAAAAGTGCCACTGTTATTATCGACATAGCCATCAGCTGGAAATCTACCCATATGTCTTTCAATGGAAGAAGTGGAGGAGAAAGGAGATCACGATTCACAACAGGGAATTTTGGTAGGTGTTGCCATTAGCTCTTCCATTTTCTTGTTGATGGAATTAACATCTTCTTCATCATCATTGAGGTCAACGTCCTGACAAAACTCCTTTGACAATCAATGCTTTTTCCACACTCTGTCAATCATTTCTTCTTCTTTTTTTGACATGGGAACAACAACCTCCCAAGGGTATATCCAACAGCCCGCAAGTCAGATATACCAGAAACTTGTGACTTAGCAGGGGCCGATACGTCCCGATACCACATCCACGGAGGTGGGCATCTATCCAGGGGTCGTCTACCCTTTTAGCCTTGTCACAACGGGCTATTAAGCATCCCTACCCCCCGCCAGTTTTGAACATATGACCTTCTCGGAGATAACACAAGCTCTTAACCATTGGGCCCACTCAGGTGCCTATCTGTCAATCATTTCTTCAATCGACACATTCTTCATCTCTGGAAGGAGAAGCAACATAAATAGAACACAAATAACAGCCAGCTTGCTACAAAGAAAAAGATTCCGCATTAGAATTGGCAATCAAGCAGGGGACAGGTTTAGCTGGGAATCAACCGTCCTAGAGGTCACCATGACCATGCAAAGGCTGACACGAAAATGGACACAATCAACACCATAACAATGGCTATAGGGTGAGAAAGCTGCTGGCTATCCTTCAACCCTGTAGCCAAAAGGATTCCATTATAACCACCTGCACTTTCACACAATATTCATGATTCCAGCATTGAAACAATAAACTAAGATAAACAGAGCAGTGGAAATGAGAAAAGAAATTGGGCTAATTTGTGCAATGGACATGCTATCCTGCTTTCAGAAATTAGAAGCACTCATCGACCAAGTTTATTAACTGAGTAGATGGAGATATTAGTGCATATGACAGTGATAACCGCAGAGTAAAGTGAAGCATCGCTCTTGAATCCCAAGGTCTGGAACAACACGGGAGCATAGAACATAATGGCATTGATACCAGTCAGCCGCTATGATAAGCTGAGGCCTAATCCTGTGCTTCATGAGGTTCCAAAATGGATGCTTAACTATTCTAGTAGCCTGAACTGGTTCATTGTACTATTGGTTTCCTTGATTTTTCTCAATAACTGCCTTTTGTCTTCCCTGTGTCCTCTTTCAATTAGACTGTTGGGCGTCTACCAAAAATATAGACCCCTGCCCATCCTAACCCAACGAAAGCCTCCATCCGTGAGGAGTTCAGCGAGACACCATTTAGATTCTACACCATCAGGAGGTGTTGAACCAGACACCGTCTGGACTCTGATGAAAGGTACGATGAGACTTGGGAAATCAAGGGGCACCAACATCCGTCCAACAACTCTCATACCCTTTGCCTTCGTTTTCGCCATCTCTTGCTTTGTTCTTTTACTCGTCTCACTACGCTCAAACTATCCGACCGCATTGTCTCCCACATTCCACCCAATTTTGCAGGATTTGACCATCTAATTACCTGCAAATTCATCAATGTGAATATGGAGTTAAGCAATGACTCATTAACCCGAAGATTACCATTTTTGCTCTTAACATTACATATTTATTGTTAAAGTATTGCGGGCTAAAAGATCTTTTAACCGTCAGGTGTCCAAAGCTTCTATCTCTTACCTTATCTCCTGTAAAGCCCATAAAGGATTGGCATGTGAATGGGCTCTTGTTTCACAAGATTTCCTAGACTTCCTACTCAGTGTTGCACCTCAAAAGGAATTGTGAAAGTAATGCGATTGAAGAATTGTGTTTGAACTCGAGCAAAGCAAAAGCATGTAATTTCTTGGCTGAGGAGTTTTTAGAGATAGATAGGAGCTTGACATCTGTGTTTCACCCTTGCTGGAAAGGGAATATTCCTCTACGCAACCTATTTCGGAGGCTTCCTCATTTTGAACGTTTCCATATATATGATAGACATGTTTGTTTTCGATGAAGGAGTTGATTGAATTTTGCTTTGGTGTTCACAACAAGATTTAGCTTAAAATCAAATTATAGACCATTATTTTGTAAATCTTGGAACGATAAATAAAAAAATTAATATAACTATCATCATTTTTTATATTTTTCTTAATAATATTTTACTTCAAAATGAAAAAATTAAATTTTGTAAAATCTTATTTAGATATTAAACAAAAAATTTAACTTTATATAAATAATAATATTTAATATTTTTTAATAAACAACATGTTTGATTTCAAACCATATTTATACTAGTTAAATATACTAATGTGCTTTCAAATAAAATTAGGTTGTTTCCTAAAACTATAAAATTGTAAATTAATACAAAAATTTGTTTCCAGAAAATCAGTCCACAAGATTGAGCATATTTTATGGTAACATAATTGTCTTCCACATTATAATTGTAACCAAATCTAAAATTCAAAAGTATTTTTTTTTAAGAAATTGGCACAAACCCATAAAATGCTCATCATTATCATCTCATATACAATAATAGAGCAATGCATGATTCGATATAATTAATGAGAAGTATTTTAGAGAGAATAAAAATATATTTTTGAATATAACTCATTTTAGACAAAAAGTTGTGTCAATACTTCAATATAATTATTGAAAAGTATTTTAAAGAAATATATATTTTTTAACATAACTCATTGTAGAAAAAGAAAAGAAAAAAAATGTGTGAATGACAAAAGGCAGCTTCCTCACACAATAATTACAGAAAAGTAATGTAGACAGAAAAGTGAGCATGCCTCAAACTAATTACATAATTACAGAGAAGTCAATATAATTACAAAGAATTAATGTAGATAAAAATCTGAGCACTGGAAAAAGATTGTTGAATACATATTTCTGAATAAATAGATTGATATGTGAGAGAAATTGTATTGACACTTGAGAAAAATTGTGGATGTTGGGGATTAGTGAAAAAAGAAGCAAAGCAATACATTTGTTGTTCCATCCAAGAAAACATATGAACTTTTACATAAATTGTCAACATCAATTAGTGATACCAATCCCAAAAGAGATCAAATCAACATCATCTCTGGGCAATCAAACATCCACAGTAGCGTTCACAACATTCTCTGGCCTTTGTGAAAAACAAAAGTAAGCCCTTTCTCTCTAAGGCTTCAACAAAAGAAGATTGATTACGAGAAACATAATAGAAGAAAGTCAAAATCAAATCTTAATAAGTTAAACACTCAAGTTTTCGGTATAGTTTTAGATACCTACATTTTCCATAATATATTTTTATGACACAAGCAGAAAACCAGCTGAAATACTTTACAAAATCTATCAGGCTGAGCATAACCACAATAACCAACCGTCCATAAATATATAGAACCATATAAGGGGTAGCACCAAAGTGCCCAAAAACATGTAGACGAAAAGTTTGAGGAGGAGAAATAGGGCCACATAACCAGATAAAAATACACTGAGAGAATATGACATAGACATAGCAGACATCAAAATAGGGCCTTCCCAAAAATTAAAAAATAAAATTCAGGAAACTACATAGTCCAGAGGAGCCAATATAAACAAAACCAAAAAGTGTCCACCATATATAACCAACACAGATATAACCAACACAGTGCAAGTCACCGTAACCAGGCAGGCTCTTCCTAAAGTGCATCAGGAGGAAGGCGTTTTAGCAAGACCTCAGGATCATACCCAGAAGTATTTTCCAATGCAGAGAAAACATTTTGCCAAACAACTGAATACTTCTTTTCATGCCATTTCCATTGAGCTCTCAACTCTGTGTACTCATCCAAAACTTTTGTAAAAAAATTGCACATAAATTAGTACTCAGTGAAGCCCAGAATGAAAATAATCAAGAATAACCCGTTGCAGCAAGGTCGTTGTGCTGCTGCAGGTCACTAGGGTATGCAATCTTCAAATCCCAGCAAATTGACCCTTCTTCATATCTCGTCCAACGATGCCAGCTGCTTCTTCACCGAGCTACTTACTATACAGTTGCAGAGCTGACATCCCACCCAAATTCGAATTCCACGCGATGAAGGAGTAGAGGTTGTCTCATTAAAGTGACGTGACTAAAATGAGCTGGAGGGGGACGAGAACCTCCCGCGACGGAAGAGAAGACGGGTAGGAGCAGCAAACGGAGGACCATGAATGCTAGGAGTCGCAGGCAGGGGCTTAGTTTCCAGTGGCCAGATATGGATTTCGGCTTCACTGCCTGATTTTCCATGGCCTAAACGTAAAATCTCCTCAGAATCCTGGCCACAGTGGCCTTCATCTACATGTACGCCATGTCCTTCCCCACGCACATCCTCGGCAAAGCGTTGAACTTTTCTTCCTCAATTGCTCACAATCCCTTTATCAGGCGGGCTTGAAATTAAGACAATCGGGTTCCCAAACGTTCTCCATGCGGCCCAAAGCATATAAGTTGTACAGAAACTTCATCCTCGATAAATATTCTAGGTCAGTGCTGCGTGTAACTATACACATTCTTGGAGCTCTTTATATGTAAAAGGTTCCATTTTTTGTGAGTTGAATCTTTAACTTACTACGCCACAAACTTCTTCGAACAAATTTTTCTTTGAGAAGCGGATGGGCCATTTTGGGTAAGAAAGGAGCCAAAAGAACCAAGCTAGCGCAACGCCAGAGGCGGTTCATCCCTATATCATAAAGTTGAGGTCCATGTCTCGAAGAAACTGGCGAGAGTCGTCGGAAACAAGCAAGAAGATCTCTTATGTCACCCTCGCCGGAGGCGTTGGAAATCAATATTTCATCCTTCCTGAAAGATACAAAATCGTCGACGACGTCCCTCAAGTGCGTTAGGGCATTCAACATTCATTGAAGGCCATGGCGAACGGGATCTGCGACATATCCACAGCAAGGTTCAAAAAAGACATTATAAGTATTATCAAAAGTCTCCAATCATATAAGAGGTGCAGGTTCAGGGACAAATATGGAAGCATACCCACCATTGGCCTAGTCTGTTTGTGTCAATGAAAGCTTTTAAGTGAAAGCCCCTACCCATACTTTTGTTCGCTCGAGGGAAATGATGCGCGGCAAGGAGGAGGGCGATGGGGGACGGATCTTTCATTTGTTTCTGTAGACGACGATGGTTGTCTCAACTCAGTCGAAATTTGCTATGATAAAATCTTTCCTACCTGTTTTACTATCACTTCCAATATCTTCGCATACTCCCATGTTCCCAGTCTATTTGCAGAGCGCAAATGAAATCACAATGAGAGGGTAATGTAAATTATACAAGGACCGAGATCCCAGATTTAAGTTTCGAATGGGCGCCAGATACATTCTATCGATTTAAAATTCAAAATTTTGTGCATTAAATGTGAGATACACGTTAGCAAAAGCCAACTTGGCGGAAGTGGAAGTTGGAACATGTGCCCCTGTACGAATTTCAAAGAGAGCTCTTTATGAGTAATGGCATGACTGATGGCGTGTAGGAATGTCAAATTAACCAGCTCCCTGAAAGTCTGATAAACACGGAGTAACCAATTCTTTGGGATTTTAGTCTTTTTTGGTCTTCAATATAAAATGCAGTTGTTGAGATTGCACTTCTCCTTTTGTGTATGTGAATCGTGCTGGTTAAAATTCATGGATTACAGATATGCTTGTTTGTTACGTATTGTTAAAATTCATGGATTACAGACATGCTTGTATTGTTTTACAGATATGCTTGTTTGTTACGTATTGTTAAAATTCATGGATTACAGACATGCTTGTTTGTTACGTATTGTTTTACAAGTAAACACCATTCTCATTCTTCTTGGCCGGGATCGAGATAGCTCGGGATAACCGGTTATAGCACAGCTAGCTAGTAAGGACCTGGGAAACGTAAATCGGATTTTAAATTGGTTTCTCACAGTCGAGCTGCTATAGGAGCAACATATCTATGCAAGTTTAGACCATCGACAGCATTGAGTACTAGCAGCATTGACTCTCGAGTACCGGCATTGAGTGGATTACAATTGAGTAGCATCATTGAGTACTAGCAGCATTGACTCTCCAGTACCGGCATTGAGTGGATTACACCTGAATCCAGTGCTGTGAGGTGGACGGAGAGGCCTCTGCGTCCAGTGCTGTGAGGTGGACGGAGAGGTCATTGCCAATTGGAATGTTTCATGGATTCATAGTATTTTGGGACAAAGGAGAAAATGCAAGTCCCAATTACTTTAACTTCACAAATACAGAACGCTATTCAAACCTCCTCCGTCCATGCTATTCAAACCTCCTCATGCTATCATGCATATATCATATATGATCCATATATATCCAATGGAATTATATGAGTTTAGGAGTTTAAGAAGTGCAGAGAAACCGTGGAAAGACAACACTAACGCTGGTTATTGGAGAACAGCGATATATAATAAACGTTACTGTTAGTGCAACTTGTAGGAAAACACTACAAAAGCTGAACATTACTTATTTTTTCTTGGTCGGCCATTACCATTAAAATAATTGTTTTCTCGGGTGAAAATCCATGATGTACACTTACTGTAAAACAATACAGCAAAGAGCTCTTACCCTGTTTCTAACGCGAAATGGTCCAACCTGAAAGGAGCGATGAAGGGTTCACATGTGTGTAAATAATAAAAAGAAATTAAGTTATATTATATTTTTATATTGTTGTATGAAGCTAGGATATTAGCAATGTATAGACTCTTAAAGATTTGATTTTTTTATTTTTTATTCACAATTTACATCAACTCGAACAGTTGACCTAGCCTACTAAGCCGTTTATATATATAAAAGTTATAGTAACACTGTAGCTTCAAAACATAATTGTGCTGAAATTACAAACTAGCAATTGCTCCAAGAAGGTGCAATAATACGCTGATAAGGTTATTGTTGGAGGGTAAAAAATGATGAAAAGGAAAATTAAAATTGAGTTGTTGTAGACTTGGAGGTGTACCTTGAGGAACTTTAAAATTTAGAACTTCAAGATTATAAATATATAACAAATTGTAGCATCAGACAATATACTTAAAAAATGTAAAAAAATCCAAATATATTCTAAGTATGTTTACCGGCAATGCTAAGGGTGTGTGGAGTAAGATAGTCTTTGAAACTTCATCTTTCAAGTGAGAAGCATGTCTGTAATATTTCAAGTAAAGTGTTTTATGACACATGTCAATGGTAGTTAACCTTGCAATAGGTAACAATCCTCTCATTTAGCTCAACCAAACCCTTGTAATCTCGTAGTCTTACTACTATGTATTGTTGGTAGGCACTGATTTGTGGAACCACCTCCTATAACTTTATGGAAGAGCTAAGGTAACTCTGAATTGATGGTTAAGAACATTTCCAGACAACTTTAGCTCAACTTCAAGATCAAGATGTAGATCTCTTCATGGGCTAAGGTAGGCTACCTAGGGTATTTGTACCCCCAAGTGTCAAAATACTCTCAAATAAGCGAATCGCTCTAAACGAAAGGCTAGAGTGAACTGGAGGGAGGGCGTTATACCCCATCTAACCCCTAGAATGATATAAAATCCCTCAATGCCCTCTTCAAAGTATGAAAAAGGAATGGCAGGGAGAATGGTTTCCTCTGAGGAGATAAGGCCAATGAGAGCAAGGGGGGCACTAACAAAAGGGCCATGAGTGTGTCCAAAGTGGCTGCGAAGGGAAACATATGTCTCATAGCTAAAGCAAAGGCCACTAGTGCACATAAACAAGTTATGGAGCCATGTGACCTTAGGAGCCCCGAATACCAACCCCAAGGTTAAAAACCCCAGCAAAGGGCACTCAACAACGCCATTTAGCCATAGTACTCCTAAAGGATGGACCAAAGGGCCCAACCATGACCACCATTGCTCGATAACACCTATCATGGTTGAAAACATTGGCTCTCTCTCGCTGGAGTACACCTAAAGGTACTACGGGTACAGGTGCAGCATAACAAGGGCCTTAAGTATTCAAGTAATAAGTTTCATACAATGAAAATTACTAAACCACGCTACCTCACATTACCCTTGTGTCTAACATAAAGAAAACTTTTATAAAAATATAGCATGACTCTCTAAATAGTGGCTTCAATAACATATAAAGATGTTAATCTATCAAAAATTACCACATCAATTTATTAAGGATGAACATATTAAAATGTCGATGTTCAAGTAATAAAATAATCTAAAAATTGTTACAATACCTTCATGTTTAACATAACGAAAACTTGTATAAAAATATCACATACCTCACACTACCTTCGTGTTTAAGGTAAAGAAACTTTTATAAAAATATGGCATACTTTACGTTACCTTCATGTTTAACATATTGGCAATTTTTATAAAAATATGGCATGACTCTCCGAATAATGACTTCAACAACATATGACGATGTTAATCTATCAAGAATAACACGTTAATGTATTAAAAATGGACATATTAAAGGATGTCAATGTTTCGAAAGCAAGTTTTGGTTTTAAGAAATGTTGCATTCATATCATGCATCTATGAAGTTATTGTCACTAACATTTTCTAAGAGCAGTGATAATTACTTTGGAATCAATTCATTCGATACACAAACCAAGTATGTCCCACATGATGGCATTAATGTGAGCAAAATTATTTACATCTTACATATACATACAGGCTCTGAAGCAAAGCAAGAGTGTCTATGAATAAAATATTCTTCAACATTAAAGATATAAAAGATTCTTCAACATTAAAGATATTGATTAAAAATTTATATTACTTTCAAGCTTATTATAAAGATTTTTTTAAGATAATAAACAAAATATCTCTTTACATAATCACTAAGAACATATAAGCATTTTGAGTGTCCATTATGAATAAGAGTTTACATATAAAGCATTTTAAATTTGACACTTAGATATCATGATTTGTAATTAAGACAACATATAAATATTTTAATCATGAAGCTTGATTACAAAATTTCGTGATAGAGAATGAGCCCACTAAAGGATGCCCATAATTTAGACCAATGGTAGCCAGGTGAGAAGTAATATTAAGAAGATAAAGTTCTAACAAAATTTAGTGATAGAGAATGAGCCCACTAAAGGATGTCCATAATTTGGTAGTCAGGTGAGAAGTAATAATCAGCGGATAAAGTCCAACATAGGACTTTGATGCATGGTGTCATTCATAGGTTTTATAGATAAAGTCCAACATAGGACTTTGATGCATGGCAACATTTATATATGGTAGTATTTATTATAGTAATGGTGACATTCATATATGGCAATATTTTATATTTATTATAAAAATAAAAATAAAAATGTAATGTTGAAAAAATGATTTAAAATTTAGTACAAGCTGATGTACTCAACTGTAAATTAGAAAATCACTTTTGAAATCTCATCAAGTGCCCTTACACGCGAGATAAAGCAATTTTACAATCAATATTGGAATCCAAACCCTTGAGAAAATATGCATATTAAGATATAATATCTTTAGAATTTTACACCATACAAGCAAACATGTCATCCACACTAACTCCCCTATGTTGAGAATCTCAAATATAATATAAAATGTCTTTAGGGTTTTACACTAAACAAACATGCATGTCATCCACACGAGCTTCCCTATGTTGAGAATATAAGATATAAGCGGTTTATTAATTATGCATTTCCTCGTTAAAGCTTTATGAGATACTTCAAACTTTATAAGTTTCACTGGTTAAGCATTTCCTTGTTAAATCAATCTTTATTAGATAGTTCACACTTTACAAGATTCCTTAATCTTTATTAGATAGTTCACCCTTTACAAGTTTCATTAAGGAATCTAAGGTTTAAACATTTCCTTGTGAGATCTTTATTAGATAGTTTAGTGGTTCCAATAAGCAAGTCGGGTCAGTGAAAGAAGGACATTGTTAAAACTTTATGAAGTCAATAAACGCTGGGCGTTGTCAAAACTTCGATTCTGCTTATATCATGTGTATCCAGAAAGGCCCATCTCCACACAAAATTGTGTTTTTGCGATTACGCTCTCATGGATATATAAACAACATAGGTTAGATATACATCCCATATAAACATCATCACTGGAGAAGGAGAAAGTGGATGCTCCTCACCTAAAAATATAAAGAACGCATCACTCTTAAAACCACATAAAGTGGATTCCCATCACTTAAATTATAAATAAAGCATTGCTATCCAAACCAATGTCAATCCGTATTCTTGTGGTTGTATTACTTGGATATATGTTTCTATTATCTATATGTTTATTTCTCTTCTTTTGTATTGGTTTGTTTTCTTGAACTGACGTCTATTCCATCTACATAAAGAAAAGAATTGAGAAAATGGCTGGACAGATGCCACTACTTCTGTTACTTTAAGTGGATTCATTTTCTTGCATGTGGATTACGTTGGAGTCGAAAACCGAAGCAAACACCTCTCACCTATGCAGTGTGAGACACTTGAGATGGGTATAGATTTTTGTATTGGTGACTAAGATAGTTCATTATGCTGTAGTGGTATCCAACAAAACATTCCAAAGTTCATAATTGTGCTAGCATAGGTTGTCAAAGCAGCTTGGAAAACAAACTTCCGTTACTTTAAGTGGATTCATTTTCTTGCATGTGGATTACGTTGGAGTCAAAAACTGAAGCAAACACCTCTCACCTATGCTATGTGAGACACTTGAGATGGGTATAGATTTTTGTATTGGTGACTAAGATAGTTCGTTATGCTGTAGTGGTATCCAAAAAAACATTCCAAAGTTCATAATTGTGCTAGCATAGGTTGTCAAAGCAGCTTGGAAAACAAACATTGGAGGACGGTTTATATAGTTCTAAGTTCTCACATTAACATAAGTCATGTTCAAGGAGTGGACATGATAGCACTATATGGTTTGGAAAAAATGGTACAAATTTGAAGGCATTTCCTGCACCTAATAAATACAAAAAAGAACATCAAGAAGAGTAAAAGAAAATATTTCAGTATATATATATACACACACACACACATTTGATAATTCAAGGTAATAACACAGTATTAGTGAACACTCTTGACACTGTATGATAATTAGCCAAATTAACCACTATCAATCCATCATACATCAATTGAACACAATATCAGTACCAATGATACTGTTTTAGATGATACAATGAGCTGCCCACCAGGATTCAATATCATCCAATCCATCAATAGCTGATAAATTGAAATTGACAAATGCACAAGGATTTGGATAGTTGTAAGATGCTCCAGAATCAATCGAAATTGAAATTGACAAATCATTTATTTTACCTTCAATTTCAATCATTGAAGATTGGTGGTATGCTTGACAATTGTCCAAGGATGCATATATACGGGGAATGCTGGTAGCAACATCTCCCACTATAAATTCTTATTTCACATTGTACATACTAGCATATTTAGTTTTCCTCTCAAGACACTTACTGAGGTAGTGGTCACCTCCACATTTCAAGCATTTAAATTTTACTAGTTTATTTTGTCTTACAGGTTCAGTCACCCTTGGCTCACCTTTTAGAGTGGGTTGTTTGAAAGAGTTATATTTATTATGTTTAAAATCAATAGTTTTATATCCCTTTTTCCTATGTTCCTGCTTAAATTTCAATTTGCTTTTACAACTCTTATGCAAATACTGCCTATTATTTCCTTGCTCATACAGACAATTAGCCTTGTGTATGCATTCTTTCAAGGTATGAGGCTCATCATAAGTTATTTGTTCCTCGTAGAATGTTGGTAAACCACTGGGGAATCCTTGAATCTTAACCTTTTCATCTTGAATAAATCCAACATAACCTAGTCATTCTAGAAATCTTTTCTCATATTCTTCCATTATGATATTTCTCATTCCAAGTTCAAAACATTATTTCATTTTCTCATCATAGTGTTGTTGTGACAGGTATTCGTAATTGAAATACCTTTGAAACCTTTTCCATGATATTTGGCTCTCATCCAGATTCTCTACCTAATTTAGATGCTTCCACCACCTATAAGATTTTCCTTGAAGATTGTATATATAGCAATATGAGCTTCTCGATTATCTAAATAATCATGTAGCTAAATATATTTCTTCGTTTCAAACATCCAAATCTCTGCAATTTCCCTAGATTTTTCTCCATCAAAGGTAGGAGGTTTGATTTTCCCAAGATCACCTTGAAATGCATTCCCATCATGCTTTCTCTTTGGATGTTTTCTAGGATTAACATCATGCTGAATTTCAGGCACCTCGTTCCCATGATGACTTTTCATTGAATGATAGTGGCAATGCAACCCCATTGTTCTTACATCCTTATATCTAAAAGGTTGATATCTATTAGGTATTCCTATATTCATTGATTCTTATCCTTCCCTTATTACGACAGAAGATACCTATTGCATCTAATTTTGTAAGTGTACTAGATTTTGCATCAGTTGTTGATTAATCTAATTTTGTTGTTCCACACAATGAAGGATATTTCCATTCTCAATCTTAATATCCCTCAAATTTTGGAAAACCTCCATGGTTCACATCTTCAACTAATGACCATTAGACTCTATTCTTTGAATATCCATTCCAACTTCTTTAGAAAAGTTGGACATTGTAGACACTTCTTCCATCCTTTCAGTACCGCTTGCCTGCACTGGAAATCAACAAGTACAATGGCATGAAAATTATGTTGTCACTAGCAATATAAATTCATCCATGATTGTTATTTCAAATCAATATTCATTTGCATAATATAATTTACATTATCAACATACAAACATTTCATACAAGAAATATTACAAGATCAAATAGCCTCAAAATTATGCACTATGTAAAATCAAAACATTTCCTATAGGCTAAGTGTTGAAACATTAGACCTGATACCAAACTCCAATGCGCCCACATGTTACACAACTACATTGATGCCAATATATATCCAAACAAACTTAGATATCTATAAAGGCTTTATAACCAATCTATAATACCAAAGCATATTATATGCCCATAGCAGAAGCTTATCAATTAATAGATTGGAATTATATGAAAATTTAGTTCAAATTATTTAAACAATTAACAACGAGTCCCAATCAACTCTGTAATGTCCCAAATTTTTCCTTGGGTCACAATGGCCAAATCACATTCTCCATGTTCATGAAAGTTGTCAAAGGGATGCTAAAAGTCAAATAATTGCCAAGGAGGAAAATCACTAGTTTCATAGGTTGGGGGTGGAAGCTTTGATATTTGGAATAAGGGGGATAATAAATGATGTTTAGAGATTAAAAGGGGATAACTATTTAATAATGTAGATTATTAAATAAATACAAGAGAAAATGGAAGTGGTAATGGAGCATGAAGACACATGGAGACTATGGGGCCCACACTAGCTAGAATTCCTATGTTAAATGGTATCTTTCTCTTGCAAATTCGAATATATGGGAAGCCTAATGTTTTTGGATGGATTATAAGGCTAATATAATTGTCCATATACTTCATAGGTCAAATTTGGGATGAATTGTAACTTACATGGGAGAGGAAGAGCCAAATGGGAGTTTCATGGACACTAGGCTAGATTCCCCTTACATTTATGACATCTATGACATCAATGATGGAGATTCTATGACAGTTATGACACAAGTCAGATCCGAAGGCTGAAATACTGACATACTGACATTTCAGGACTGAATAGAGAATCTTAGAGGTCTAATTTGGGAGTTGGAGAAGGCCAAGAGGCTCCTACTCAAATTTGGGAGAAGAGGGAAGATGAAGAGAGAGGGCACATGGCATAGCATGAGAAGCCACACCAATTCGACTTGGATTTGGTTTATGGATGGATTTGGAACCTTATAAGGATAATAATGTTTATAAAATATAGGGATCATCCATGAGAATAATCTTTTTCTCATTTGTGAATTGTGAGAGCTAGTGGATGACTAGTTTTCTTGCTTAAGCCAATTTCGAGGGTGAAAGATTCCCATCCTAGTTGGTGTTTGGAAAGGTCACTCAGGTATTTCATGGAGCTTTAATGGAGTATTATTTGTAGGTGTAAGCTACAGGAAATCATGTGGATTCTTCTATGGCAGCACTCTCTCTCAAATATTTCCAGTTTTCACACCATATTCATGCCAATGGAGGGATTGCGCTTTGGGTGAGCTATTGATCTCTTTGGGAAAGATTATAATTATGATTATATTATGTGCTGATTTATATGCTATGTATTTCATTTTCATAAGACTCTCATGTCTAAATACCCAAAATAATTCATGTAAAAATGTTGAACAATGAAGAAATAGTGTCATTTCCCCACTATCTTGTTGTGAACCATTGCAATGCTGATGATTTCAAATTGGGAGAGCCTTTAATTGTCCATTTCTGATTTTAATCAGTTAAATATGCTCTATTATTCATTCTCATAAAGTTTCAAGTCAAAATTCCCAAGAGTTGTATGTCAAAATGACTTTTAATGAGCAAACAATGACCATTTCCACTCCATTTTGATATATGCCATGGTAATGCTTATTAGTTCGAATGGAGTAATGTATCTCTAATAAATTTAAGATGGATGGAATGTAATTAATGTGTATTTCAATTCTCATGTTCATTACTTAAGCATTGGAATCCATTTTACTCATTTTTATTGCATTGGGAGAAGATTTGGTGCATTTTCCCCAAGGGTCGAAATTGTGACTTGGGAGTTGTTTTGGAAAGAGTCATAACAGCCTGTGTAAACTGAAACATGATGCATATGAGACTTTGAAAAGGTCCCTTACACATACCCATCCTCTTTTCATAAATTCAAGTGACTTTGGGATCATTTGTGAAGCCATTTCCGGTAATTACCCAGGGGGAATTAGAGCCCCAATTTGCTAGTAAAGACTCCTACTTTGAACATAACATTAAACAAGTTTGAAGAAGTAATTGGGAGGTCACAAAACATACATTAGAATGATATTTAATTTATATTATCATTCATGTACCTTCAGAGAAAATTTGGAAGCATTTGGGTCAATTTGGAGGTCTAGATGTCAAAACTAGTCAAGAGCCAAAATTGTGAAAAAATTGGAAAATTGAGCATTTTAATAAAAAATCAACAAAGGGGACATTACAGTGGTATCAGAGCATGATCTTGGCACCTGATGTGGTTTGATATTTATGAGTACAATAATTCAAGGACCACCGTTATATATTGAAACCAAAAGTGCTTTTGTTGAAGAGGAAAAAAAAGTAGGAGAAGAAGACAATTTTTTGGAAACTATGGCTAGGCATGAAAAGAGAACCTCATATGATGGTGAGGAGATAATAAAAAGCATGGAACCTATATTTGAAGACATGACCAATAATATTATGAAAGGATTTGAATTTTTGGCTCTCCAAAGTTGGGAAAAATATATTGATTTTAAGAAAACCAAGGAGAAAAATGCATCAGCTTTTTTGAAGGAGCAAAAGGAGGAGACCCATGAACCACCTAGTTCTGAAATAGGTGGAGTAGAAGAATTAGTACATGAAGATGATCAAAATTTACTCATAAGTGACTCTGAAAAATATGAAGAGACATCACATGAGTATGAAGAAGTTTTTATTGAAAATACTGAAGATAATTTTGAGACACATGCTACCTTGGATATGAAACAAAGAACATCTACTGATGGATGCTTGAACTATGAAGGAGTACCTACTGATGGGTTCTCAAAACTCTATGTTGGTGACATAGAGATCAGATTTCAAAATGTTTCTGCAAGCAAAAATTCCATTAAACATGAAAATGAATACCTTGTAGCAGTTGAAGAAGAAACAAGATCAACTTCCCCATCACCACTTGAGCTTCATGAAGTTGGTCCAAGCAAGAATGAAGAGGATGAGGAGGTTCATTTGCAAGAGCCTCGTTTTCTTGAAGGGTCCTTAAATATGAATGAAAAGAAGATCCAAGAGACCCTTAGAATACTCCATGACACTCAAGCATTGGTATCAAATTCTTGTTGGAGAGCTACTTTCTTGGAGGAGCCATCATTCCTTGAAGACATGGAGAAGATTCAAAGAGCAATGTTCAACATCAAAGGTAATTTCATGTCTTTGATTTTTGATAGAAAAAATTCCATTGAGCTTATTGAATGGTTACATGAATCCTACTTGAAGAATAATGAAGTTATTGATAAGCTCACAATTCAAAATGAGCAACTTCTTGAAAAGTTGCAAGACACTTGTTTTTCCTTCGATGTTTCAGATTTTCATAAGGTAGATTGCTTGGAGTATTCTCATGACATGATGGATCATGATAAACATGAAAAATTACAGGTTCTTGATGTGATTGAGGATTATAGTGATGAGATCCAATTACTAGTAATGGTGGAAGAGGAACTTTAGTTGCCTCTTGAAAATGGTTACACAATTTTTGAAGAAGTGCATAATTCAACCACCTTGGAACCAACCCATGATGACATTTTTTCATTTTCTAGGGAGGTGAATAATCCTACCCCTATGGATACTTCACATTATGACAATTTTTCACTTACTGATCATTTGGGTGAGTTAGTTCTTTCTCCTACATTCTACACTAAATTTGCAGCAGTCATCCTAATGAAGTAGAGGTGAAAGGGTTCTTTTTGATAATGCCACATGAGGAGTATGGAACTCCTAGATTTAATCTTTATGATGAAATGGTTGGAGCACAATCCTGTTCAAATTTGCAGCAGCATCCTTTGTTACTTTCTGATGATGCACATCTACCTGGATGCACCTATGATATGCATTTGAGTCACTTGAAGACTCTTGGTTTTTATTGCTCAACACTTGGTTCGTTTGATGTTGGAGGAACTTCATCCAACACTAGGGTGAATAGACTTATGATAGGAGAATATTTTTGTTACCAGCCACATACATTGTTATATATTTATGATTCACTCATTCATGGATGTATGGGTAAGAATTATTTGAGTCAATTGAAGTCTCCTTGTTTTTGTTTCTCACTATTTGGTTCAAATTTGAGTGGAGATTCGCCATTCACTTCTGGGATGAAAGAATACATGGCTGAATATTTTGATGCATATCAGTTCTTTTTGGAGCAGCATTATATGACATGGGATACTCACCTATGTCATTGGAGCATATTTGATTGGTCACTTGAAGCATGTATGTACTTGGCAAATGGTAGTCTACTCACTAGGTTGTATAAGCACTTTTATGATTTCTTGGTGAGGCACCTCCTTGATGTACATTCTTATTATGTTGTTATATACTTTGATGATATATATTATGCACTCATGATGTTTGGAAGAATGCATACAAGAAAATGGGATCCAGGAATTCTCTTTCCTAATGGTATGAGTTGGAGAGCACTCTTAATTGTTGGAGTGCAATGGGACCCCGGGATAGTTTTCAATCCCACTGATTCCAAATTCTTCCGGAAACAAGAAGTATGGGAGATGGATTCCCCATTTAATAAGTTGATGTTAATCAGAGTAGTGCAGTAGCAAGCATGGTGGTTCCTCTCTAAAATATTCATGGAATCTCAAAGACTCAAGGTGGGCAGCTCAGTGGCAACTTCAAAGAATCATACAGAAAGCAGGTTCTTCAACAGCCATGTTTGGAATTGCTTGAGGACAAGCAATATTGGGAAGGGAGGATTTGTAATGTCCCAAATTTTTCATTGGGTCTCAATAGAAAAATCACATTTTCCATGTTCATGAAAGTTGTCAAAGGGATGCTAAAAGTCAAATAATTGCCAAGGAGGAAAATCACTAGTTTCCTAGGTTGGGGGTGGAAGCTTTGATATTTGGAATAAGGGGGATAATAAATGATGTTTAGAAATTAGAAGGGGATAACATTTTTAAAATTTAGCTTATTAAATAAATACAATATAAAATGGAAGTGGTAATGGAGCATGAAGACACATGGAGACTATGGGGCCCACACTAGCTAGAATTCCTATGTTAAATGGTATCGTTCTCTTGCAAAATCAAATATATGGGAAGCCTAATATTTTTGGATGGATTATAAGGCTAATATACTTTTCCATATACTTCATAGGTCTAATTTGGGATGAATTGTAACTTACATGGGAGAGGAAGAGCCAAATGGGAGTTTCATGGACAGTTGACTAGATTCCCCTTACATTTATGACATCTATGACACCAATGATGGAGATTCTATGACAGTTATGCAAAAAGTCAGATATAAAGGCTGACATACTGACATACTTACATGTCAGGACTGAATAGAGAATCTTAGAGGTCGAATTTGGGAGTTGGAGAAGGCCAAGAGGCTCTTACTCAAATTTGGGAGAAGAGGGAAGGTGAAGAGAGAGGCCACATGGAATAGCATGAGCAGCCACACCAATTCGACTTGGATTTGGTTTATGGATGGATTTGGATCCTTATAAGGCTAATAATGTTTATAAAATATAGGGATCAGCCATGAGAAGAATCTTTTTCTCATTTGTGAATTGTGAAAGCTAGTGGATGACTAGTTTTCTTGCTTAAGCCAATTTCGAGGGTGAAAGATTTCCATTCTAGTTGGTGTTTGGAAAGGCCACTCAGGTCTTTCATGGAGATTTAATGGATTCTTATTTTTAGGTGTAAGCTATAGGAAATCATGTGGATTCTTCTATGGCAGCACTCTCTCTCAACTATTTCCAGTTTTCACACCATATTCATGCCAATGGAGGGATTGCGCTTTGGGTGAGCTATTGATCTATTTGGGGAAGATTATAATTCCAATTATATTATGTGCTGATGTATATGCTCTGTATTTCATGTTCATAATAATATCAGGTCGAAATACCCAAAAGAATTCATGTAAAAATGTTGAACAATGAAGAAATAGTGCCATTTCCCCACTATATGGTCGTGAACCATTGTAATGACGATGATTTTGAATTGGGAGAGCCTTTCATTGTCCATTTCTGATTGTAATTAGTTAAATATGCTCTGTTAGTCATTCTTATAAAGTTTCAAGTCGAAATTCCCAAGATTTGTATGTCAAAATGACTTTTAATGAGCAAACAATGACCATTTCCACTCCATTTTGATATATGCCATGGTAATGCTTCTTAGTTTGAATGGAGTAATGTATCTCTGATAAATGTATGATGGATGGAATTTAATTAATGTGTATTTAAATTATCATGTTAAGTAATCAAGCATTGGAATCCATTTTACTAATTTTTATTGCATTGGGAGAAGATTTGGTGTATTTTCCCCAAGGGTCGAAATTGTGACTTGGGAGTTGTTTTGGAAAGAGTCATAAAAGCCTGTGTAAACTGAACCATGATGCATATTAGACTTTGAAAAGGTCCCTTACACATACCCAAACTCTGTTCAGAAATTCAAGTGACTTTGGAATCATTTGTGAATCCATTTCCGGCAATTACCCAGGGGGAATTGGAGCCCCGATTTGCTAGTAAAGACTCCTACTTTGAACAGAACATTAAACAAGTTTTCAGAAGTAATTGGGAGGTCAAAAAACATACATGAGCATGATATTTAATTTATGTTATCATTCATGTACCTTCAGAGAAAATTTGGAAGCATTTGGGTCAATTTGGAGGTCTAGACGTCAAAACTAGTCAAGAGCCAAAATTGTGAAACAATTGGAATTGTATTTAATTATAGTTTATAATTCTTAATTAAATTATTAAATTCAGCTAATTTGTCAATTAAATAGCATTATTAACAGTCCTAATGGATTATTTCCTCCTTATAGACTTTACCATTCCTTTCCAACATTTCTGACATCAGAATTTGAAAATCAAAACACTAGAAAAACATAACCAAATCATTATACCGATACCAATGTTCCAATATTAGAACTTGGTTCTTCCAACATTGGACATCGAACATAAACATGATTTTAAACTCCATTCTCAAATGGTCATGTCGATCCTGACGTTGACATGTCAAACCCTGGGAGTCAACACTAGCTAATCAACAATTATCAAGTGACCTTTCTAAATCTGACATCGGTATCACCACCTTGGCATCATAACTTTGGTGATTTACATAAACATTGGACACAATCACCCTCCGAATAGGAAGTCAGATGTCAAAAATTGGAAGGAAAATTTAGTTCCATAAGGAAAATTTGATTATGATGTTGGAACTTCGATGTCCGCACCTTAGCATCGGCACCGCAATGATAAATCATTCACTAATAGCACATGATCTGAACATTGACACATTTACTTCGACATTGAAACCTTGGTAATTATTCTTCTGATTTCAAAAGATTGTCACTTCGTCATTTTAAGAAAATGACTAAGGCATGGTTTAGGCATGTTTCAATTTATCCTAACTAATTGACACATAATCTTAGTGAAGTTGAGAAAATGGCCAAGGAAAAACTTTTCATTAGTTAAACAACCAAATTACATGCCTTCAACAGACAAAACTCTACAGTTCTAAGGATTGTTTAAGTAATCCAACCATGAGTTTGATAACTTATGAAACTAGTGCTTCTCATGAACAAATCTATTTAATGGAACTTTAGAAAATATTTGCAGTCTTAAATCTCATTCACATTAAGTCTGAGAAATGGAGTTACAATAGACATTAAATCCAGAAACATTTATAAAACAATTAGTTGTTGCAATTAAGAACAATTTACAAGGCTTTATATAATTCAAGAAATAATTCCACAACATGTTTAAAAACTTCCTTTAGGAACTAAGTATGTATAGGTTATAACTAAGGAATATCATCCTTTACCCTGCAATACCCTAAATGAAGACATTCTATCCCAAAAAAATTATCTATAAATTCTTCCCATTTTCATTTCAATCATGGAAAGGCTATAGAATTGAAATAAATTAAACACCTAACACATTCATTCATATAAAGGAATGTTAATGACCAAAGATAACAAGGTTAAGATAAGGCAAGAAATTAACCTAGTTTCATATGTTAGTCTACCACGATTCATCTGTTCATAATTCCATTAACATACTTTGGAACCCCATTTGCTTAAGTACTGATTACCAACCAAGGAATCATTCATTGTATTACAATATTTACCAACACAATGAAACGAGTCCTATTAATAGTTCCTTATCGAAAAACTAAGTTTATCCAACAATTTGTCATTTAATCAATTAACATTCAATCATGAACAACATACACGTTTTGTTCTTTCACATAAAAAGATATATAATTAAAGGAAACGTTAATACAAAACATCAAGAATTATTTGAATGCAAGATATCTGACAACTAGCTTCATGGTAAGCAAGCTCCACCCAAATGTAGGAATTTTTGTTGATTTATCTCTCAACAAAACACCATACTCAAGCTAACATTGATGCATTCACCAACTAGACTTCTCACTAGTCCCATGGTTCTTAGAATTCTCACTTGACAAACAGGATAACTGATTCACTATCAATTCCATGTCAAATAATGCAATTCATCACCTTAGCTTCCTTCTACTAGCACAACAATAATGCTCATCACTGTTCATTTTGCTCAAAATTATACTAAGTTAATTGCATGCACCCTTTTCCATTTCACTAGAAAAACCAGAGGGAAATATGGACATGACCATAACAAAAAATTGACTCATAGGTTTACGTTTGATATCTCGGTTTTTCAACCATCTCGATGTATAACAATCAAAATGGAAGCTTCACTAAGGTTCTAGACATTGTTTCCCAATCTAACCAACAATTATGAATTGAAATTCACTTTGTGTTTTCCTTCCTTCGTTTTTCTTCTATGCATTCAAATTCTATGCCCACAAAAACGACTTCTCTCTCTTCATTCTATGTTCTAGGATCTACATCATGGGCTCTCTCTCCCAAGCTCGACTCCACTTTTCCATGGTACCGTTCTTCGAAATCAGATACGTGTCAAAGTGATTAACCCGCTCTTAATCACACTTTAATCCATATTTAGCCCTTAAGTTAGGTTTAAAGTTAATAAAAGATGTTTAGGCTTACTTAAGGTCATAAGGTCTCCTTTTAGGTACTCATGATTAAAAAAGGTTATAACATAGCCCCCTAAGCCATCTGCAACCCCCTTACTATATCTAGTCAATACACGAGTCTCTGATATTCTCACCTTTCTTCCTCATCAATGGCCAATTGTAGGTTTTTTATTAATAATTAAAAATATACAATGATTTTTAGTCGCTTGGGCACTCACAGTCATTAAGTTACGTAATACATCATCAGACTAGGGGTTCAAGCTAGGGGTGTTACATCCATCAAAAGTATCTAGTGTGGGTACTCATTGGATGCAAAATTTAATTATGCATCAACGAGTACTCTTTCTCAAAAATTGATTAAAACCATAGGGAGATATTTTGAAAATACAAAGAAAAAAGAAGTTTTTTTTCTCTTTTCCTCCAAAATTCATAAATATTATTTTATTATTTTAACTATTATTTTA
Organism: Pseudotsuga menziesii; assembly: GCA_001517045.1. Lineage (NCBI taxonomy): Eukaryota > Viridiplantae > Streptophyta > Pinopsida > Pinales > Pinaceae > Pseudotsuga > Pseudotsuga menziesii. Next base: position 49,768 of record LPNX010669984.1, on the reverse strand, counting down.
TTATTTTCCTTAAGAGGTTCATTTTAGACCCCGAATTTTCTCTAATGATGGGTATAGGTGGCCACCCATATAGTCCACTTGTTCAAAATAGTTTCTCATTTTGGCAATTTTCTTGTAATATTTTACAATTTTTTGGGTCCCAAAGTTTCGAGGCCACCCACCTATTCCACTGGCTCAAAACAATTTTTCATTTTGGCAATTTTCTTGTAATTTTATACGGTTTTTTGATTCCCAAACTTTTGGGGTTCTTTTGAGGCCCTAAATGATGTTTTTTGTAATTCGAGGGGCCCAATGGTTTCCAAAGACATGCATTTGGCCCCAGTCAAAAGTTGTAAATCTTGGATAGACCTTTCCAATGGGTTATCAAGCACCCCAAATGAAGATCAGATGCAAACGTTATTTCCGGAGAAGTTGATTGTTCAACTAACCACCTTGGGGGCGCAAACTTTATGATGATTCATCTTCTAGGGTTAGGTTTAGGGTTTTCTGCCTCTCCAAGGATTTATGATAAAAGGTCATTCGTCCTCCTTTTGTATTTAGATTTTTAGGAGTGAACGTAGTCGCCACATATCTTCTCGGAGATACAACTACCACCATTCTAGTTTCTTTTGTTTTACAGCTTGTTATGTTTCATTCATTTAATAAAATATGAGTTTACTGTATCATTGTGCTTATTTCCATATATTTGTGTATGTGAATATATATATGATCTTTCATTTCGTTCTTAGATAAATATGGACCCATGGTATCATATCTTTCTGCTCTTGTGGTTTCTTAGTGCATGTCCTTGTCGATATCTAAATATCAAGAATGGGGTCTCGAACTAGTTGATCTTGGGGAAAATGCTTCTCGTTGTCCCAAGTAGCCTCACATGGCAGGAGATGAAAAGAGAGATGACGTCACAGGAGATCCTATTAAACTGTTGCATGAGGAATCCCTCGCGTGACAGAGGAACCAGATGATGAATAAATTCATCGAGATCCTTCGGAGAATGTCAACGTTAGCGGATGCACCTTCAACGAGCAACCGTTTAGGGGGTGCGAATCCCTTCAAAGTACAGGTTAACTTTGACATTCCCTTATTTGAAGGAAAGATAGATGCATATACTTTGGAAATATGGTTGAGTTTGTTATAGTGTTACTTCTATGTTAAAAAAAAATGACAATGAAAATATCACCTTCGCGCTCCTTAAGCCCCTCCTGCATATCAAAGACTAGTGGGGAGGGTACTGCAAGAGGCATGCAAGGGATGAGTTTGAAATATTCAATACATAACCCACTTGGGCATCTTTTTTCGAGGTTGTCAAAGAGGAATTCTATCTTATCGGAAACTATTATGACCAATATACCCAGCGGATGACATTGGGCCACGAAAGAGACCAAACGATGTCAGAGTATACCAATATATTCCATACCCTGTGCTTAAATATATGTATTAGAGACTCTGAATGACACTTGATTCTAAAGTACCGCAGTGGCTTGCACGAGTAAATTCAGTCGGAGATGGATTTCATGGACATATCCTCACTAGGAGCAACTTACCGATATACATTCAAGATCAAGAAAAGGTTTAAGCAGAATAATAAGAAGGATTTTGGGTTTGCAAATCCGTAGCAGAAGCTCAAAAAAAGTGGCCCTAATTCACAACCCAAAGGACAGAGCAAGGATGGCCAAATCCCTAACAACCAGTCCAATCCACACGCACATTACCCCTTATGTTGTGGTGTATTACATATTATTGATGTAGGCTTGGGTCTATTAGTTGTTATTGTACACATTGGTCTCCTATATATATGTAGGAGATGTTTTCATTTTATTCATTAGCATATCTTGTCTTGTCTTGTGTACTCAGTACATTGTGTAAGGAGGTTCCTCCCTCGAAGAGGATTTCTATTTATTTTTGCTATTCATTATTAAGGCATGGATTACTCTCTTCTTGTCTATTTTGGCTCTTTTTATGCTATTTCCGGGACTTGGTTGCATAACATTTGGTAACATAGCTCTTTCCTCGGGACTGGCTTCTACAAAACGAGTCATATTGGAATTTTCGCTACAAAATTATTTCTGCAAGGATTCATAGATCATGGTTACAAAACCACTTCTAAACATGAAAAACTATCTGTATTCTGAAATTCAAATCCTGGTCCGTTACGGTTTGGGAGATAATTACAGAGGAATATAGGGTTTTGACTAGTCCACAAACTAGTCTAAACTAGTTGTTGTATGGAAAAAGGTTATATTTGAGGAATACGAGATCCAAGTTAATTAATATTAATTACATATGAAAGTATATGGACTAGGCTATCTATGGTAAAATTTTCAGCTACATGAATGAAATATTGGACACATGGTATACCGTACAAGTTTTCTCTTCTGGAAAGGCCAAAAATAAGAAGCTTTGTGATTTTTGCAATAACATGTTTTTGGCACATCCGAATTAGGTCATACCTATGGAATTAGAAATAGGACACATAAGGGTACCACAAGTCGAGGTTTCAAACCAAAAGGAATCAAAATTCAAATTTTACCTTAGTTACAATTCGAACATAAAATAGTCTTCTAATCAGGGTTTGGAAAAGGTATGCCATTTTGAATTTGAATAACTTCGAGTCGACGGATCTATTTGTGGTAAAACCTAGGGTGTGATATATATTTATTGTTCAAAATTACACCAAAAGGAAGTGTAAAAAATAACACTCCACTCAAACCCCCATAGAATTCATCCCCAACATACAATTAAATGGAAGACATGTCTTTTAGAGTGTCCAAGTTGGAAGATATGATAAAAGCAAACGTGAAAATGTATTACTTAGTTAAATTGGAAAATAATATGGTTAGTAAAGAGGATCTCAAAGGGATTGCTAGAAAATAATATCCTCAAGGCTTGAAGGAATTAATGAAGGATATAAAAATTAGCTTTATTCCTCATGTATCTACTCAAGAAGAGGATACATAGGAAAAAGAGGACTTATTCCAGTCACATCTGGAGAAAATTAAAAAACAATTGGAAAGTAGGAACTTTGAGTCCTCAAAAGTTGATGATTCACTACAACATCATGGTCTAAGGAACTAATTTATCCCCAATATTTACATGAGAAAGTTTGATGGAAAGGATCCAATCACATGGATTTTCAGATGGAACAATTCTTTGATATACACCAGGTGCGAACTTTGCAAAAGGTAACTAATTCATACTTATATTTAGAACCTGATAAATTTGTATGGTACTAATGTCTTTGTGATAGTAAAAAGGAATCTATTATCTCTTGGTCTATATTCACAGAAGAATGGAGTGCACATTATGGGGATATAAATAGCAACACCTTCTTTAGCGAGTTGGTAAATCTCAAGCAAAAAAGTCCAGTTACAGAGCACATCAAGCAATTTCAGTAGCTAAGACTCAGAGTGAATAATAATTCAAAAGATAATTTGTTAGATCTCTTTATTGGAACCTTGAAAGATAAAATTCAACATGAGGTACGTCTCTTTGAACCATTATCCCTAGAGAAGGATTTCATGATAGCAAGGAAGGTTCAAAGTAAAAATATGGTGAGGGACACTAGAAAAACCACTTCCAACACATACAAAGACAATGATGTTCCTTCTAACCAACCTAAGTGGTTGACACCTCAACAACTAGAGGAAAGAAGAGCAAAAGGTCTACACTTTAATTGTGACAACAAGTACAGTAAGGGACATAAGTTTGTAGAAAAGAAATCATTCTACATAGAATGTGAAGAGGAAGAAAAAAAAGAGTAAGAACCACTACAAGAGAATGAACTAGAAGTGATTACTCCCACCATATCTTGTCATGCTTTGGCTAGAATTAACACTCCTCAAACTCTCAATATCGAAGGATATATCAAAAATAAAAAGGTAATAGTGTTGCTTGATTCTGGTGATATTCATAATTGCATTCACTGTAAAGTAGCCAAAGATCTCAATTACTTTGTATATCCAAAAATAGAATTTCAAGTAATGATTGCAGATGGAGGAACAATCAATTGTTCAGGGAAATTCCATATCAATCTTACTATGGGGGAATATATATTTAATAGTACCATTATTGTTATCCCAATGGGGGGTATTGATTTTGTATTAGGAGTTCAATGGTTACAATCGTTGGGAACAATGGCTTTTAATTTTCAGAAGCTTTTCCTGAAATTTTCTTGGGAAGGAAAATAATTTGTGTTAAAAGGTATCACATGGAAAACAAGCAAGGTGATCAACTCTAATGGCATGCTAACACTGTTAACGAAAGGAAAACAATGTGCAATTACACATTTATACTTACTAGATGTTCAAACATGTAAGGCACCTATTTCACCACATATCCAAAGGGTCCTTAAAAATCCTTCCAAGGTCTTTGAAGATATTCAAATAAGTCATCCACCTATTTGTGATTTGGACAATGCTATTAACTTAAATATGGGAAATGTTCTTTCTATCATCAGATCTTACAAATTCCCCTATGGCCAGAAGAATGAAATGGAGCACATGGTTGAAGTAGTGACAGAAGAATCCACATTTCAAGCAGTGGTAGATCACATAGAGCACCAGTAAGCAGTTCTCAAAATCCCAATGATGTCAGAAAATAAGATGAAACTACAAGCAGATCAACATCGCCGTCAAATGATTTTTGAAGAAGCACAAATTATATGGGAACCTGAACAAATCATCGAAACAAAGACAAAACAACTAGGAAATCATGTTATTATTGAGTACCTCATCAAGTGGAAGAACTTACTAGCTGCAGATTGAACATGGGAAGATGATTTCTTCATCGAGATGCATCCAAGCGTTGAGGACAATGCTTATCTAAAGGGAAGGAGCATGTTAAGCCCTAAATGTTCGATACATTCCCCCCTATTGGGTGGAACATTAACCCCTATGTTGTGGTGTATTACATATTATTCATGTTGGATTGGGTCTATTAGTGGGTCTATTAGCGAGTCTATTAGTTGTTATTGTACACCTTGGTCTCCTATATATATGAAGAAAATATTTTCATTTTAGTCATCAATGTATCTTGTCTTGTCTTGTGTACTTAGTACATTTTGTAAGGAGGTTCCTCCCTCGAATAAGATTTCTATTTATCTCTGTTACTCATTATTAAGGCATGGATTACACTTTTCTTGTCTATTTCAGCTCTTTTTATGCTATTTATGGTACTTGGTTTCAGAACACTATGATGACCAATACACCCTCTAGACGAAATTGCACCAAGAAAGAGACCAAACAGTGTTAGATTATACCAATATATTCCATACCCTACGCTCAAAGATGGGTATTAGAGACTCTGAACGACACTTGGTTCTAAAGTACCGCAGTGGCCTGCACAGTAACATTCAATCAGAGATGGATTTCCTGGAAATATCCTCACTAGGAGTAGCTTACCGATATGTAGTCAATATCGAGCAAAAGTTTAAGCAGAAGAATAAGAAGGATTTCAGGTCTGCAAGTCAGCAGCAGAAGCTGGGAAAAGTGGCCCTAATTCACAACCCAAAGGACAGAGTAAGGATGGCCAAAGTCCCGACAACCAATCCAAGCCGCAGGAAAACAAGGGTAATGGGAAATCAAAGAAGGAAACCGACAAGTGGTGAAAGTTCCACGAAATCCCCTGGCACAACCCTGATGAATACCGCTCAAAAAGATCATTTTTGGATGAGACAAAATCCTTGGATCTAGACTCAAACTTTGAAATTGATGCAGAGAAAGAAATGGGTAAGCATATTATTGACGCAGAACCTAGTGCGACCATAACAACTTCGAAGATTCAACCAGAAGAGTCAGAGGAGAGAAAGAAGGGGGATTGCCTCTTCCATTTGCAACCATGGGTTCACGGGATGCTACTACATTTCATTATTGACAATGGTAGTCAAAAGAACCTCATCTCGACCGAGGTCATCAAAATATTGAAAATTATGATGGTTTTGCATCTCCAAACCTACAAAATTGGTTGGTTGAGCCATGGACGAGACATATGTGTCAATCAATAATGTCGCCTCTCCTACGTCATCAAGCCCTTCAAAGATGAGGTAATGTGTGATGATTCCCCTCTTTAAGTTTGTGATGTTCTTTTAAGACAACCATATATGTGGAAACATCATGTTATGTATGAGTATAAACCTAGTAGTGTAATTATTACTTTGGGAAAGAAACTCTACAAGATACCATAGACAATTTCTAATGCTATAGTGTCTCTCATCATAGTGAAGTAGTGTAGGAAGGTAATCACCTAGACAAGGAAATTCGTACTCTTCATGGTTTGTTATGAGGGTGAACAAAAGATCACAACAACATCCACCACCTTTGCATAGAAGGAATATTCCCATGTCAAGCTGAGGATGATAAGGCCACCATATTTGTTGAACAAATCCAACACATCCAGCAATAGGTCCATGACATTTTCGCAAAGGCCAATACTAAATACAAACAATGACATGAGCAACATAGGGTTCCACACAAGTTCCAAGTTGGGGATAAGGTTTGGTTTCATCTGCAAAAAGAGAGGCTCACAGGACCCCATTGCAAGTTTCATCCACTTCGATATGGGACATACACCATCACAAAGACAGTTGGTGACAATGCCTTCAAGTTAATAATTCCTCTATTCCTTGACCTGCAACCACTATTTAAAGTGGAGCTCCTTCGACCATATTTTGCACCACTGTTGGAAACCTCGAAGGTGGGAGAACAATTAACACGTACATAGATTAATTCTGACTGCATGGAACAAGAAACCATTGATCAGATCATGGACACACAGGTTAAGGGAACCCATTAGCAGAAGATCCAACTATATCGAGTTGTCAAATCGGGGCAACTCCCCCACTAAGGCAAGTGGCTCACCAGGAATCAAGTTCATCATAAGTTTCCCCATTTGATGAGGGCACTCAACGCAATGGATACCATTGCTAACTAAGGGGAAGGACTAATCCAGATGAATATAGGTGGCTACCCACCTATTCCATTGGCTCAAAATAATTTTTCATTTTAGCAATTTTCTTGTATTTTTTAACGTTTTTTTAGGTCTCAAACTTCAAGGGTCGTTTTGAGTTCGTAAAGGACATTTTTTGGAAATTCAGGGGGTCAAATGGTTTCCAATGGCATGCACTTGGCCCCAATTGAAAGTTGTAAATCTTGAATAGACCTTTCCAACGAGATATTGAGCGCCCCAAATAGAGATCATATGCAAAATTTATGACCCCGAGAAGTTTATTGTTTAACTGAGCACCATGGGGCCGCAAACTTTATGATGATTCGTCTCCTAGGGTTAGGTTTAGGGTTTTATGCCTCTCCAAGGATTTATGATAAAAGTACCTTCGACCTCCTTTTGTATTCATCTTGTCACGTGTGAGCATAGCCGCCACATCTCTTCTTTGAGATATAGCTACCACCATTCTAGTTGTTTTTGTTTTATAGTTTGTTATGTTTCATTCATTTAATAGAATCTAATTTTATTTTATCATTGTGTTTATTTCCATATATCTATGTATGTGAATATATATATGCTCTTTGATTTTGTTCTCACATAAATATGGATCAATTAGCTATGTTGAACCATGATTTTATGGTCAATAATATTACTAGAGTCAACCGTGTTCTTCCAAAGTCACCCATAGTCAAACATCACAAGTAATCCATGGTCAAGCTTCGCAACTTTAGTCAACAATCTTCAACAGTGTTGAAACATAGTAATCCATGGTCAATATTATTAAACCATAATCAACCATAATCAACCATGGTTGACCTGATTAATCATAGTCAATTAGGATAACACAAGGTCAACAATACTCGACCTAAATTAACCATAGATGAACATAATCAGACATGATCAATGTAGATCATATGGGGTTAGTAATAGTAAAACATGGTTAATTATGCTCAACCAGGGTTTCATGTTCAATAATGTTACTAGAGTTAACCATATTCACCAAAAGTCACTCATAGTCAAACATCACAAGTAATCAATGTTCAAACATTACATAATTTAATCAACCATCTTCAACCATTATGAAAAATATTCAACCAAATTCAACCATAGAGAACCATGGTTAAACATGGCCAAACCATGGCCAACGAAAGTCAACCATAGTTAAACATAGTTAACCACAGTATAACATGGTTATCTATAGTCAAACATGGTTTAACATATTTATCCATAGCCAACCACAAACACGCATACTTGGTCATAAACAAACAGGGTCAACCAATGATAAATAATGTCCACAATGCCAAACATGATCGACCATGGTTAAGGATTTTTAATCAAATTCAAACATTGCCAGCCATTTTCAATTATGGTCAACTAAATGCCAAGTATAGTTAAAAACATTATTAACCATGATCAACCGCACCTAACAATGGTTTACTAAAGTTAACCATGGTAAACAAAATATACTATAGTCAAATACATCAAACCAAAGTAAAAAATATTCAACCAAAATAAAACATGGTCTATCATGGTCACTATTATTCAAACATTGTCATCCATAGTTTTCTTTAGTTAATCATATTCAACCATGACAGTAAATGATCAACGATAGTCAACCATACCAACCAAACTTAACCATGGAGAAACATAATAGAACATGATCAACCATAGTCAACCATGGTCACACATGCTTAACTATAATCAAACATGGACAATCATGGTCAAACATGGTCAAAACATGTTTAACCATGCTCAACCATATTTAACCATAGTTAACCATATAGAGCCATAGTTAAACTTACTCAAAAACAGTCAAACATGGACAAACATCAACCATGTTCAACATATTTAAAAGTGGTTCAACAACATCAACCATGGTTAAGCATAATCAACCAAATTCGATGGAATATTGAAGCAAAGTTGATCGAAACTTAGCATGGTCAACCATTGTCAATATGATTCAACAATCAAACATGGTTGACCTAATTACTCATAGTCTACCATAGTAACACATGTTCAACCATGGTTAACCATATCTAACCAAACAAAACCATGGAAAAACATAATCAAATATGATGAGTCATAGTCAACCATGGTCAATAATATTAAGCCATGGTTAATTATGCTTAACGATGTTTCCATGATCAATAATCTTACTAGAGTCAACTAGATTCAACCAAAGTCACCCATAGTCAAACATCACAAACTTTAGTCAACTTTCATCAATCATTATGAACATACTCAACAAAAGTCAACCATAGAGGCCCATGGTCAAACATGATCAACTTTAGTCCAACTTGGACAACCATGGGGAAACATGCCCATGTAATTTAATAATAACAATATTTTTTTTTATTTGGCTAGGCGAGAGTTGGTCGTCCTCCTTAGGACACCCACACTTTAACCAATTGAGCTAGTAGGAATTGATATAAATTTTTTAGTTTTATTATATGACAAAATATTCTAAATATTTATTTATTATTATTATTAGCTTTTTTTTGTAAGTAAGAACCCACTAAGTTTCTAACCGATGAAATTACTCAAGGTGTGCCTTAAGAGTACACCCATTCATCATCTATTCTATGCCCCATGGGCTTATTATTATTAGTTATTTTTCTTATTGTTTATCATATACTCTTATTTTTAATTAATAATTTACCTATGTATTTTTGTTATTTTATGTCTTCCCTTAACTTTTTATGTCCCCGATGGGGGACATTTATATACAGCCCAGTTCGATTATTTTGGCTGTACCATTCCTCAAATTTATAAAAAAAATGAATGTTTAACTTTGGTGGAGTTTAAAAAAATTTAAATTTGTTAATTTTAAAATTTTTTATTTGGTTGTTGGCTGAGTGATGTAAGCTTTGGAATTCCAGCCTCAGACGTTGGCAGCGTTGCTGACTGAAGTAGTTTTTAAGGCGCATTGATGGAATCTAGAGTGCATTGAGTGCAGTTTAATGGGCCTCCTCCTCGTCTTCTGTGTCGACGGTGCTGAGAACCAAGGAATTTACTTAGACAGGAGTTGTTACCCTTTGTTACCCTTCTGTTGCCACCTTTTCTTGACTTATTTTATTAAGGGAATAATACCGAAGAAGTAGTCCTGGTTGTTTAAAGGATGTTTTCCTGCCTGCCTCCGATCCCCATTGACTCTACTGTGTGTTCGTGAACTCTTCTCTCTTGCTTCCGGGTTTCCAGTCATCAGTGTTAGCTACTGTAGTGATCTCTTCACATAGTGGTAAGAGCTCTGAAGTGACTTTCTGAATAATTTAGGCCATTGTCTTTGTTTGTAGTTGAATTGTAAATTCATTAAATAACTCTGGTGTTCAAGGACTGGATTTCAAATTATCTGTGGGATTTTTGTTGAAAATTGGTGTTTTCTATTGTACATTTCGTTTTTTGAATTATGTTTGATATGGGTTTGGATATGTCAGCTTCTTGGAGATATTTTTGTGTTGGGTTTGAATATTTTAGTTTATTGGAGATTTATCTGAGCTAGGTTTGAAATATTTAGCATAATGGATGTTTATTTGAGGCAGGTTTGGATTATGCACTGCATGCAGTAATGGTGGCTAGAACTAATCCTTGAGAGCAAGAAAGGGAAGTTCTAGTGTTTTTACTTGGTAGAGTTGTAAGGAGAACACCATCAGAGCTAGCTCTTAGAGAAACTACCAGCAAGTGGAAGAACCCACAGTCGCTGTGAATCCTTGAGGAAGAAGAAGAACTTGGTTCCACCAGTAATGCTCTCTAGAACCAATATTTGAGAGAAAGAAAGGGTAGTTCCATAGATATTACTGGGTAGAGCTGCAAGGAGAACAACAGAAGAGCTAGCTCTTAGAGAAACTACCAGGAAGCGGAAGAACTCACAGTCGCTGTGGAAGCAGAATGTAAATGACTCTTGGCTTTGATAGGGACACCAGCTGTAATTTATCAAATTCATACATAAAAAATGGGTTGAAGCTCCCAAGGTATGCACATTACTTCTCTTCTTTCACTTCACAGGAATTGGTAGTGTTTTTTAAATGAGTGACAAGATTTTTTCCCTTGGCTTAGTCCTCAAATGATAAAGTGCTTTTAAGTTTGTTGTTTTCCCATTGTTTTCTGATTTTTCTGTAATGTTCATTTCTTATTTCTTCCGTTGTCCATGATACCCTATTCATGTCCGAAGATTTTTTATTTTTAACACATTAGGTCGAAGTATCCTGTTCTAAATGGTTAAAGTTTGGATAGTTAGGTTGCGGGATTTTTTTTTTAGAACCCAACCAAAATGTCTCGCATAAAATATAGAGCTCTAAAATTATTAAAGTATTTTTATTGTTCATGGACCATAATCATAATCATATAAATTATGGGTGAATTGTAGATTCCCCATTTGAGGCCAGTTGAGTACAAGAGGTCGAGGATTAGCACAAACAAGAGAACTGTTAACAAAGCCTATGGGGGTTTTCTATCTGGTTCAACTATCTGTGGCCGGTAAGAAAGTGTTACCAATGCAACAAAATGGAATTGACTATAATCAAACAAAGAAAGCCGAATTTCCAAAGTAAAGTTGATTATATATTACACAATGCAACAAAGTAAAATCAATTAAATTGGAGACACACATGCATGCACGCACATAGATATACCTTTACAAGCCATAAGGCTTAATGCTACTTAGCATGACTTTGATGCATAGGCTCCAATATCATGGGAAGGTGCACAAGTGCTGTCAAAAACATACATCTATAACATGTCTGGACCTTTGTTTCATTAGGTTCTTTTATAATTATAGGTAGTGGGACTTCACAGGTGGATGCAAAAAAATTGGAATCATACTTATGAGTTATTACACGCCGGGCTCCACATTCTCTGACTGTATCAAGAAGCCTTGCTAAAGCATCTGGAGTATGTGCATAATCTACAATAACAACAAATGCCTCTTCCTCATCTATTAATTCACATCTTCCAGGGATTGCATCAACCTCCTAAATTCCCTTCACTATATCATCTAATGGTGCTCCCACTGCAATCCCTACGGCCACATCAACAAAAATGTTATATAAATTATGCCTCCCAAGAAGCCCTAAAGATATTTTCAAATTTCCTTTGGGTGTTCTGATCAGCACTTGAGTTTCAAACAAAAACAGTTGAACTTCCAAAGCATAAACATCAACATTCTTATTCCCCATTGCAAATGTTATCACAGGCACATCTGGATTTTCCTGTGCAATAAAATAAGCAGCATTTGGATCATCAATGTTAACTACTATACGATGTCGTTCAGGATCCACCATCTTAGCAAACAACCTCCCCTTGGCCGCTCTATAATCTTCCTCTGTCTTGTGAAAGTCCATATGATCCCTAGTTAAATTTGTAAAAACTTCAATATCAAGATCCACTTTATCACAACGACCCAACACAAGAGCATGTGAGGAATCCTCCATAACACAAGCTTCAGTAGCATTGTGAACCATCTTTGCCATCAGTTTCTGCACATAAACAACATCGAGAGTGGTAGAGTCAACTTCCAGCTCATGATCGCTATGAATATAATAAGCAATGGTACCAAGAAGACCAGTTTTCAGACCCATGGTTTCATACATACTCTTTATCATATAAGAAGTGGTACTTTTGCCATTAGCACCCATTATTCCAATCGCAGCTAGTTTCTATGATGGATTGCCATAAAACGACGCTGCAAGTGAGGCAAGAATGGAATTCTCGTCCTCCACCATTACCATGGCCTTCACATTTATGGAATCATCTATTGTAATCTCTTTGCTAGAAATGACAGCCACGGCCCCTCTCTTAATGGCTTCAGTCAAATAAAGGTGTCCATCTGTTGTCATACCTGTGCAGCAGACGAAATAAATACCTAGGGTTCACTTCTTGGAAGTCATGTTGAATTCCTGCGATCTCTACATCCAAATCCATCAACAGACAATGGAACCACCTTATCATCATCCAGCATCTCAGCAAGGGTGGCGCGGAAATTTAGCTCAAGAACCTGCAATCCGAGTAATGTTAAAATTTAATACGGCCTAAGAGCAACATTGACCTCCCACGATAATGGCAACCATCCTGTTCAGAACTTGTTGGGGGCTAGGAGTTTTGTCCTGTGTCTTCGGCATGCCTCCCATAGTAATGGATGCCATCATCTTCATAACATCTTGGGTGTTGGGAGTGTTCTCATATGCAGCCATGGCCCATGTAAATATAACATCTTGGGTGTTGGGAGTGTTCTCATATGCAGCCATGGCCCATGTAAATAGTGGAAGATGCCATCATCTTCATAACATCCTGGGTGTTCTCATGTGCAGCATGGTGCGTGTAAATAGTGGAAGCCATGTGTGATGGTGGGCATTGAACGAAAAGGCCACATATTTTGCATGGCTAATAGATTCCCTAAGCACGACACATGGAGTGCTTCTTGTATTTTGATAAGTTTTTGTTATGATATTTTCTTTCTAGTTGATTCGTTGTTTGTCCATGTAGCATGAATATTGACTAGATGGTTTGTACATAGTATCATATTTTTTATGGAAAACTCTTTAAAAATTCGTTATTTTCTTTTACTGAAAAGAAAATTGATTAATGAACAGTCCCTGTCATGTGTGATGTGTGATGCAGATGATATTTCAGTTGAGAATTTTTAAGTATATTAAAGATACTATGAGAAAATGCCATGGTAGTGGGGTCAATGTGGATTTTTTCCGTGACCGTCGTGGTATCGGTGTGACAAAATGTCATGGTATAATGTGAACTTCGATAAGGACTGACTGTAATCTGAAAGGACTGTAATCTGCTTTCTCGATGCTGACCAAAATGACATATGTTCAGATTCGGTTCTTGGTGAGATTCGGTTCAGCAGACCGAGAGATAAGCCTATAAATACAAATCCAAACCATTCCATTATGTCAGTCTATTCTTGGGTCGGCTGCTGTCACCGGTTGAACATTAAAGGTAACTAAGATAGTCCTCGTTTCTTTTCTTTGGGTTAACGTATATCTCACTATATTGTTTTTAGGGGATAATCGTCTCCTCCGGGATTCATATGTGCTAGCTGCTATTACCAATTACAGTAATTATCATCGCAAAATTGTTTTTGAAAATATTCGTCTTCCATGCCTCTTTTCCTTTACCATTTTTGCTTCCTTCTATTTTTCAGGAATTTCTCTTCTGGAGTCATTTAGCCCAACCGTCAGGTAATGTAGATTTATGTAGCCTCAGTAATTTTGTATTAGGATTTGTCCATTTAACAGCTTGTTTAAACTCACTCGTAGTTGGATGCCAATTAAATTCGCGACCATTCAATTTTTTTTTTCCGTTTCAGTTTTTATTTCAGGGAAATTAAAACGGATCGTGATGCTCCTCTATAATTCTATTGTAGCTTAATATGTGCGAGTAGACTGTACTAATTATATGCTCACTTTGGCCAGTAAAATTTGTCATGGCTTATCAACGGAGCAATGCTACCACCGCTTCCTCGAGAATTCCGGATCGTATTGTTATTGTTATTGTGGATCCTGATCGCCCGCAAATCAATGTTATACGTCCTGAAGAAGTTGAACCTAGCCACTATATGTACACACATATAAACAACATATAAACAACATATTAAATGTGTAAGCGACCAGTCATGGAGCAATTCTCACGGCAGTGTTCTCTGCTCAGGGTCCGATACAGCCAGAGATTAGGGTGAGTATACTCATTCTCTCGGCGCTTATCTCTGCAGCGATCATTGTTGGCCTCCTTCGCATATTTTTTTAACAGTTTAGTTTGTTGAGCGCCGGACGAGGACTCCGCGATTCTCTGGTTGAGAACTCCACATGGATTGCACAGAAAGCTGCATTTGTTTGATATTAATGGGGTTATCAATCTGCCTGTTCTTCACTTGCAGCAGTCTGCTCTTCTCCCGTCTCCCATAACTCTTCCAAAAGCTTCGCATTTATTTCTATAGTTTACTATTCCCATGTATTTCCATAGTTTACTATTTACTGGTAGTGGTGAGCGCGTGATTTATGAATAGTGTTGTTTACTGGTAGTGGTGAGCCCGTGATTTATGATTAGTATTTGTACCGTATATTCCATGAATATAATATGATTTTTTTTTCTTGTAAAAGAACTACGAACTGTGTTCTTTAGTTTAAGATTTATTGTTTCATAGAGTTAAATAATTACATAGGATGATCAATTTATTTTAAATTTGAGTTTATGTTTTATTTTTTTAATGATTATTTATTTGGTTTTAAATTTTTATTTTATAAATTAATATAAATTTTTAATTATTTTTTATTTGAATTTTACTTTTTATTTTAAAAGCTTATTTAAAAAATTAGTTCGTAACATTATATACCTATACTCAATTATAAGTATATAAGTACTCTTGATACAATCAATACTCAATTATAAGTATATAATTACTCTTGATACAATCAATGTAATTGAAGTCAATAAAATACAAAATGTTTATTTTTCAAATATTCTTTATTATTCAAAGTGTAAAATGTTTTATATTGTTTAATATAATTATTTATCTTAATGTTTTTAATGAAATTTTCCAGATCACTAAAAGAAAATATCATCCTCATCTTCCCTATCACTAAAAGAAATATCCTCTTCATTAGACAACCCTGTTGCATAATGTAAAGAGGCATCACTTTTACCTGGTTGTTCCTCAGTATATGATGTGTGATTAGACAAATCCTTCTGCTTAGAAATATGATAATCACCTTCAAAGTTATTGGCAATTACTGGTGCCACTATTTCTAGAGATACAGACTTGAAAGAATCTGCCTTTTCGTTGTTGTCTACAACTGGTGAAAAATGCTCAAAATTCTGCTCAAAAGGAATGAAGAGAATGTTCCTTTCTAGACTGCCTAAGCTTCCTCCAGCATTGGTTGATTTGGCCTTGTTTCTTTTCTGTGACTCCTTCGAAAGCAATGCCCCGGCCTCTAATATCTGCAAAACCAAAATAAAAGTATCAATTTTCTTCTGTCCTCAATACTCAAAAGGCCAGAGGTCCCAAATGATCAAGATAATTTATTTTTCACCTAAAAGAACTATAATTTTACTCACCAAAACATGTAGAAGTTTCATTGAGAAGACAATGAATGTAAAAATAAGCGACCAGACTAATGCAATATGAAAAGCATTGTTGATGAGAAGGATAGATTTTATTATTTCAAGCAAGCAAAACTCTGTGAAAAATGAGACTTGTAAGATGAAACCTAGTCTAAGATGCAGATCACACATGATTGAGCCAAGGCCTCTTATTGCATTTCATTCTATCTATATCAGAATATTGCAGATTCAAAAATCACATCTACTGTTAAAAGTCACACAATTTCAACAAAAAACACAAACATCGATACTTCTGTTCTAAACTCCTCTTTTATGATCTTTACCTTGAGTATAGAATATGTGCATATAATCATTTTGCTATGGAAATATTCACAAAAGTACTTCAAACAATATATTTCCAATCTTGGTTATTCAGAAAAATCTTCTAGCTCAACTCGGTTATTTAATTCAAAACATAAACTAATATACAAAACAAAACAAACTGAATCTCATTCTGTGCACAAAAGAGTGTAAGATGCGCAATAAAAATATAACAACGGATGTCATATACTACTGTAATGCAAAGACAATGATAACATGTAATCCAGAGGCAAGATAATAAATACAAGCCTCTTTAGAGAATCTTGACATCTGAAAGAACTAATGAGCTAGCAAAACCAATAACAGATAGCCTAGAGAGACAAGACTACATTACAATGTTTTTAGTTTTTTAATGAAACAAAAATCCTTATTATCATGCTGGGAATGATAACAGTCAAGTAGACATTTCTTTTCTGGCTGGATATTTTCAAAAAGAATAAACATATATGAATTATAATATTATTGCATAATTAGGATCCTAAAATTAGGCTTGAAATTTTTAAGCTCATTCTTCATAAGGTAATATACTACCGCAATGCAAAGCCTATGATAACATGCAATCCAAAGGCAAGATAATAAATACAAACCTCTCCCAAGAATCTTGACATCTGAAAGAACTAATGAGCTATCAAAACCAATAGCAGATAGCCTAGAGATACAAAACAACATTACAATGTTTTTAGTTTTTTGACGAAACAGAAATATTTATTACCATGCTAGTAATGATAACAGTCAAGTAGACCTTTCTTTTCTGGCTTTTCAAAAAGAATACATAAATATGAATGATTATATAATTAGGAATCAGGATCTTAAAAGTATGCGTGATCTTTTTAAGCTCATTCTTCATAATTATCCTAATACTATTTTAGGCCTGTCGAGGTACATGATTTATCTTATGCCTCTTTAAAGGCTATTAACAATATGGGTTCGTAAGTAGTCTCTAAAACGACGGTGACTTCTCATCCACACCTAAACACAATAGTATTCTAGGCTTTGGCTAATGTGATGTTTGCTTCCTTGAAGATGTCCTGTTCAAGACAAGAAAGAAATTAGAATGATTACCTGGGGTGTTGTAATAAAAAGAGCATCTTCCTTGCTAAGCTGAGGGTGTAAAAGGACAAAGTATATCTTCCAGAATTGGCCATCACTCAGATAACTTGGGCAAAGCTCAAGCCTCAAAGATGCCAAATTTGGGGTTAAGCGTTCAACAACCAAATGATGTATCTGTTGAATATCAGACATATCAAAATCTGCACGCAAAAGCTTTATCATGAGCAATCAATTACAAAATGAAGCATAAAGAAATTTACGAGGAAAAGAGAAATCATTGACATATCTATATGGAATATGTGTTATAGATTGAAATCCCAACTTGGATGGACAACAATTCCAAGATGATAAATTTAAGTGCAAAAAAGTTGAAATTGTAATGGGTTGAATGTTAAGAAAGCGTCACTGAAATTTCATAATTTGTCATCATAATTTGTATGAAGCGAGCGAGGATATTAGCAATGTATAGGCTCTTGAAGATTTGATTTTTTGATTTTTTATTCACAATTTACATCAACTCGAACACTTGACCTAGCCGACTAAGCCGTTTATATATATAAAAGTTATAGTAACACTGTAGCTTTAAAATATAATTGTGTTGAAATTACAAAATATTATATTTTTTTACATTGCGTTGAAGTTACGAAATATTAAAAATATTTTAATGTTGTATAGGGTTGAAGTTGCAAAGTATTATACTTATTTGGATTGGGTTGAAGTTACAAAATATTAAAATATTTTAATGTTACATGGGAATAGAAAAATTATAATAATTAAAAAATTATAAAAATATAAATTATTATATATTATTTTGAATTTTTTTAATTAAATTTAGAATTAAGATAAATTTATATTGATTTTTTTTAAATATAATTTTTTATTAAATTTAAGGAGATATACAAGTGAGAAGCATAAAACAAGTCTTGCTTTTTATAAAAAAGCTCTTAATCATAAAAATTATTTTAAAATGTCTTAACCAAATCATATTTATCAAATGTTGTCATATATTAAATGGTTGTTTCATATAGAATTGTCTTTTGAACATAGAAGGAGTAATAAAATCTTAACTAATAAATTTTTTAAAACAAATTAAGGTAAAAATTTGTAAACAAAATTTAGAAAAGAAAAAAGAAAATGAACAATAAAGAAAAGAGAAAGAACTTACAATACATGTGATGAAATTGTTAATATCATTTTATTCAATACTGTATTGATCTTTTGAAATTAATAACACCAAAATCAATACCAAGGAATTTGCATTCTTAACAAACATTACAAAAAGTGATGGTAAATAAGAAGAGAATTTGAATATGTTTTCCTTACAAATGTTACAAAAATGATGTTAAATAACAAGGTAAGTTGTGTGGCTTTCAAAATCATAATATAAAATGCAAACCACATATCTATGAATATGTTCATTTGGTTGATGTGAGCAAGGGATCCTATGGGGCCATGGTTGTGGCTATGGTGGCAGATGAGGAGAAAATGAAATATGACTAGCCATTACCAGATCTTGTTGTGCCAAGAAGGGCAAAAGGAATGCCAAGGAAAAGAGCACAAGGAAGGAAAAACATTTTGACCAGATTCTGGGCAATATGTTACACCCACATCATTGAAACAAGAAACACAATCACAATTGAAATATGAATCTTTGACTAACTAATAAAATGAAGTAAACTAAATACTAAAGCTTGGTAGATACCTCTAACCATAGCCCCCAAGTATCTCTTTCCCTCAATACCTATCTATATAATAAGGAGGATAAACAATGGTCTAACAACAATAAATATGAATACGAATATATGGCAAGTTGGGTATAGACTAGGATACATAATACATGTGTCAAATGTATCAATATGTTACAAGAAGATGCTAAATTGATCTATGTTTCATGTTTCTTACACATGGCTATGTGTCTCTTGTTCATGTCCTAGAGGTAAAGTATATGCTTAGATGTTTTATATTTCAACATTAAATACAATTAAGAGATAATAGTAGCATTCTAAACTGGGGATAATTTTAGGGGCGAAGTTTAGCCCATAAGCGAATTTAAAGGGGTTATAAATATTTACTGGGCGAATATTAATATGGAAAGTTTTTTTTTTAAATTTAATACATTCGTCCAACATTTATTAACTAAATAATTAAAAAAATATAAATAGCCCTTCCCTACTTTTGTCCCCAATTTCTAGTAAAATTTCTATTCAATCTTTAATTCCCCATTAAAATTTCTATTCATATTCTTAAATGTTGTTAGCTAGTCATATTTATACTAAATTAGTTGTTTGAGTAAGTCATTTTTATTTTAGTCACTTGTTACCTAGCCATATATCTTATCCTGGTTTATAGAAACAACTCTTAGATACATGATTAAGCCTTGCAATAAACAACTAAAAATGACTAACATAAACGACTAATTCATATTGTTAAATGTTGTTAGCTAGTCATATTTATATTCCACTAAATTAGTCGTTTAAGTTAGTAATTTTTATTTTAGTCACTTGTTACCTAGTCATATATCTTAAACTGTGACTAAATTAGTCGTTTTTAGTTGGTTTACTTAAAATTGCTGAATTTTAGTCATTTATCCCTTGAAAAAACTATGGTGAATAAATTTTTTAGTCACCTAGTCACTAATTTCTCATTTTGTACTAGTGTGGGATCGATTTTCAAACACCTAAATTTTGAAAATCTAGTTACCAAACAAGAAAAAATGGTTGGTCTTTAAAGTTAGGACAATGGTTGTGTAAGTAGTTAGGTTTTCTAGCTCTCACCAAAACAAGAAAAAATGGTTGTCTTTAAGTACTTAGTTTTTTTGTCTATGGGAATGGTTAAGAGTTTTTTTTTCTCCAGGAATGGTTAAGTGCTTAGTTTTTAGATCTTGGTTACAATATGGCTCTTGGTTTTAAGATTTAGTTGTTTTTCTTCTCAATCACAAGGTGAGGAAAGGTAAAAATGGTTAAGCTCTTAGTTCTTAGATCTCAGTTACAAGATGGATCTTGGTTTTGGGTGCTTGAGACTTTTATTTCAATATAGGTTTCAATTTAGATTAAGACTTGCCAATAGAAAAACCTCAATTTTAAAATAACCATAGCCTTTTAAACATGGTCACAAGGTGAGGAAAGGTGATGGCTTTTGGTTTTAGAAAAAATGGTTAAGTACTTACTTTTTTTTGCTCTCAGTCACAAGGTGAGGAAATGTGATAGCTGTTGGTAGCTTATCCTTACATTGACAAGAGATGATTCCAAAGCTGTATGAGTTTAAGGATGATCCAAACCAGATCTAAACTAGAAGTGTTATTGTTTATTAATTATTGTTCATTAGTTTATTGTACTATTGCTATTGTTTATGTTCTATACATTGCAATTGTTAAATCATCTCAAGGACCAACTTTAACACAATGACCATTGGAGTGTTAAAGTTGAAAGAGATGAAAATTATGTTTTGAATTTATTACATAGCATTGTTCTATGAATGGATATGAATGACAAACTGAGTTATGAATGGAAATATTCACCCCAGAACCCCTCTAATAATGTTCCTCCCTACCATGTCCATGTTGAGCATATCCTAAAAACATTGCATTCCATGAGAACGTATTTTTCTCTGGCACTTGGTCAAAAACTTTACGTGTATCCTCCAAACACCCACATTTAGAATACATGTCTACAAGATCCACTCAGCTTTGATTGGATATGAAGGCATCATTAAGGCCACTGTCATTTGGTATTGAGACCAAAACTTGAAATACAACAAATGAAGTCAACATGTGAAGAAGCCTTGAACTCCAAATTAGCACGCAGAGTGCCATTCCATGTGTTTTATAAATCAATGATTAAAGATTCGCCAAATTTAAAAAAAAAATTATAATT
>LPNX010669984.1:7643-28289 GCA_001517045.1 Pseudotsuga menziesii | reverse complement strand
GGGGGGGGGGGGGGGGGGGGGGGGGGGGGGGGCGCGTTCTTAAAATCATCCCTGCTCCTTTTATACCTATGCCTAAGTCACTTATCTCATTGCTTATTGCACATGTTATAGAAAGTAGTAGTTGGTAATGGTTATTTTTGTACTGCGAAGATCTTATCATATCAGCATAGAAATTTGAACCTAATACTCATTTTTTTATAATTTTATAATTCCATTAGTATGTTATATAATTTTAAAATTTCTGGAAAAAAAAACATGTTCAATTTTAAGTATAATCCATATTTCCAAACCTTTTTCCAAATCCCAAACTTTTCTAAACCTCCCTCCCCCTATACCTATGAAACTTCCCCAACATTTGGACCAAAGGAATCTTTATTTCGAGCAAAAAGGAATATTTCATAGTAAAGTGTTGATAAAAAGACAATGGTGAGGTGGAGTCATCAGATCTAGCAAATTCAAGCTTTGCCTTGGTAAACGACATAACCCAATAGAAAAAAATAATGCTCTAGCAAATTTGGGCTTTCCCATGGTAAAGGACATAACCTAGTCGAAAAATATAATGCTATGAGAGAGCAAGCACCCTTAAATGGAAAAAGTAATCAAGATTTCGCATTATGACTAATGTTTGCTCTAACATGCGGGGTAAAACACCCTAGATCACATATTTCCAAGAAACACATCTTAAATATATTTGGATTCTTTCCAAAACCCTTAAAGAATACATGGATTGGAACATTGATCAATTGAAAACAAATGTTCAACACGTTTTCCTTAAAGATGGAAAGACTAATTAGATTTGAGAAACCCAAATAAAAGCATAGATGTGTACCTGCCCAAGTCCAAGAGGCTTATGGTACGAAAGGAGGTTGTGACAACGTAGTCTATAATATAGGTTTTTCTCAGTGCTTGCCTCCCCAAATATCTATATATTTTTCCTTTCAATACCACTAAAAATGATTCTTATTTAACTTTAATCCTCTCTTTGAATAAAGAATCCGCTTCACTCCCGGATGGGGTGATTGATAGTCGGGATAGAAGCATTAATGGTGAATTGATGGGGGAAGATAAAATGTCAGCAGGATCAGGAATGAGGCTTTCATCCAACTCATAACTTAACTGTTCGTACAACTCCTGTCACATGGACACCATAGCTATAGTTATGGTAGAGTGAGAAGGAGAAGTTAAGGCGCCTCTTAGGTTATTTAGTGAGCCTTGGCATGCAGAGGGATGTGCTTAAGAGGAAACAACTATCAAGTTTGAGTTCAATTTGCAAGACATTCTAAGGTGCACTATTCAAAAGGGTGGTGGCACAATGGTCCAAGAGTGCCACTGTGCTCCTAGTTGATGAGGATGCTCTCGAGATAGACAAACATGGAAACAAGCAGGTAAGACCTTACTCATCATCTCATTGTTGTGACCAACTCCTTTCTCAATATTAGGAACGACCTTAGGGATTTGGATGGTGATTTGCAGGCTAGAATTCAAACAATCGAGCATAGGGTGCAAGTGGTAATTAATTGGTGTGCAGATGTTAGTGAGATTTATAACCTACCTTTTTTGCTCCTTGCTACGGTGGTTGTTCCAGAGAAGTTCATTCCTCCTCTGAGGATGGTGAAAGCGGCCATTCCTCCACCGGAGCAAGCAAAGGAAAAAGTGCAAGCTATGGAAATGACGAACCCCAGTCCCAAGGATGATACTCAAACGAAGGTGCAGTTGAAACCACTGGTACCATGTTGATACACGTGATAGATGTCAATATTGAGACAAGGGTGCAGATCAATGTCTCTCCTCTCGATACCAGTGAATGGGATGAAGAAGAGCCTCCCCACAAGCGAGCTTGTGTCAAGTTTGGTCCTTCATCCCTCTAAAAGCAGTAATAACACTTCACGCCTCCCTGTTTTTTCCTGGTTTCTTTATCATGGGGGTATACAGTTGCTTGATTTACAATAGGTTGAATGTTTAACATGGATATTATAGAATCTCATGTAGTTTTTGTACACAACCCAATAGTTGTTTTGTTTGATGTAGTTTGGATGTTTAGGTGGAAATGCACATATGTTTTGTTGGTTTTTGTATTCGACCCAATATCGGTTTGTAGGGTCTTTTCTTTGAATGGTTGTAAGCATGCAAGCCTTGACTCAATGCTTAAGCCTCACCTCTGATGGGAGGGCTCAAAGCAGATTATAAGCATATGTATTTGTACTTTTTTGTTAATATAATGTAGACTATAACTTACACAATGTGTGTGTGTGTGTTTCACGTTTGTACAATGATTATTAAAGAAAAAAATGGTGATGGCCCTCCTTTAATACATATGCCCAGGTTACTTGTTTCGTTGCTTATTGCACTTGATATAGAAAGTAATAGTTCGTAATGTTTATGTTCGTACTATGAATATTTTATCATATCAACATAGGAATTTGCACGTCATACTCAATTTTTAGAATAACAAGTGAATATGCCACAAAGTACTTAGTCCACATCAAAGATAAAATTTAGAAAATAAATAAGTCATTGGTTGAATGTAAAAATTAAGAAATTTAAGAAAAATCGTAGGAACATAACAAGTTTGTAAAACTTGTTCCGTTAGTTAAGCATTGTCTTTATATAAAAATATATAAAATTGATGACATTAAAATTATAACATCATATAGAAAGTAACAAGTTTTTTTTTTGTATATACAAAAGTCAACAATAACGTGTTCTTCCCCAATTTGGCATTCCTACAATTGTTTTGCAAAAACCTAGAGAAAATATTAATGAATGCCTTTTGAAGTCTTTTGAAACACACTTTTTCAAGCAGTTTTCTTCCCCAGCCTATATTCTAAAAGCATGAAGTTGCGCCAAAGTTAAACCTACTAATACAATCTTCTTATCCTTTAGGAATTGTTCAACAACATCAAGAAGATGTTTTGGAAAGCTACAAAGATAGTGTTTGAGATACTCAGGTTTATCAACATTTCCTGAAGTAATTAAAAGGTTTTGCGTATAACATAAATACTTTTCATGTTTTTCTAGATCACATATTCTCTGATACATGAACAAAGAAGCTAAGTGATCATAGTCTTAGAAAAAATCATATTTTTTTTTGTGTTTTAAATATTAAATCATACTTTTAGGATTTATGTCCTGTAAACAACCTCTTTGACCAATGAGTAAAATTTGAAAATTCAAATTTATTTTTTATTTTCAAAAAAATCAATTTAATAAATTGTATTTTATAAACATTGAAATTTTTTATAAAAAATATAATATGAAATTGAATTAATGCCAAGACAAACTACTTTGATTTATAATGAAAAATATAGTTCCTGCTTAAGTATGAACTAATAAATATTGTTGTGAATGCTTACAAACCATTGCTTATGGCTCATAATTGTTATCTCCAAAAAAATATTTAAAATATATATATATTACTTACATGTGTGTGTGAAAGTAAAAAAAAATTGTTTTTAATATTAATAATAATCTAATTTTAAGGTCACTCCTTGTTAGTGGGCTAAAAAAACTTTTGCATTTACAAAAATTACATATTCCATCCTTCCATATTTGAATCTATAGCCTTACTAAAAACAAATTAGACCTACTCAAATTGTACTAATATCAACATAAAATCTTATATCTCAAAACCAACATTTAAATTAAAAAAAATAATAATATAAATAATATCATGTATTTTTATTACCATTAACCCCAAATACCAATACATATATAAATAAAATACAAATATTAATGTGAAACTAATCCATCACAAAAAAACTTATTATCATAAATACCACATAAGAAACAACCATAAACCAAAAAAAATCCCTTATTATCATAAATACCACATGAGAAACAACCATAAACCAAAAAAAGCCCTTAAAAGGTGGCACTAAAGAAGATGTTACACATAAACTTAAAAAGTCATCACTCCAAACACTAATTATTAAAATATATATATATATATATATATATATATATATAAAGATTCAGCTTATAATGAATTTTAAAGAACCATTGACTTTAAAATTTTGTTATTTTTATGGTATGTCTAAACATTTTATTGAGCATATTTTATAAAAAGGCATTTAAAAGAAATCACTATACACGATTGTGCTCACTCATTTTAAAAAAATTTAGTCATTTTTTTAATTGAGATGTTTTAGGAATTTGTTCAAAGAAAGTAGGGGTACACTTTATGAATAAGACACTTTTAAAATAAAGAATAGTATTTCAACTCCATACCATTTAAAAAAAAATCAACTCCAAATCATTTAAAAAAAACTCAACCTCAACAAATTGTTTTATACACATTATTATATTCAAAACACAAAAAGAGCATTTGTTAGTTGTTTTTTTTCATAAGTTATTGCTTACTCAAGGCTAGTGGTGCTATGTAATATAAAAAATTTGGAGGGTCCTGAACAAATTGTTTTATACACATTATTATATTCAAAACACAAAATGAGCATTCGTTAGTTGTTTTTTTCAGAAGTTATTGCTTGCTCAAGGCTAGTGGTGCTATGTAATATAAAAAACTTGGATGGTCCACCATAATTATTCAAACTCCCATGTGGATTCCTTTTTCAAGGTGTCCCCTCCATTTGATCATGTACTCTACTTTTTCCCTTATATTATGTGGTTTTCCTTATATTATACAGATTCTTTATATAATGTGGTTTTCCTTGTATTATATAAATTCCTTATAAGGATTCTTTATATACAGATTCCTTATAAGGATTCTTTATATAATGTGGTTTTCCTTGTATTATATAATGTGGTTATCCATATCATAGTGCATGACATTGAAGTAATAGTCGGCAAAAAGTGAAATTAAAAGATAGCACCCAAAAAGTGTCACAATGAAGATATATCACATCAATATAAAGGACTTAGTATCTTTAAAAATAATCATTAAAAAATGAAATAAAAGAAATGGATAATCATAAAAATTAAACTTATAAAAACCATTTTTAATGTGTAATTTTTTGAAAGTGGTTAATTGGTGTTGTTTGATATGAAGTCACTTGTTGTAAAGGAGGTCACAAGATCAAATCTCACCCGGGTTTACCTGTGTCCCATGTCTTGTGGGCGGGTGTGGGGCATCTAGGGATATAGTGGTAGCAGGAATGGATCCCTGGACCCCGTGTCACGCGAGTACCAGCCCAACCCCAGTGGTCGATTCCCCTAGTCAACAAAAAATAAGTGTAAATGTTTTTAATTGATCATCATCTTATAATCTTTAGATGAGGTGTCTTTTTACATAGAAAATACATCTAGCATTGACAAGATAGAGAGAAGTTGAGTAACGACCTTTGAGGCTTTAATGCACAATCATTCCAACATGTCAAACGTACCTCGCCCCTTGTACGATTAAATTTGAAGGATGAGGTAAATCGACGGTAATCCTGTGACAAAGAAGGCCTTAAAGGCTACCCAAGACTTGGCAAAGAAGTTACATAGAACTCGGCTCCTCCTCTTTGGACGCGAGCAGGGTTGGAATTTGATGGGCATATGCCCGTGATGAGGCATTTTACCCATCAAAATATTGTTAAAAAATTTAACAAACCGTCTCAAAGAACGGGCAAACAATTTGCTAGGACGTATTTTGGACGGTTAATTATTTTTTCAAACCATCATTAATTTTTATTAATAGGCTTGTTAAAATATGTGTGCGCTTAGATAAGTGGCCTGTAGTAAGTGGTTGTTGTTATTATATATGTAATAACTAACATTGAAACTTTCCCACTTGATTAAAACTTTCACATTTGATTGAAGAGTAGGTGGTTGAAATTGCCCTCAATGAGGATGGATTTGCTTTCATTCCATTTCTTCTTTCTTTGTTATTTTGGCCTATCATTTTCCTAATACGGGGTCGTGCCTTTCCTTCCAGTGCCTTTTCATAACCTTTGTGCCCTTCCTTCAGAGGGTCCGAAAGTACAGGATAAATCACTTTTCAAGATCGAAAGAGAAACTCTGAAAGAGACATGGGTACAATTTTAGAAGAATTCATTGGTTTTAAACTATGTTAATGAAGGAATTAACCTAGCCACCCACCAAGCATCAACAATTTAACAACTAAGAAATATACCAAGCATCACCTATGGAATTTCAGAAATAGTATGAGAGGTCTTTATGGTATTGGTAGTGTCAAGAGACAGGATGGTACGTTACGAAACAAAAGATATAGGATGCTTGCAAGCTTAGGATCAAAGGAGGTAGAAAGGGATGCTATTATTGAGTTGTTTTGGCAGTCATTTTACGATGAAATCAATATTACAATGGTTAATGAAAAGAAGAGTAATTCTACTCTCTATCAACAAACAATGGTTAATGAAAAGCACTCCCCCATATGAACCCCCTTTAGACTATGGGTCATTTAAATTCCCATACTAAAAAATGAACCATAAGCATCCCATCATAAAAGCCAACTTCCCATATCTCAGATCCCAACATCATATCCCAGCCAACTTCCAATATCCCAGATCCCAACATCAAAGCCCAACACTCACATGTCGCCATGTCGCCCCTACACTTAGTCGCCATGTCGCCCTTTCAACCTCGCACTTAGGAGCCATCCTCCCACTTAGGAGCCAACCACTGGAGGCTTCAATTCCAGTCATGAAGCTCCTTCCAGTCATGCACTTCATAAAATCCAATCGCCGGAGGCTCCAGTCATGAAGCTCCTTCCAGTCATGCCGCACTTAGGAGCCAACTGCCGGAGGCTCAGTCATTCAGCTTACACATTACCATCTTGTCACTTCATGTCTTACCTACGTTGCCGAACTCCTCATTCAGCTCCTTCAAGTCACAAGGTTGAGCTTACCGAACTAAACCCATCGTATCCGCCCTTGCTCCCTACTGGCCTCCGTTCCTTCTTGTCTTCCTGCCCTCGACGTGCTTCTCTGAACTCCTTCTGATTCTCTTCTGAACTCCTTTCGATGCTCTTCCGAACCCTTCCCGAAACTATTCGGATGCCTCTTTGAACCTAGACATTGCTCATTGCCTTCCCTTGCCCCGACCCTTCCCCTGACCCTAGCATTG
The DNA here is from genome assembly GCA_001517045.1 of Pseudotsuga menziesii. NCBI lineage: Eukaryota > Viridiplantae > Streptophyta > Pinopsida > Pinales > Pinaceae > Pseudotsuga > Pseudotsuga menziesii. The sequence continues at coordinate 21,263 of LPNX010669984.1, read as the reverse complement.
TTGTGATGGCTAGGAGTCCCTTTGAAGTGCCTTCCCTTGCCCTTGCCCTTGCTCCTTCCCTAGCCTGTTGTGATGGCTAGGAGTCCCTTTGAAGTGCCTTCCCTTGCCCTTGCCCTTGCTCCTTCCCTAGCCTGTTGTGATGGCTAGTAGTGAGCGCTCCCCCTGTCTTTTTGTATTCCGCCAAGGGGGAGCGCGCCTGGGTCTCTTTAGGGTGCCTTTTCACTGCCTCCTTTTCCTCCTTGGCCTTGAAGGAGTCGAAAAATTGGCCTACCCTCATAGTCGAGCCTCCTTGGCCTTTAAACTAGAGCTGGCACCTTCAAATGATGCCTCTCTGTATGGAAAACCAATTACATAACAAAAATTTCAGTAGTAGTTTATATGTTGTTCGTTCAGTGGTAGTTCGATCTTTTTATGCTTTTCAAACCCGATCTGAGGCCTCTCAGCATCTTCGATGCCACTTTTGAGTTCTATGGTGGCCTCTCAAACTCATTCTAATTTGCGTAGTAGTAGTCTGGGTGCCTATGTTTATGTGGTTCGTAGTAGTATGGGTGCCGTGGTTCGTAGTAGTAGTATGGGTGTCTAATCAACAAACATTTGCAACTTAAGAATGAAACCAAATTGTATATATTCAATATATGAAGTAACTTGGCTGGACGCAACGAACTTATAGTAACTGCTATTTTCCCATCTTCATTGTACAAGGGTTGATCCCAAGAAGAAGGATCTACGATGGCCAACCTCTAGTGAGCAAGAAATGAATGTCCGCTGATCTCATACAGACCGCTCCCATTCGGACCTCTATGTTGTAGCCTGCCCATGAAAGTAAAACAAAATCAGGTAAACACTATTAAATCTTAAAGTAAAATGCTATAAAATCAAATATTCAATCGAATGACTGTAAAAGGATTTTTTTTTTTGGTGCTACAACAAACAGTTGCTATATTTTTGGAAACTCTACTTTTTAAACAATCAGGCGAACATATGTGAAAGCATATTGCAGACTTGGAGTAGAGATGTATATTGGACATACCTGAGCTACAGAAAAGGGCTTGGCCTGCGATGTGTCCAAGCAACCGAACATCGCTAGAATTCCACACATGGTGACTGACTAACTGTTTGCTTAATATGGGAGCAGCAAAACCGGAAATTATGAAGGAGGGGCGTTGCAATACTAATCACGTCGTTAGGCCTTTTTTTCCCGGCTAAGGTTTCAAATTCACTGTTCACTTTCGTCGGCCTTCTACTGAATAAAAATGTGCAGCCTGTTTTCAAAAAACCGCCAACTCCTGTTGTGTACAATTCAATAAAAAGCACGCCCTGGTTTCTAGACGCTGACTCCTGTTGTGTACAATTCAAGAACGAGACAAGGACGCGCCAGACTTTGACGTCTGTCCGTACAAGATGTTGAGGCTGCCACAACGGGGCTTCACATGACAACAACTACGGGAGTAACGGGACACTCAACCGGAAGGACCAACCATAGGTGTCTGGCGACAAGGTAAGTGGGTTGTAGGCTTGTATGAAAAGGGGAGGAGGTGGTAGAGATGTTGGTGTTGAAGGATTGGTGGCTCAAAGAGTTGTCACTTGAGCCCGAGCATACTGGAAGTCACACGTTCGAATCACAGTAAGAAAAAGAAAAAGTTCGAGAAAAAGACCCAGAATGAGCTTCCATATGGGCTCGGTGCTGATAGGGATTGCAATGGCGCTGGCTATCGTTGCTTTTGAAGGTGAGAAAATGCTTTTTATTGTTATTTTCTCAAAATGATTTGAGATTTTCTTTTTTGTGATTGACTGAGCAACGATTTTTCTTTTTGGATTTGTTTGCACAGGCTCGCACTATGGGCATCAACTATGGGTGCGTAGCAGATAATCTTCCCTCGGCTTCCAGGGTGGTGGAGCTGATCAAGAGCCAAGGCATTGACAAGGTGAAGCTTTATGATGCAGACCCTGCAGCTCTTCGCGCGTTCAGTGGTACCGGTGTTAAAATCACCATTGCTCTTCCCAACGAGCAACACTATTACGTTGCGTCATCTTTCGAGAGCCTACGCTTGGGTCCAACCAGATCACAACCATAGTTCCCGGCACCCAGATCACAACCATAGTTGTGGGCAACGAAGTCTTTGTCAACCCCAATAACATTACCCCTTACCTTGTTCCCGCTATGACGAGTACTCATAGGGATCTCGTAAAATATAAAGTCGACGAAGTTGTTAAGGTCTCGAGCCCTATTTTTGTCAATGCGCTGCAGAGCTCTTACCTGCCTTCATGTGGTGCTTTTAAGAACGAACTCGTCCAGACCACGATAAAGACCATGCTTGAGTTCCAGAGACAAACGGGGTCTTATCTCATGGTTAATGCTTACCCTTTTTTTTTCCTATAAGGACAATGCTGATGTTATTTTTCTGGTACGCACTCTTTCATCGGAATGTTGGATTCCTAGATGGCAACACTGGGATCCTATATACCAACCTCTACGATGCGCATTTCGATGGAGTGTTCTTTGCAATGCTGATGCTTGGCTATAAGGACCTTGACATTGTCCCGTCACAGATAGGGTGGCCATCTAAGGGCAACCAGGACGAAACCGGTGTCGATGTTAACAAAGTTGCGCCTTCAATGGCAACCTTGTCAAGCATGTTCTTTCCAAATCTGGAACCCCGCTCAGACCCAAGGCCTCCCTTGATATCTTCATTTTCCCTCTCTTTAACGAAAACAAGAAACACAACCCGACATCAGAGTGCAACTACGGTTTATCCTACCCGACTGAGCAACATGTTTATGCCATTGCTCTTACGCTGGATGCCGTGAACAAATCGGCACCGGCCTCCGGTAACAGTTCTTCTTCCACCCCCGCGGTCTCTCAACAACATCATCACAGTAGCGTGGGAATCCTAGCCGCAACATCCGAAACGTGGTGCGTTGCTAATTCGAAGATCGATACCAGCAAGCTCGAGGCAACTTTAGATTATGCATGCGGAGAAGGCGCTGTTGATTGCCACCAGATTCAACCGGGCGCTCCTTGCTACAATCCCAATACCCTGGAAGCCCATGCTTCATATGCTTTCAACAGTTATTATCAAAAGAACAACCGCAAGACTCGAACCTGTGACTTCCATGGCACCGCATATGTTGTTATTCAGAATCCAAGTAAGTTCTCTATAAGTGTTGTTTCAGGACTACCTCATTATCAAATGTTGATTGCAAAATCCTGACAGTTTATTAATTAGATAAATATTAGGAAAGGATAGTAGCTGCTACTTAGTATATGTATATGTATATGATAAAGGGTTGTATCATTCTTATTATGTATATGTATATGATGAAGGGCTCACTTTTTGTTGAATAATCCTTCGGGATTACTTGTAAATAATATTTTAGTTATTAGTTAGTAAAATCTAGTTAATAATCTCGTTATCTAACTGTAGATAACGGTTTTGATCTCCTTTATATGTAACACTCATTCACATAATAAATTATTGATTTGCTGAGGTTCTTCACGGCCTGTGTCACTTTTGATCCTTTTTGTATATGTATATGATGAAGGGTTGTATCATTCTCTGGCTTTTTTGCATTTTAGGTTTTTTTCATTAATCAAAATGAATCTCATTTTTAATTTCCATGGCATTGCATAAACGATCAAACGTTTTTGATGGAGATGTTCTATGCTCCAATTTAAATAAAAATTATAGTTATAAATACATCTCGTTTTGATGATAGTGGCCAGAAAATCCTCGAATATATCCTGGAGTACGACATTATTTTTCAACAAACTTATCATTAACTTATCCAACTGTAATCAACCAAAAATATTATCCTCGAATAGAATTTTGCAAGGCGCTGAAACAGGGCAGAGAACTGAATTTTCAATTTTATAATTGTTCAAGAGCTCATCAAATTTCAGTGAAATCTATGGAAAAGCATTAAAATTCTCACTGTACATTTAAAGGTGAATTGTCTTTGGCCATATCAACTTTAATATTTGGCCAAATCCAAATTTGTCATTGTTCAATTTTTTTTATATGAGATGTCACTTTTAAACTTTTCTTCCTTTTGTCAAATGAATTGAATTCTAAGATTTCAAGAACTGTAAATATTTTGACGAAAGTAATGGAAGAATAGATTGGCATTTGTTCCTTTTGTTTGACCGAACTAATGCCAATCTATGGCATTAGTTCATGAATATCAATCATGCATCGATAAAGTTGTTGCAATAATAAGCCGTTAAGTTATTGAGGGTTTAGAACACTTTACATTGAGGAAAAGAAGGTTCTTTATGTTGAGGAAAAGAAGGCTCTTTATTTGGTTGTAGGCTTCTTCTAAAAATCACAACTTCCTAGCAGGAGTGTTTGCTTGTAGGCATGCCCATTCATTCTTCTCATTAGACTTTACCTTGGTTTGGGGTTGTATGTTTTAGACATTCAAGATAGCTCGATTCAAAATCATACTGGACTATTCGTATGCATTCTTTGTTGGAGGGTTAAAAATGTTTGTACGTTGATGAAACCAGGCTCTTTATTTGTTTGTCGCCTTGTTCTAAAAATCACAACCTTCTAGCAAGGGTGTTTGCTTGTATGCATGCCCATTCATTTTTCTCATTAGATTTCACCTTGGTTTAGTGTTTCCGAAACAACATAAAAATGATTGAACAGCATAAAAATGTGATTAGTAACTTCAAAAAATGCTCATATTTGATGTGGCAACCTCCTCTCCAAGAATCACCTGGAATATTAATCCTGCATTTGCATTTAGATAAGTCTCTTGAATACTTATATCTCTACTCAATACACATTTTGCATTGTTATTTTACATACACGAAGAGCTCAATTATTTCCAATAGGAGGCACGCAGTAGAAAGTACCGAGAGACTTCTCTTTGTGTGCACCACATAGGTTGTCTAATTTATGAGTAAATGTCAAAGATGTTCAATTTCTAATTTAATGAAATCTAATTTGTTCTTCATATGTATTTTAGATCACTCACGATTGTATTTATTTACAGTTCTAGAGAATAACAAGATCGTTTATGTTACACCTATTGGTTAAGCTCTGGTAGTCGTAAGATCGTTTCTTAATATTTTTTGTTAATTTATGGTCCGTTAATTTCTAAAATCCCTTTAAAGATAGGGTTTCCTCTTCCTCTTACAAAAATGTTTATGTTTTTGCATTATGTTATAGACACTGCTCTGCCACTTAGATTATGTTATAGCTTTTGCATTCCGTTACAGAAATCGCAAATTCAAAGGAGTGGTATCAGACGTTGGATTTGTGTTTGCTATGTTTCTTACAATACGAGATTTATGTTACTGACAATGATGAGGTCGAGAAGAAGCTGATAAGGTAGGTTGTGATAAGTTTTTTTAGTCTGGCAGTGGTGTCATCTAATTGAAGAATTGGAGCTAGCGTACATGAGATCTATGTGGATAGTTTATTGGCTTGTAAGTAGGTACGTTCTACCATGGCCTTGTAAAGAAAGAGGAGATGAATAACAAGTTTAAAACAAAACATTTTTGCAATTGTGGCTACTGATAGTTGTATCGCCTTAATCCTCAATGCGATTTTATAAAATCAAACGATTTGAAAGTTGTCTCGACTTAATTCTCAATGCAATCTTATAAACTCTAGGAAATTGTATCCATCAAATTTTTAATTTTAGTCGCAAATTTCTAGTCTATTAATTCATAAAATCCCTTTAATAATCTTAAAACAAATATAAGGTATCTTCCAGATATTTGACAATGGATTTCTTTATTTATTGCTTGTTTGAATTGTTATATGTTTAGTTTCAATTTGAGAATTTACTTGTGCAAGTTGTTCATAATTTTTGTTGCCAACAAATTTTTTTCCATGGCGATTAAAACTAGAACAACTCATTAACATAGAAAACACATACACGCATCCCTATGCATGGATTCATGTGGAACAATTCTTGATTTTTATTTTTCCTCTGTATCAGTGATCGTAATAAATTGTTGGAATAAATGAGAAAGTTGGAATTCAAATAATTGATGTACAACATGATAGGTATGGGTGGTGATATGACATAATTTATTATCCCTTAATAGCTAATATAGGTAAAACTTGACAAACCGTGTTAAAAGCTAACAAAGCCAAGCTAGCAATAATTTACTGATAATTGTCTAGCCTTAATCCTCAATGCAATCTTGAAGTGCCCAGTTGCAACAAAATATCGGAGGATATTGTCAAGTCTACGTGAAGATTACGAGGATATTGTGAAAGTTGGTCCTTGAGATGGATTGTCATTTCTAATATACAGAACATAAACAATAGCAAAAGTACAATGAAACTAATACACAGTAAGAAAAGAAAAAATGCTAAATAGATCTTGTTTGAATCTTCCTTGTACTCAGACATACTAAGTCGGCTCTTGTCATTGTAAGGGCAAGTTGTCATAAGTGATACTCTGAGAGAGAAAATGTTAAAGTGTTATGGGTTTAGGTTACATAAACACAACAACAAAACCCAGTCACCAAGTGGGAATATATCATTAGGATAGAAGCAAGGATAGTCAGCCCAAACCACAAATAGGCTCCTTAAAAGTCACAACTCCCTATAGCAAACTTAACACTACTATTGACAGACCATCTTGATGAAATATTGTAACTTCAAAGGATATTCTAAATGTATTTTACTGATGTAACCCAAGGGATATGTTATTCTTCCTCTGACGAGGTGTTACTATTGTATTTGGTCATCATAGAGTCATGAGGTAAAGCCTCATCTTGTGTCGGGTCTTTAGTACCCCAATCAATAATATAATATACTGTTTTGAGTATTCCTAGGTAAATTCAGCCCAGACAGTGTATTGGGGCCGACTTGTCTAGTGCAAAAAATCAATTGACAATTATTATAAATAGAGGAGCTATGGTTCTTATTTGAACACACAGACTCACTCACTTGTGTAGCGCATAGGAGAGAGAGAGAGAGATTGAACAGAAGGAGGAGAACAACTGTTTTCGGGGTTGTCTTTTATACATTTTATACAGAGGAAGTTTTTGCTGGGTTTTCTTCCCCTTGAGGGTTTCCCATGATAAATGTTGTGTCTACCTTGTGATTGTGTTTCTGTCAGTGATTCTTGATATGTTGATGTGATTTTGAAATGAATACTATTGAATCTAGTAGAGCATATGAAAAACTTAACATGGTATCAGAGCTAACCTGATTAGAGCAGCTTTCACAAGGTGAAATCCCCCCTCCTCTCTCCCCGGAAGAAATTAGGGTTTTTGCAAAAGTTGAAGGATTGGAGATCTGTTTGCATAGAAAGTTGCGCCCTCCCAGAGCGCATCTATTGAGCCCTAAATCGAAGTTTTTGGGTAGCTATATCTCCAGGAAATCCAAACCCTAGTTTGGTAGTGAACCAGAAAAACAACACCAAAACAGAACTAGAAAAGTTGCAGTGTTGCAACTTTGCAAGTAGGATTTGAGGACTGAAGATTAGGGATCTCCAAAAAGCAGTTGGACCAACCAACTCGCCTCCTCCAAGCGCATCTACTGGTAAGGTCAAACTCCTATTTTGACAATTTTCATTTTTGGGTGACTTACTGGTCAAGATGGCCCCAAGCACTAAGCTTGAGGACAAATTGGAAGGCCTAGAAAAATTCCTAGCTTGGAAGTATAGGATTGGCCTCATTCTGAAAGAGAATTGTCTTGAGAAGTATAACAAGAATGAGATTGCAAAACCTGAAGAAGCTGAAGCTAAGGAGAAGCATGAACAAGACGTAATCAAAGCAATGAGGATCATTGCTGATTCCATTAAGGATCAATTGATCCGTCAAGTGCCATCCAAGAAGACACCTAAGAAAATGTATGATGCACTTTCCAGAATGTATGAAGGAAAGAACATCAACATAAAGATGAATCTAAGAACTCAATTGAAGGGCACTGGGATGAGCAAAGAAGAATCTGTTCAATATTACTTCACAAGGATCTCCCAGCTCAAAGAGAAGCTAAGTGCTATTATACTCTTGATGAGGACGAATTGGTTATGAATTCTCTCAATGGCCTCACTAGACCTTGGGACTTATTCATCCAAACTCTGTGTGCCAGAAAATAAAGTATGATGTTTGACATAATATGGGAAGATTGCATACAAGAAGAAGCTAGGGTAGCCAATAGAGAAGCTCTTCTCAGAGAAGATGATCAAGCTCTAGCTACCCATACTAAGGAAATAAATCAATCAAAATTCAAGAAGAGTAATCATAACCCTTCAAATAAGAAATTCCAAAAAAGAAAGAAGAAGAAGGATTACTCAAGTTATCAATGCTACAACTGTCATAAGTTAGGACATATTGCTATAAAACGTCCATCACTAAATAACAACAACAACAAAAGACATCATGCTCATCTAACTGAAGATGAGAATGAAGAAAGACCTCGAAAGCGAACAAGAGGAGAAGATGTAGAGGAATATGTGTTATTCTCTACACTCTCTAGATCTGTAACACCTGGAGAAGATACACGACTTATTGATAGTGGTGCATCTAAGCACATGACAGGAAAGAAGACAACTTTGTCGAATATTGAAGAGAATAACTATTCCCAGAAAGTATCATTGGGAGATGACTATCAATATCCCATTAAAGGTATCGATGAATCAAGCTACAAGTTTGACTCTGGGACCTCCATGAAGATGAAGGAACCTACTCTCCATCTTAGCTCTAGACAAGAAATGATATAGAGTTTCTTTTATAAATGGACAAGTACTCATGTGGTCCAAGGGTAAGACATTTGAAGATGCTGTAGTCATTGGAGAAGAAGAAGGAGGACTGTACAAACTCAAAAGATATCCAGATACAACCCTTGTCCATGAGACTACCAACTCAAGTGAATTCTGGCATAAGAGACTAGCTCACATCAACTACAAAGCATTGCCCCATGTAATCAAGGTGGTAACATGATTACCAGATCTGAAGATCGAACATGAGGGAACCTGCAAGGGATGTGCATAGGGAAAGAACATCAAGAATCCCTTTCTGAAAAGTGACAAAAAGACTAAATGTACGTTGGAACTAATCCATTCTGATGTATGTGGTCCTATGCCCTCCATTTCCTTAAGTGGATATGAATACTATGTCAGATTTATTGATGATTATTCAAGAAAGACTTGGATACATTTTTTGAAGAATAAAAGTGTAGTGTTCAGAAAATTCAAAGAATTCAAAGCCTTGATAGAGAACCAGTCAGAAAAGAGAATCAAGACACTGAAATTAGATAATGGTGGAGAATACACTTCACAGGAATTTGAAGCATTATGTAAGGAGGTAGGAATCAAGAGGGAACTAACCACTCCCTATAATTCCCAACAAAATGGTGTTGCGGAAAGAAAGAATAGAACTATCATGGAAGCAGTGAAGACCATGATTCATGACCAAGACCTTCCTATACACTTATGGGATGAAGCTGCAAGAACTGCCGTATATGTGCAAAATAGATTATCTCACAGTGCTCTTGGAATTCAAGACTCCTGAAGAAGTGTATACCGAAAAGAAACTTGAAGTAATCCATCTCAAGATATTTGGCTGTTCAGTATATGTACATATTCCAAAAGAGAAGAGAACCAAATTGGATCCTTCTGGTAAGAAGGGAATATTTGTAGGATACTGTGAAGTCTCCAAAGCCTCCAGGATATACATTTCAGGATTCCATCATATCGAGATTAGTAGGGATGTAACCTTCGATGAAGAGGCGTCTCTTAAGAAATCTAGAAGGTGTCATATTGAAGAAATACATGAAGAAGATGTACCTCCCAGAAGGACAAAAGCTAAAACAACTCCTGAAATAGTAGCATCAGAAGACCATGACATGCTAGAGCCTCAGGATCCCCCTACTATGGATATCTCTCGAAAGAGAAAACCTGCTTGGGTAAGAGAAATTATACAAGAAGCAGAAAGATATGGAGCACCAGAAGGTTCCACAAGAACCAGCAAGAGATCAAAGCCATATTCCAGTTATGTAACTTTGATGTGTGATCTTGTAGACCAAGAACCCAACAGCTATGAGGAAATTGCACAAAAGAAAGAATGGGTTGAAGAAATGATGGAGGAATACCAGTTGATCATGAAGAATGATATTTGGGATATAGTTCCCAAACTGGAAAACAAAAGTGTGGTTTCTTCGAAATGGATCTACAAGATAAAACATGCTGCGGATGGAAGTATTGAAAAGTACAAAGCAAGATTTATGGCTAGAGGATTCTCTCAGAAAGAAGGAATCGATTATGAAGAGACATTTGCTCTAGTAGAAACGTACACTTCCATCATAACTATCATTGCACTTGCCTCCATGATGAACTGGGAGTTGCACCAAATGGATATAAAGACAACCTTCCTTAATGGTGTGATTGAGGAAGAGGTTTACATTGAACAACCACAAGGATTTGAAGTCGAAGATGGAGCAAATCATGTATGCAAGTTGAAAAAGGCTCTGTATGGACTGAAACAAGCTCCCACAGCTTGGTATGGTAGAATAGATAGCTTCTTGACAAGCATGGGATTTACCAAGAGTAAAGCTGATCATAATATTTATATGAAGATTATGGATGATGAACCATTCATACTATTACTATATGTGGATGATCTATTTCTGACTGGAAATGAGAAACAGATCGAGGATTGCAAGAAGAAGTTAGCTGAAGAATTCGAGATGAAAGATCTTGGATTAATGCATTATTTCCTAGGGTTGGAAGTGTGGCAAAGCCCAGAAGGAATCTTTTTGAATCAGGGAAAGTATGCAGTGGAAATATTGAAAATATTTGATATGTTGGATTGTAAAGTCATGGCCACACCCATGGACACCAACTTAAAGTTGTTGTCTGATGAGACGTCCAAGCTAGTAGACATGACTCACTACAGATAGATTATTGCGTCATTGATGTATCTAATGAACACAAGGTCAGATATATGCTTTGTTGTGAACACCTTGAGTCAGTATCTAGTTAAACCTAGACGGGTTCACTTAATAGCTGCAAAGCATGTGATGAGGTACCTAAAAGGTACGATTGATTTGGGACTGTACTATGAAAGAGATCAGGACTAAAATTTGCATGGATATACAGATTCAAATTGGGCAGGAAGTGCCGCAATCAGGAAAATCACATCAGGTGGATATTATTGTCTGGGATCCGCCATGATCTCATGGTTTAGTAAGAAACAGTCCAGTGTTGCTCTCAGCACGGCTGAAGCAGAGTATATTACAGCTTGCTCCGCTTGTTGTGAAGCAATATGGCTTCAAAAGCTGATGTTAAGAATATTTGACATGAAGGTGGAGACTACAGTTATTTTCTGTGACAACCAGAGTTGTATAAAGATGACAGAAAATACGGTGTTCCACGACAAATCGAAGCATATAGAAATCTGATATTTCTATATAAGGGATATGGTACAAAAGTGAGCCATCAAGCTCCAGTATGTGAGTACCAATGAGCAAGTTGCTGATATACTGACCAAGCCTCTCTCTCGAATGAAGTTCGAGTATTTCCGCAACAAGCTTGGTGTAGTTCGGAAGGACTTTCCTCGCAAGGAGGAGAAGTGATGGGACTACAAATGATGGACCATCTTTGAAAAAGGAAGATCAGGTCAGAGACATGAACCCTTCTCGGTCAAAGGGGGAGCAGGTTGATGATATGAAAACTTCACAAGAAAGGGGGAGTAATGATGAGATTTTCTATGCCGATGATACTCTCATGTGGAGAGTATAGCTACATTCATATGTAAATTCCATAGAGTAACACTCACTTGGGAGTGGTCCTAACTTGTGCGGTATGGATTCTCTATGATGTTACTCTTATGTGGGGAGTATAGCTACATTCATATGTAGATTCCATAGAGTAACACTCGCTTGGGAGTGGTCCTAACCTGTGGTATGGATTCTCTATGATGATACTCTTATGTGGGGAATATAGCTACATGCATATGTAGATTCCATAGAGTAACACTCGCTTGGGAGTGGTCCTAACCTGTGTGGTATGGATTCTCTATGATGATACTCTTATGTGGAGAGTATAGCTACATTCATATGTAGGTTCCATAGAGTTAACACTCGCTAGGGAGTGGTCCTAACCTATGTGGTATGGATTCTCTATGACGAGTCCTCACATACAACGTAGTATAACACTCACTTGTGAGTGGTCATAACCTGTGTGGTATGGATGGGCTATGGACTGGCACTAGGTACGGTCGAGATCTACATTTAGTTGTAGACTATTCGGTTGATCGATTTCATGGATCATGCTGATGGAGGATTGCATCTTCCTTGGACTTAGGTCCTAAAGTGATAGGGATTGATCATCCCGCAAATATATCATGTGTACTGCAGGTAGCATGGTGGAAAAGGATCAAGTAGATCGAAGTGCTGCAAAGGATTGAAAGGATCGAAATGCTGCTACAAAGGATCAGAAGATCAAAGTGTTGTTGCAAAAGATCGAAGTGCTGGTGCAAAGGATCAGAAGATCGAAGTACTAATACAAAGGATCAAAACATCAAAGCGTTGTTGCAAAGGATCGAAAGATTGAAGTGCTGCTGCAAAGGATCAGAATATCGAAGTACTACTGCAAAGGATCAAAAGATCGAAGTGCTACTACGAAGGATCGAAAGATCAATGCGTTGTTGCAAAGAAAGAATCAAGTGATCATGTGATGCAGAAGATGAAGAGTAACTGTTCCAAGTTACTAATTGTGAAAAATTTCTTGTGACGTATAAATGTATCTCCTCAATGTATTGTTGTAATTGTATCTCTGTTATCCTATAGTTTATGATGATGTCGTCAGTTTAATAACCTTCTCGTTAAGGGGGAGTGTTGAAATATTATAACTTCAAAGGATATTCTAAATGTATTTTACTGATGTAACCCAAGGGAGATGTAATTATTCCTCTGACAGGGTGTTACTATAATATTTGGTCATCATAGAGTCATGAGGTAAAGGCTCCTCTTGTTTCAAGTCTTTAGTACCCCAATTAATAATATAATATACTATTTTGAATATTCTTAGGTAAAGTTGGCCTAGACAGTTTATTGGGGCCGACTTGTCTAGTGCAAAAAGTCAATTGACAATTAGTATAAATAGAGGAGCTATGGTTCTTATTTGAACACACAGACTCACTCACTTGTGTAGCGCATAGGAGAGAGAGAGAGAGAGAGACTGAACAGAAGGAGGAGAACCATTGTTTTCGGGGTTGTCTTTTATACATCTTATACAGAGGAATTTTTTACTGGGTTTTCTTCCCCTTGAGGGTTTCCCAGGATAAATGCTATGTCTATCTTGTGATTGTGTTTCTAACAATGATTCTTGATATGCTGTTGTGATTTTGAATTGAATACTATTGAATCTAGTCAAGCATATGAAAAACTTAACACATCTAGGGTTTAACAAAGACATAGCTCAGGAGGGATAGGACATCACAGTCCATGGACAGGCTAGGAGATATTATGTGCAGTCATGGCCCAACCAGAATAGAGACAACCCAATCCAAAAAGGATTCAAAAAATCACGGCATGTTAGGAGAAGATAACCACAAGCATATCTAGGCCAAAAGGCATACAAAACAAATAATAATCTAGGTCTGTAGTATCCAAATAGGAAGTAGCCCCCCAAAATTCCCAAAAAGAC
>LPNX010669952.1:0-13428 GCA_001517045.1 Pseudotsuga menziesii | reverse complement strand
AGGTGTGGTACACTAAGTATTTTGATGACGAGATAAATAATTAAATCCCTTAAGAAAGTTATATATTAGTAGTGGAAGATCAATGTAGAATAAAATGTGGAACGATTGTTCCAGTGCATATAGTCGTAATGGCGTCGAAATTGAATTAGTCATACTTCTATGAAATACCGTGTAAAGTCTGACACTAACATGATTGATTCCTTTGATAGTAATAGTGAGCGAAATTTTTACCCCATCTTACACTTAATGGAATCGAGGTATAATAGGTATATTACAATTCTTGAGCCTAAAACTCGAAATAAAAGTTACGTGTAAAGAGACCTGTAACAAGAATAATATTTTCACTGCATTAGATTCAAGAGCTAATTAAGCCTCGGGCATAAACTAAAATTCCTTCATTTAAGCAGGAGACAAACTTTAGTACATAGTAAACAAACAATTGTTTTCAGCTCATACCACTTCAGATCATTACTTACTAAATCAATCTTTCAATACTTAATTTTGAATGCAGATAGTGAATAATGCAATTATAGAAATTAATAAAGGAATTTGTTTTAGTTTCTAGATTAGACCCTTTAGTATGTTAACTGTTAGCAATTAAGTTACTCTCCTTATCGATGATTTTAAACTTTAATTGTTGCAGGAAAAAATTTAAATTTTTATTTTGGGTTTACACCGATGGAGTTAACTAAAGTGACACATGTCATCAGAAGTAGTTGTAGGTGCCAGTGTTATCTCCAGTTCATAAATATTGACCAAAAAGAATCAAATAATGAATGAAGGAACCTTCAAAACTCATCTTAACTGATTGCTAGGTGAAACAACAATTAGTTAGTAATTAGGTGCATTTATGACACTCAAATCACCCCATAATTGCTCCCTGTTTTAAGGAGGAAGCCCAGTTAGCCTCCCTGAATGAAGGAGAAGGTTTAGTTGGACTCCTTGACTAAAGTAGGGCGTGGGTGTGCTCATGTATAGTGTGCTCATCTGATGCAAAGTAAGTCAATTATACTTAAGATATTGGGTAAATAGGCCAAAATTGACCAAATAAGTGTGCATGTTGGGTAAATGAATCCAACACAGGGAAGATGACCACTTTTTTTAGGGATTATGCTCCTGCTCCTAGTGAAATGCTAGTACTGCCACTTGTTAAACAACCTTCTATAGCTGCTCCTTCCTTCTAGTGGGTCAATGAACACTTATTTAACAATGTCCCTTAGATAGGTGTCACCTTTATTTAATTATGAAAATAAATAATTATTCAATTACAGTCATCCTTGACCCACTCGGTCATAAAATTTACAATAAATTTAAAATAATGTTTTTTCTGAAATGAACAAGAAATATTTAGCTTTTAGTTTTTGGGTATGTTACATCGAGGGCCGAGTTATAGCCTCTCGATAAACCCTAGATACAGTAGGATAAACAAAATTAATAAAATTATTATGTGAGTTAGGTTCTACAATAGTTAATTATAAGGACGGCAGAGTTAGCCTCTTGTAATACTCTTTAATATTAAAATACCAAATGGATTTTATTGGTAGGCTGCAACACTAGTACATGATGAAAGTCGAATTCATATTGTCATATGTAATTTATTACTTACATATTTGAAACATAAAATCCTTAGGGCTTATATCGTTCATTTTAAAATTAGTCTTATCCACTAAGAAAACAATATAGCCCCTTTTTAATCGACTTAATAATGGTTTCATGACTTGAGACAGAGTATGGCCTTGCGACTTCTATTCGAAGAAACAAAAAAGGATAAGAACAGTCTTATGGCCAACATTTTATTCTTTCTCAAACTAAACCCTTTTCTACTTTTAGAGACAAATAACAGATTGAAAAGTCAAGATTCAATTGTCAAACCCTCTCGGGTCATTACAAGTCACCAAAACCATTGCTAGGAATAAATAACAGAATTTCTCTGTGATAGTGGCCTTACGGCCCTATTTTGTTTTATAAACTAGAATAACATCAAAAGAGGCCTCATGACCTAAGACGTTTAGTCTATTTTATGTATAATATTTTCCCCCAAATGTGGTAACTATTGAATGAAGGAAAACTATTGTGTAAAAATCAAAATAATATACAAGACCGTAAATAAAAACGCCTCACGGGCTACAACCTTTGCTATCAAAGTTAAAAAATAATAAATTTTTTAACAGTGGCTCGATTGGACCAGTATTTTTATTTATAAAAATAAGTTCTTAGGTTAAAATGCCTCACGACCACATACATTACACTCTTACAAGGCCTTATGGCTATAATTAGGGTTTTATAAAAATAATGAAAAACTTCAAATTATTTTATAGCTGAGCTTATACATCACAAGTAATCAGTAAGTAATGACTGTGCCTTATGCTTATCTATCAATCAAATAGAGTGACGGTAAACATTTTTCAATAATATATAGAACTCCCATAGCTATAATCTATGAACAATAGAACGAAGGTACAGTACCATTATGGCATGTAAAATAAATGTTAAAGCCCTCACGGTTCTTTTAAACTATAAGAAAAACCATTGATGGTTCAAATAACAATAGATATCACTGACAATGGCCTTATGACCCTTCCTAAAAATACAAACAAGACAGTATAAAGGCCTCATGGTCACTTATACAAATTGTAAAGGAAATGCCAAAGAGAGTAGATAAACATATAAAAAATATACATTGCACAAAGTGGTAATGCTTTAAATAAAAAGAGTTACGATATTATAAGGTCAATCATGGAGGTATATGATCCCTTACAGGTTCTTGCAAAAACCTTGATCAAAATGACATAATTACACCATAAACACAAACATTGGATTGTGCATAGTCTATACGAATCCACACAGAAAGGGTTATCCCTTACAATATTTTAAGTACAAAAACACCTCACGGATACCAGAGGAGGATTAATGACTTTCACCAACAGTCAACATAAGGATGGACACCCAGACAATGCCCAAATATTTCAATCCAGACCACAGAACCATGGAGGTCAAGGTATAAGTCATACCCAGACCACAGCCATGACAACCCTTAACCATTCAAGTTGAGAACGTGTTAGGATGTTTCCTGCACATACAAGCTTAGAAGTAAAACAATATGATTGATATATACTGTAAACAAAGAGAAATATTCTTAGAAATCATAGAGAAAGTTTTTTACCTGTCGTTATTGTAGCTAGAGCAACAATGATGTCGTCGTAACAAACCCCACGAGCATATTGTCTCTTCTCAGTTAATTTAATAAGGTGTTGCAAGTTGAGAGTCACCGTTTATCAATCTGTGGACAGGGGGGCTACTAGGTTGAACCACTAGAGACCGGTTGTGTCAAATGAAGAATAGTAATCCCCAAGGAGAACCTCAACAAAATCCCTTACATGTTTAACGAGATGCATTAAAACGCTAGGGTTTTGCATCATGCGCAATGGCTCCTAGGTGGATCTTTCATTATGACGACATGGCCTATATGTAGACCAATTTAATTCATGTCATTTGTTCGTCGTTGTCACCAATCCTTGTTTCAAGGTTAAAATCAATCGTCGCGTCATATTTCAAGGCCAAAAACCTTTGCATAGTATATGTTATATGGTTTAACAAATAGTTTGAATTTTTGATTTAGAGCTAGGTTAGGATCTACGCTTTTTTCCCAAAACCTTGGTGGCCACCTTCTCTCATATTGTTGGATTCCCGGTAGTTACTTAGAAAAAATTAAGGGTGATCATGTTCACCTGCACAAAAGGAAAATGAGGGTTCATGCATTAGCCTTAAAGGATAAGTAATACTATGACCTCTTCCTCTATATATCTCATAGATAAAACAAATATTTCGACATAACGAGAAAAAAAATTACAACATTACAACTAACAGAGTCACTAAAAGTAGTTTTTGTCACAAAACAGTGGCAACCAAAATGTATGATGTAATATCGACAAAAGGTCGTAAAAATAAGCATGCTAATGATAAACACTAAACATAGGCACATGAATCTTACAGATTGTAATAAAGCCATTATCATCACGACAAAGAGAGTAATTGATGTAAAACATCTCTTGGAATTTATTTCCTAGGAATTTTAGTAGTTACACATGGTAAATAATATTTTATTTATTTATAATTTTTTAGGGATGTTACATGGGTTTTTTTCCCATGGTAATCAAATACAAAGAATAGAGATGTAAAAGAATATAATTCTTTTAAATTATGATTTTTTTGTTTAAATTAAACAAGCATATAGAGGAATAAAATATAATCTAGTTAAAGGAATACTTGAAGGAGTGCCTTGGTTTGGAAGACACACTTGCATTATTATAGTGGAGGAAAACGACTTTGGATGAGAATGGATAGAATGAGGCCCACACGCTCTTTTATTTTTTTTATAAACATAGGAACACGCACAAATTATAGAAATGTATGTGCATTAACAATGATCATGCATTCTTTTCTATGTGTCCATCATGTGTGGAGGTTCAACAATTGTCAAACTAGGAATGCACACATTGTTTTGTGAATGCGTGGGAGTTTTTTAAATTTATCGCTTATGTGCACATATTCCAATGGAATTGGCCAACAAATTTGTGTGAATACCATGGCCTAATATGTGAATGAAAACAATATGTTTCTATTTTCTTAGTGTGGTGCTTGAGTCCCAAGTAAGACTAGCGAATGGATAGGAATGTAAATGTTGTAAATATACTTATATAGAGAATGTGATAAGTTTTCAATAGTGAAATCAAATTCTAGAAGTATTAATACTTGATTATAATGCATTAAGTTCTAGCAAGGAAACAAAGAGAATGAGGGGCTTGATGAAAACATGAAAGGACGTTTGTTTAAAAATAATCCTTGAATGCTAGGTGCTAGAATAAGATATTATTCATTTTCGATCATGTTCCTTAAATGAAGGAATCACCTCTATGTGTTAGAAGGAATCACCTGTATGTGTTATAATTCTAATCATTGAATATATATGGAAGTCAAGAATAAATTCTACTTCATACAACTATGGAAGCATGAGAAAAAGTAGAATCATTATGTAAAATGTAAAAATATTTCATTCTTACATCTAATTTGAAATCAAGTTATTCATTCAAATAAGCATTGTGAATTTGAAATTTGCACATCCTCGAGATAGAAACATTTAAATAATTTAGAGAAATTATAAAGGTTGAGAAAATGAATAGGCCTTTGGATTCAACTGCCCATTATTATCGCTCATTAATTATTTATACTGTTTTACAAGAAACAATATCCCTAAGACAACATTGGTTAGAAAAGGAAAAGACATTCTTGATTATGAATATCATATGTGAAGGTAAGAAAAATGAAAGCCCTTCCTTGATTGTGAATATCATATTCTAAGATGATTACAACAATGTTTATGATATTTATATTCAATATAAATATAATATTTATAAGAAAAAGAGAAACCCTTCTTTATTGTAAATATAGTATTTTGAAGATGAGTATATTGAAAATGTTTATATCATATTTTAATTTAATTTAAATAGAAATATAATATTGATAAAAAAGAGTCTTTTTTATTAAGAATATAATATTTGAAAATGTTTATATAATATTTTAATTTAATTTAAATATAACTATAATATTAATTAAAAAAGGAGGAGATTTTCCTTGATTGTGAATATGTGAATATAATATTTGAAACTGATTGAAACTTTTTCTATAACATTTATATTTAAATGTTATATTATTTAAATTCAATATAAATATGAATTTAATATTGTTAATGTAAAATACAATTTGAATTTTATATTTAAAAATTTCTTGATTTCACTCTTTATTATTATATTTCAAAAAATATTCAATATATAATATTTTCCTGTAAATAATACGATGGCACATCCCCTTGAACCAGGGTCGATGATCGATTTGATAAGATTTTAGTGTAAATAATAGGATGGAAAATCACCTTAGTACAAGGTTGATGATCGATTTGATAAGATTCGAAATGAAATAATATAAAAAAATACCTTTCCTCCAAAGTAACTCATTGTCGATCATCGATTTGATAAGATTCGAAATGAAATAATATAAAAAATGCCTGTCCGCCAAACTAACTCATTGTCGATGATCGATTTCACAAGAGTCGAAATGAAATAATAGATTCCTATATTCGTGAAAGCCAGAAATGGCTTTATTTAATTGACTGCCAGAAGTCCTGGATCGCTTAAATAAGAAACAAATATCTCTCTCGCAGTCATACAGACTTAATCATAAGAGTTTGATATTGGTTTTGGTAAGTTGTTTCAAGCACTTGGTAAGTTGTTTCAAGCGCTTCCTCTACCTCTGCCTCTTCCTAGGACATGGATGGCAACTGTTGGATTTGCAACTATGACGTTGTTCTTGTTATACATGATATTGCACTACAAGACTCAAGCTGGAACGGAGGAAGATTGCCTCAAATCATAGTTGCAAATCTAGAAGTTGCCATGCATGTTGCAGGAAGAGGCAAGGAATCTATCCCCAGTGTGGTTGTTTCCTCTTTTGAGATAGCCAAACTATTTCTCAAAACTCATGATTCGATATTTGCAAGCTGACCCTCAACTTCTTATGTGAAGTACTTGTCGTACAATTACAAGGGCATAATATTGTCGCCTTACGGAGATCAATGGAGGCAAGCGAGGAAGTTGTGTGTGTTGAAATTGCTTACTGCCAAGAGAGTCGAGTCCTTCAAACATGTGCGAAATTGAGTCCCTCAAACATGTGTGATAGGAGGAGGTGTCTACCATGATTCAATCCATTTGGGAGGAGAGCAAGAATGACACAATTGCTGTGAATTTGACTAAATCTCTCTTAACCCTTTCCTACAATATAATTTGGCGAATACTGGCGAGGACTAGGAAAGTTTCTGACGATGACATGGGAGCTGATGGCAAAGGATTTAAGGAGATTTTTCTACATCTTTCAGCTACTGCCGGGACCATCAGCATTGGAGACTACATTTCCTATTTGGATTGGATGGACTTGCAAGGCTACGAGCAGAGTATGCTCAAATTGAACAAAACATATGATGCAATCGCTAAGAAAATAATAGACAACCATTGCATGGCTGCTACCACTGCTGCTGTGCCCTCTAGTGATGGGCAGGCAGAGACAGAATAGGTTAAGGACTTTGTGGATGTGCTGCTCCAGATGATAGATGAGAATGATCATATAAAGGGAGATACCAAATCCAGACGGGTAACAATTAAGGAAATTATGTTTGTATGTCGCAGCTAGGGCCCCTCTATTTTATTTCGAAGCTATATGTTCATGAATATTAGGTTAATAGCTTTTAGACTTCAATTGACAAGATAGTTTTTTTTCCCACAGGACATGTTCATGGCCAGATTGGATACATCGTCATCTATGTTAGAATGGACGATTAGTGAACTGTTGAGACATCCCCATGCCATGAAAAAATTGCAGCAAGAAATCAAATCCACAGTCGAAAAAGATGGCAAAGTAATCGGGTCAGATGTGGGAAGGATGAAGTACCTCCAATGTGTGGTGAAAGAGGCGCTGCGAGTATACCCACCAGTGCCGCTAGTGCTTCCACATGAATCTATAGAGGATGCCATCGTAGGCGGATATGATATACCTAAGAAAATAATGGTAATGTTGAATCTATGGGCTATAGGAAGGGATCCCAATGTGTGGGGAGAAGATGCTTTGGATTTCAAGCCAGAGAGATTTATGAATGAACTGGATGGGCATGCCAATATTATGGATTTAGTGTCCATTCAATCAGATTTCAGTATGGTTCCCTTCTCTACAGGGAGGAGAGGATGCCCGGGGGCTGCTATGGCTATTCCTATGATTGAGCTTGCACTGGCTCAGCTACTGCACTTCTTTGGTTGGGGACTAGAAGGTACTCCGTCTGCACAAATTCCTCTCGTTGTTCTCCCAACGTTGAGGACTGAAATCTTTTGATATAATCTGTGCTAGAGATTTATTTACTTAAGGAAGAAGCCTTTTCTAGTGGTGTTTAATCAAATCTAGATGTATAAAATTGCTCAAATTTCATCCTGTTGTAACTTCATTTTAGTATGAAGATAAATTTATATAAGCATGTAAATTTCAAAGACGAGTTTCAGCTCATCTTGCTGGAAAATCCAAGTTCCTAGGTTTCAAGAATGTTTTAGGAATCTTTTCTCTTTGTTTGCTTCTACCATGTTTATAAGGGAATTCAATTTTTATTCCGATTTATTTTTCAAAAGGGGTTAATTGGCTCTCTTGAAGCTATATTACAGTTGTTTGAAGAATGGAAGGATAAATGTTTTGTTTGTCGGGGATTGCGCGCTTCGTTGACAAATGCACAATAATCATTGTTGTGAGTGAGATAGGAAATGATGATCACTTAGAACCCTATTGATCTAATCAAATATATTTCATTATGTCTCCAATTTTTTTTCTAAATTAAATCTAGATGCCTAAAGATACAATGTCACATAGAAAAAAAATTGTACATGTATTTATTCATACAAATTTTAACATGTAGCCTTACTCATGTGTTAAATTAATAATGTTTATGAGTTACTGATCTCAAATTTTCTCGCTATTCTAGGTTTCACCCACTCTCATAATGGAAAATTCCAACCATTTCATTCAGCTACTCCCGTAGATGATGTTTTACAATTTCATTGCTTTCGTTTTTAATATGTTTACTAGGGCTTTGATGTCCCAAAGGGTTGGGGGACTATACCATAGTCTTGGTACCATCCTTAATGTAATAAAGGCCCTTAAAATTCCAAGGGCCTTACCATAACCTAAGCTCATGGTATACAATGCAAAGGACCCCATCCTAATAGACGAAGGTGCAAGGTGTTAACATCGTTAAAGTATATGATCTAATCCATAGTGGCCAATGTTAGAAATTATACAACCCTAGATGACTAATTCTAACTGAAAGTGACTCATCACATGTAACTGCATGTCCACCTAAAGGAGGTAGTCACGTACCCAAAATTACAAAAGGATTAATTATACAACCCTAGATGACTAATTCTAACTGAAAGTGACTCATCACATGTAACTGCATGTCCACCTAAAGGAGGTAGTCATGTACCCAAAATTACAAAAGGATTTTATGTTTTAGGAGACATTATGTTTTAATTTTATTATAAAGTTTGCAATTATTGACCAAGTGGGGTCAAAGATAATTGTATTCAATTGTTAAATATTTTATTAATTAATAAATAAAATATGAGACAATAGCTTAAGTAGGTTGTTAAATGAGTGTCTACTGGCCACTTGGTAGAATAGGCTAGGTTGAGAGCAGATTGACACTTAGAAGTATCCTCAAAATACTTCTAGCTATTGCAGGAGGCAAATTCCCTATTTTTGTGGTCATGTTCCCCAAGAAAGTGGAACAAGAGAAGGTGGCTCATTAAGTGAAAAAATGACGCAAAAGACCTACGCATGATAATAAAACTACCCATCAAATTCAGCTCGGTCTTCTCATTCTTTACTTGTGAAATTTATAGTGAAATTGGTGCACAAGAATTTCGATGGAGGGGACAAGAAGAAGTGTTTGAGTGGAAAGTGCTGATTTACTGAACTAGTGCAGTTGTTTTGGGCAGAGTTCTTACTTCTATAGGGATATCTATTACTGCTGTTTATTCTGTTGAGTTGCAGGGGTTTCTAAACCTATTCTCTCACCCAATGATTTCAACTAGGTGGACCAGTAGACAGGCTCGAGGTCCTAAGATTTGCAACTCAGCTGTCTTCAGGAGTTGGCTGGGAGGAATGGGCTCCTTAGTTTGTTGTATCCTCTGCTATATTACTAGGTTCTAAATGTTATTTTTATTTTCTTTATGCAAGCATAGGAACTGGAATGTATAAATTTGAATATTTGATGCATCTATATGATTGATTATTTTGTGAGTTAGTTAAATCTTTTATTGTTCCAAGATTGATAAATTCTATTCAAATATGTTTTAGGAAGATTGAATTAGGCTTATTTTTAAATTTACTGATGAATAAATTACTTGACTGTATTTTTCCACACATCTCAAGAGGTAGTACTCTAGTACAATAGGTGAAATTAAGTTTGATCATCAAATCAAATCAAAATGTGCAGGAATATGATTATTTACTTTCAATCTTTATCAAGTTATTTAGAAGAAAGATTCCTCTATTTCAGAAGTTTCCTTAGTTAAAATACATCTGTTTAAAACGTAAACATAAACTACCATAAAAGAAGGACTATTAAAAATTTGTTTAACTGTGTTCTCCATATAATTACATTTAATTATTAACTATTACAAAAACATAAAAATAGCATAAGTAGGAAAAACTTAGATTATTTAAATAGTATAATGAAATTATAGTAATAACTTAGGTTTTGCAAATAACAAATAAGTAATTTCAGTAATACTGTAAGTAAAACATCATATATCAAATACGTCAAAGTAAAAACAACAACAATTCAGAGTTTTAATTTAAAATAAAAATACTAACCCTTTTATCTATATCATAAATAATCAAGTTAAATAAATTTTACATAGAAACAGAGTTTAGGCTCTTTATCATTTACATACTAAATAAAATAACAGTAAGATAAATTAAAATTTCCAAATCAAATTTACATATTCATGCTCGAGTTGTAGTGACAAACCCTTTTTCCTTTTATTATTTAATAAGTAAATCTTTAAACTAAAAAGAAAACCTAGAAGCTAGTGTTCACATTAAATTTCCACATAATAACCTCATCTTAACAAAATTCAAAATTATGGACTTTTACAACAACGAAATCCTTTCATCATCTTTTATCAAATCATTCACCAGATACAGGTAAATAGCAACAAGGTTGTTTAAAATTTCATTAATCTAAGCTTAAACAAACTGAATTTGCAACACAGAAAACCAAGATGTCCAAGTCTATGAAAGACTCCTTTTTACATAGGCTGGTGCACCCATATTACTGTCAACCGTTACAATTCAAAAACAAGGTGTTTACAAAATACTAAACCCTAAGAAAACTTAAACATTTTTAACAGAAAAGTTCTACGGCCACACGACCTTTTGAAACAAAGCATTGTTCAAACAAAGCTATGGCAAGGGAGCTCAATTTCTCGATGAGACAATATCTTTCCAAACCCCACTCATCACAACAAAAGAAACCTCAGGCATGAAATTGAGGCTTACCAAGTTGTATGAGAAGCGTAGAGCCTTTTCATTGAAGTATCCTATGTTTTCCACCTCATAGTAGCGAAATTTCACCTGTAGAAGAAGTCTGCACAAGAATTTGAGAAATGTCAAGTTCTTTCTTAAAAGAAAACTTGTTACAATAAAGAATTTTTATAGCATTTGCAAAAAGAGTGAAACGAGTTTATGTGGAGATATTTTATCCCCGGTCGTGCAGTAGTTTGTTTTGCACAGCGGCCTTGGCAAAGGAAAACCTTCACACCCTAGCAGTTGGGTAGAAGATACACAACTTAAGAACCTCGACGAGAATGAGAAAGCCAAAGTAAAAGCCATGTCGAAAGAAAATATCCCTATTATCATTGAAATCCACAAAGTAAGCCATGAGTTTTAGAACGAGAAACCACATTGCTAATAATCAGAGGATTCAGCTCGGCTCATATGTGGGTTAAGTCACTCACAGAGCTAGATGTTGGCATCGAAGGCAATCACTTACAGAGCTAAACAATGGCATCAAAGTCCCATGAGGCCATGAGCCTAGTGGCGCTACTCACAGCAGTGAAATGTTTGGTAAACAATGCGAGATTTTAGGGTTTGAAAAATTATGTAGTAGGGTTTTCCAACACATAAACCCTATCCACTAACATTTAGCCACATGGTTTCCACTTAAAGCTTAATTTGTGGGTGTTTCTCTATAGTTTCAAGAGCTGGAGTGAAGCTTGCAAAAGGTTATACATAACCTTTGTCATTATTTTGTTTGAAAACATAAAAACACAACATTTTTAAATATAGAGATGCTTTAGCATAGTTTTGTAAAGGATTTTATAGTTTAGTTTTTGCATAGATAGGGTTATACTTATAATATAAAAATCATATAGGGAGTATTAGTTTATGCAAAGGTTTTTATTTTGTTTTGTTCTTAGGGTAATGAAATTTCAATCCCTTAAATCAAAGAAATAATATTATCTACCAACCTAAACAAGAGGTTTTAGATTTAGCCATCCTTGACTGTTGAACATGACAAGTTCAGATTTCAGCAGTATAGAAAACAAACAAAGTTTATAATGATGTTATACGAAAAGAACGAGTCATGCACTACTCACTCTAGTCAAAAACTTTAAAATTAAATGATTACCCTAGCTTTGATTTTACTGCTAACAAATTTAAATTATTGAGCCTGAAACTGGAAATAAAAGTTACCTTTAAAGAGACCTGTAACAAGAATAATCTTTTCACTCCATTAGCTTCAAGAGCTAATTAAGCCTCTGGCATGAACTAAAATTCCTTCATTTAAGCAGGAGGCAAACTTTAGTACATAGTAAACAAACAATTGTTTTCAGCTCATACTACTTCATATTATTACTTATTAAATCAATCTTTCAATACTTAATTTTGAATGCAGATAGTGAATAATGCAATTATAGAAATTAATAAAGGAATTTGTTTTAGTTTCTAGATTAGACACTTTAGGATGTTAGCTTTTAGTAGTTAAGTTACTCTCCTTATTGATGACTTTAAACTTTAATTGTCGTAAAAAAAAAATTTAATTTTTATTTGGGGTTTACACCCACGGGGACTTCACTTAGTGAACCTCATACATAGCACGTGTGATCGTGGGATATTAAATAATACCCTTAATTTCGAGAGATATTGACCCAAAATATTTTTGTTGAAACCCCCTCCCAATACTTAAAACCTCCTCCCCACCCCTTTTTATACCTCAATCCTTGTAAACCACCCTACCCACCCCCACCTTAAACCCCTCATCCCCCCAATACCTACAATATATTGGTTCAATTTTTTTATAATTTTAAAACCCACAATATGAACTAACGTGATAGGATATTGGTCAACAAGTGAAGCCCCCGTGTTTACACCGATGGAGTTAACTGAAGTGACAGATGTCATCAGAAGTGGTTGTAGGCGCGAGTGTTATCTCCAATTCACAAATATTGACCAAAAATAATCAAATAATGAATGAAGGCACCTTCACAACTCATATTAACCGATTTCTAGGTGAAACAACAATTAGTTAGCAATTAGGTGCATTTATGACACTCAAATCACCCGAGAGTTGCTCCTTGTTTTAAGGAGGAAGCTTAGTTAGCCTCCCTGAATGAAGGAGATGGCTTAGTTGGCCTCCTTGGCTAAAGTAGGGCGTGGGTGTGCTCATCTAATGCCAAGTAAGTCAATTATACTTAGGATAGTGGGTAAATAGGCGAAAATTGACCAAATAAGTGTGCATGTTGGGTAAATGACTCCAACACAGGGAAGATGACCACT
>LPNX010669951.1:338885-382339 GCA_001517045.1 Pseudotsuga menziesii | reverse complement strand
CTTGTTATCTTTTGTTTCCACTGGTTAATTTCAAAAACTCCTAAACAACTTAATCAATATAACACCATCACACTAAGTAATTAGCCTTAGTAATTTAATACGGTCTACCCCCCTTGGATTTGTTAGGAGTTAGCTTGGACAGAGGAGTCAAGAACAAGGTGACAACCTTGACTCGAAACTTGCCCCCAAGGACACACCGAGTGGCTTGAAGATTTCTGCCATGTAACCAAGGTGCGTGAAAGGCGGAAACACTCATCATGATCATGATCATCATCCTCATCCTCATCCTCATCCTCATCATCATCATCGTCATCATTGTCATCATCATCATAATCCTCATCATTATCATTGTCATCATGCTCCTCGTCATCATCATCATTGTTCATCATCATCATTCCATTGCAAATTCTTGAAAACAAAATAAAAGCAAAGTTTTAACTAAACCTATCATCATCATCATAATCATCATCATTGTTCCACATCATCGTCATCATCATCGTCATCATTATCATCATCAACATCATCATCATCATCATCATCATCATCACCATCATTGTTCATCATCATTGTCATCGTCATCATCATCATCATCATCATCATCATCTTCATCCTCGTCATCATCATCATAGTCATCATCCCCATCATCATCATTGTCATCATCCTTATCATCATCATCACCATCATTGTTCATCATCATCGTCATCGTCATCCTCCTCCTCCTCATCCTCCTCATCATAGTCATCATCCTCATCATCATCATTGTCATCATCCTCCTCCTCCTCATCATCATTGTTCATCATCATCGTCATGGTCATCATCATCATTCCATTGAAAATGCTTGAAAATAAAATCAAAGCAAAGTTTCAACTAAACCTATCATCATCATTGTTCCTCATCATCCTCGTCATCATCATCGTCACCATCATCGTCATCATCATCATCATTATCATGATCATCATTGTCATCATCCTCATCCTTATCATCACCATCATTGTTCATCATCATCGTCATCGTCATCATCATCATGATCCTCCTCTTCCTCCTCCTCCTCCTCATCATCATCCTCCTCATCATCATCCTCATCATAGTCATCATCCTCCTCCTCCTCCTCCTCATAATCATCATCCTCATCCTCATCATCCTCATCATAATCATCATCCTCATCATCATCATTGTCATCATCATCATCATCATTATCATCACCATCATAGTCATCATCATCCTCATCATTGTAATCATCATCATAATCATTGTCATCATAGTCATACTATTCATGATCATCATCATCATCTTCATCGTCATCATCGTCATCATCATCATCATCATCATCGTCATTGTCATCATCATCATAGTCATCATCAGCATCATCATCATTTATCATCATCATCATCATGGTCGTCATCATCATCATGGTCATCATCAACGTCATCATCATCATCATCATCATCATCATCATAATCATAATCATCGTCATCATAGTCATAGTCATCGTGATGATGTTGATGATCATCATCACCATCATTGTTCATCATCATCATGATTGCCATCATCATCATCTTCTTCATCATCATAGTCATCATCCACGTCATCATCATCGTCATCCTCCTCCTCCTAATCATCATCATTCCATTGCAAATACTTGAAAATAAAATCAAAACAAAGTTTTAACTTAACAGATGCATGCACACGTGTTCAAAACAAAGTTCTAACTTAACATATGCATGCACATGTGTTTAACGTGTACGCACTTAGAAGCATGAGCTCACTTCTAGTGCGTGCACGTTACGTTTTAAACTACGTGCACACGTGATTTAAATTTAGAATTTTGGTCGGCACCTTTTTTCCAACCTATGTGGTGGATGACTTGGCTGCTTTGGTTTTAGGTTCGGGTTGCCAAACCAAGTGGTTTGGACTGTCTTATGACATAAAACATGTTTTGTACCACTTCTCCTATTTCGTGCATGATTTCTCATATGCCACGCTTGTCCACTGCTAATGAAAATTCACAGACTTGTGTAACTTTGTCTGTAGATTCTGAATATGTAATTTTTATTTAAATCTATTAATTTTTTCTATTTTTTATTTAATTTTAAATGGACTAACATCAGTCTAACACAAAAGGTAGGCTATTTGCTTCGACTATAACTTTTGATTGGCTCGCCTATTTAGAAAACGGAAAAGAACCCTCATAAGAAGACACAAAGACCTACATCCTAAAAAAAAATATCATTCATTGACTATGTTAAGACCAAGATGTCGTGGACCAACGCTCGACCTTGTCATTTTAGGGCGTCACTGACTTCCTTAATTTTTTTAAAAAAATATAACATAAATAAATATGAAAAAATAACTCTGCACTAGACACACCTGTTATCTAAAACTCTATATAATTTTTTTCACAAAATTCCACCATTTGCATACCAAACGCGTGGACCAACGCAAACATATTCATTATTTTTTGGGAAAAAAATAACATACCAACCTTAGAAGAACCTCATTTTTTGGCATTTATACTTAGTTTCCATAAATAAAAGTTATATATTCTGGAAGGTAATTTGATTGTCCACGTTTCATATTCTTACGCCATATTCCAAAAAGTTATATAGGTACCTTTAACATTGATTTTTGACGTTCAGATTTATGTTTTTCCAGAAGTCCATTGCAACGAACGCTTCATAAGTCTCCAGCATTAGCTTGCACCAGCCCTAAAAGCAATGGTAAGAATCTTTTACACATCATATAAGTTAACTTATTCATCTAAAATAGGTACCTAATCATAACTTCAATATGAATGGGAGAAAACCTAACCTAGTATGAGGATAATGTGATAGGTTATTTCTTTTAATTTTAGGATTCTAAACTATAAAAAAATTTGAATTTCTTCAAATTTTATCCATGTTTTTTTTATAGAAAAACTAACTACAGTCATCGCATCCATATAATATAACTAGAATTATAACAAGGTAGCATAGATTTTTTCACCAAAAACAAGAGTTTTTCTTCTTCGGATTTGTTCTCAAGATTGAAATAGGCTTTCCACCACCATTAATTTTCTTTTATTCACACTATAACGTGACTTGGGTTTGTGATGCAGGTCAACTCTAAGATAGTATGGTCATAAGTAATTTAGGTTTCTTTGACTCTATCATCATAAACATAGTTTTAACAATAGTATCAATCATATATTTGTATTTAAACATAAATAAATAAGAATTATTATCTTTTT
This sequence comes from Pseudotsuga menziesii, assembly GCA_001517045.1. Taxonomy (NCBI): domain Eukaryota; kingdom Viridiplantae; phylum Streptophyta; class Pinopsida; order Pinales; family Pinaceae; genus Pseudotsuga; species Pseudotsuga menziesii. The sequence goes on along the minus strand of LPNX010669951.1, from coordinate 379,113 downwards.
CAATGATGTAGCGCTACCTTACAAAAAGATAAATATCATCAGCATAAAGAAGAATATGTATTCCTATCCCAGCTAAGATAGTTCTTATGCAACTTACTTCTTTTAAGAATTACTTTAACTTGTCAATATAAAAAATTAGAGGAGAGGGAGAAATATTCTATTACTCTAATCTATTAACTATCATGGATATTCCACTAGAACAACTTGTCACAATAGATTGTACAACATAATTTATTTGTTTAGCTTATTTCCATAGAATGATAAATAAACTTGAACTAAAAGGAAAATAACTAGAGAAAAGCAACACATCCACATGGATAACACTATATATATATATATATATATATATATATATATATATATATATATATATATATATCCTAGGAAAACACACTAGAGTGGAAAACCTAGCAAGATGTGAGGACTATTCCATGTTCCTTTCTTCTCCAATATGTAATGCAAATACAGAGAAAGTGGTACTCACTATGCAGTTGCTTCTTATGCTACATGATCTCCTACTCCCTCTATTTTCCATAATATTCACTTTCTTATTGTTGCTCAACTATGGAACAATACAATAAAATCATCACAATAGAACCCTTTCTCCTCCTAACAACCCAATAATTAACATATCCCAATAATCATGTAGGGTTAGTTTTAGGGTTTGTATACGCCTCAACTCCTTATTAGGTTTATCTTTTCAGACCCTCTAAAATGTTGTTGAAAGTGCATAAATTCAACTAGATCCACATTTTGGAGAGTGAGAGATGATGTTGAATCCACTCCATACCATGGTTTTCAACCTCATAGGTCAACTTGCGGGAGGCATAGATTCCTCATACTGACTTTGATTAAGGATATTTTTGCATTGTTGTAAAGGTAGGTTCCTCATACTAATTTTGACTAAGTTTATTCTTGCATTGTTGTAAAGGTCTTGGAGTTTAGAACAACAATTTTGAGGGTATATGAGCTATTTTTGGAAATGTTTAACCCCCAAAAAACATCGTTTAATCCCTAGAATAGGCCCCTTAGAAGCTTCTAGACCCCAAATTTGCAAAGTAATACATATTCCTAAAATGGGTCATGTAAGCCAATTCATCCAATTTTTCCAACCAAAACGCACCAAAATAGATGAAAATTTATATATTAATCAATTTTAGATCAAACCATATATTAAAACATATTTATTTTTAGACTTTGTATACGATATTTTTTCTTTTATCCTATAACTTATTGTTTTGTATACTATAATTTGTTGTTTTATTTCCCATAAATAAATTGTAACTTTTATTCTAGGCATGAAAATAATAACATATTTCTTGTTCGTATGCACTACTTAAAGTCATGTTTGAAAAAAAAAACCAAAGAAAATTATCTCACATAATCTTTACATCAACTTTGAATATAAAGTTATAATGTCCGCAATATTATATCCAAGGATGTAAAATCATAACATTATATGTACCGAAATATCCAAATGAAGATAAATAAACTCAATCCTTGAATTTGCAAATTTGTATGATCCCGGATTGAGTTTGCAAATTTGTATGATCCCTTAACAAATTATTGTCCTCATTTTGACAATTTAGTAACTTATTTACTCAACTCTCTAAATATGTAAGTTAAAAAGATAAACAAATTAAAAAAACTATAAATTGACCTTGTTCTCCAATAAGTCTAAGATATCTACACAAACTTTATTAAAACTTTAAATCTTTTCTCCATTAAAAACTAATTTATAAAGACATAAACTACCAACATCATACCCAAATCTATACTAAACTTTATATAGTGAGTGCTTCAAAAGTACAAAATGGCTCTAGCACTACACAAATCTAGATCAAATTGTCTTGCACCGTAGAGAATTAGGAAGTGTGACTTTTAGATTTATTCCTCGTATGTTTGGGATTTTGAAAAACTAGTTCTTTAATATCACACGCTATTGATTTTACTTGAGATAAGATTTGAAATCTAGGACTTATTCTAAGAAGTTTTATATTTAAAATATTATAAACTTGAAAACTCCATTAAAAGTTCACAGATGCACCTCTAAATCATACATGATGCATTGAATTCAAATGCTTTTACAACTAAACTAGTGTGCTAGAAACAAGATAGCACACTGGTGCATTTAAATCTATAAAGAACATACACAAGCTAAAATGTTTAATAATATAACGTGTTTTTGGTTTTAATAAAATAATAAATATACCCAAGGTATTCAGTACCATGGAACATAACAAATTTTATACTTATAAGGCTCACCATAGATTATGACTGTTGGAAATAAAATATAGATTTCGTTTAATGTTCACAAACATATTAGTGTGTTGGGATGTAATAAATTCCCATTTGAAACTATTGAAATAACACTCTAGTAAAGGTGTTTTCAAATTAATTCTATGGTATGCTTTAGTATTAACAATTCACCAATGTGCCATATTTTTGGTGCACCGGGTAGGGTAAAAAGAATTACACTCAAATGTAATTTCATTTGTAAATTGGTTTTAGTGCTTGAGACCATAGAAGTATCACTGCATAAGTTTATTATATGATTGTCTCATCATTGGTGCTTTTGATTAGAAACATTCCCCCTCCCTTTGATTCATCAATGGATTTTGAATTCTTGAAAATGATCCCATAACTTTTTCCTTTGTCTATATGGAAGCTAATTATCATTAGCAAGTAAGACAACAAGTGTGCATTACCTCCTCATTTACATATTTATTATATTAAACTTTAAATTTTACCTTTAATTTTCTAGTTTTTTCAATTTTATTTTTAATTACATGTGATGTATTTAAGTCATTCATCTCACATGAGGAACACAATGTTCATTGTAAGTTTTGGGGTGCACTGCAACTAGTGTGTTAACAAGGTTGACCAGTCTCAAGCCCCAAGGTTTAGCTCAATTGGTAAGACATGTGCACACTCTCTAGGTTCGGGGAGAGGTCATGGGTTCGAGCCTTGAGTCTTTTAGGGTTAGGCCTTCTGCCACGATGGCCGGCGGTTAACCACCTCTACCATCCACTAATGTGGGAAAGTCACTGCTGAGTTTCCCGTGCATATTTCCATATGGGAAAAAAAAGGTTGACCATTCTCATGTTATAACCATATGAGTACATGGGATATTAAAAATCTAGCATGGTTTAAAAATGCACTTGATAATGTAGACTAACGGGTCGACGATTTCGCCCGGCATTAGACTACTCCGTCCATGTCTCCGTTAATAGGCTCTATTAACCGTCAACACCTCCGGCCCCTTCCGTTCTCGTTTCCGTGAGCATCCTTCACCGGGTCCCACATGATCCCTGGAGATCCGTCGTTCCCATCCGTCGCCTCGATGTCCTCCCTGCAGATCCACTGTCTCTCTCAGCTACTAAGGCGGTTTCTCTCCTGCATACGTAAACACTTATTCCTTGGCAAGTTTGGGATCGATGCCGAACATGTAAAGAAGCGAGGGATGATAGAATTATTCAAAACAGTAAACCTTCTTCGCTTTCCTCGTTAAAGGTTTTGTTTATCAAATACCTATTGTCATTCATAGTTGCAAGTCCTTCGCTATTTCTATTTTCAGAGTTGCAAATCTACTTAGCTATATGTTTGTTATGAGTTTATAATGTTATGGGTTCCTCTATAGTTGTAGCAACTGTTTCAAATTTCATGTCTGAATGACTGTGTACTCGATTCATCTGGCCACATATGTTATGGTTGATATGAATCATATGATCAAATGAAAAGCATGATGGCAGTCGCCATAAAGTTCTTTGAAGTGCCCATTGAAGACCGAGAATGCCCAAACTTCTTTGAAATGCACGTTGAAAGACCAAGCATGCCTCAGAGGATTGAAATTAGCGGTTTCAGCTTTCTACGATCTTCAACATTCGTAAAGAAGATGTCCTTGCATGGAGGAACCATCCACCCATGTCATCCTATGGAGTAAGCAATAGGCTGTTGGCCTGAAAAACCTGCAGCATGCACAAATTGTTCTCTTAGTCTAGAAGAATTTTTACTGCAGCAAAGTTTGCTTAAAGAGAGATTGCAGGCAAGTTTTACTGCAAAATACTACCAACTGATGGCTTAAATATCCTCCATGCCCAAAACCAAATTTTACCAATGCTAATTCACTCCATTCAGATCTACCAGGCATCATTGTTTCATTGTTTTAAAGCAGGGTGATGTCAGAGGGAGCCAAGTACGTCTCAGCAAAAGAAAGTGGGTTGGACTAACGTGTTCGTTGTCACTTTGGCAGAACAACTGTAGATAATGAGGAAGATCAAGGAGAACCAATATATTCCTACATCCATTGAAAACAGGACGATGGTAATATTACGTTAATAATCGATCTGCTCCAATTGCAAATTACCTGAAGTATTAGTATAATGGCATGGTTATGATGTTTTATTTTGTCGGAGTATTAGTATAATGGCATGGTTATACTGTTTTATTTTGGGAATATAAAAAAATGTGTACTAATTGTCATTTTTGATAACCTCATCAACATTTACAGATTTTAATATAACAACAAATTTTATATAGTATTAAGGTTTTAGTATGACCACAAACCTTACATAGTATTAAATTTTAAATCTCATAGTATTAAAGCTTAGATCTCAAACAGATTCATTTCCCAAACAAACCTTACAGAGCCGAAATCACTCTTGCTAATAGGGCCAAACACTGTGCAATAAAAATTCAGCGGCCACTACCCTTCACAGACACAATACATATCAGGTCCAACCGATAGTGTCTTTGAATAATAATTATACAGAATATATATTATTTTTCCAATGCCAATGCTCCTGTGTCTCAAACTCTACAAATTACATCAAGTCAATGCTAATGTTTATGTGACCAATTCCCATGGCTATTTCGATCAAATCAATTCTATTATACAACTTCTGCTCCTTCGAATTATTATGTGCAGAATCACGGATAAGATTAGCGCCAGTCCACAGTTTCTTATCAGGATCCCTTTTGGATATGTACAAAGAAAAATAGTTTATTTGCACTGTCACAAGTGGGAGAATCACGGGCTAGAAAATACAATTGGCCAACATGGGTGAGAAAGCAAAGGCCGAGGTTCATGAAGACCATTCAGCTATATAAGTGGACTATGGTTTAATAGCAGGGCAATGCAGGAGCATAGCCGCTCTTATTCTCAAGTTTGCTTTACTCTGCGCAAGCAATATTAGAAGAATGAAGCTGATGAAAATAATTTTCCTGCCCATATCTATGGTACTGTTGTTGGCTAGCGTTTCTGTGGCTCGAGGTTATATTCAGATATGCAATGTGAATAAGGATGACCTACTGCCATGTATGCCCACAGTAACACACTCTACTGTACAGCCTCCACCACAGCCAGTGAAAGCCTGTTGCACTGTTTTAGGCACAGCAAATTTTACGTGCTTCTGTGAACTGGGAACAACTATCCCTCGTTTCTTTACATGTTCGGCATCGATTCCAAACTTGCCAAGGAAGAAGTGTTTACCTATGCAGGAGAGAAACCGCCTTAGTAGCTGAGAGAGACAGTGGATCTGCAGGGAGGACATCGAGGCGATGGACGAGAACGACGGATCTGCAGGGATCATGTGGGACCCGGTGAAGGATGCTCACAAAAACTAGAACGGAAGGGGCCGGAGGCCTTGACGGTTAATTGAGCCTGTTAACGGAGACGATGGACGGAGTAGTCTAACGCCGGGAGAAATCGTCGACCCGTTAGACTACTCCCTTGATAATGTATTGAACCATCATTAATGTTACTTCCTCTATTATAAATGCACTGGAAAAACGTACAAATATGTCATACAAACATGGTCTTGAAGTGTGTGTTTGTGGCGCATATTATACTATTCATGGATTTGCATACAGTGCCAAATATATTGGTCCACATTTGAGGTGAAAGGATCCACTAGTTATGGTGCACCCATATATATTAAGTGCACTACTAATATATAGAATTTAACATTTTTTTTACTTAATCAATGCACTCCAAAGTGTATGAAATTTCTATACATGGTTGATATANTTTTTTTTTTTTTTTTTTTAGATGGAAAGATCCACGGGAAACCCAACAATACTTCCCCACATTCGTGGATGGTAGAGGTGTTAAATCATCAGCCACCCTAGCAGAAGGCCTAACCCCAGAGAACTCAAGGCTCGAACCCGTGACCTCCCCCGAACCGAGAGAGTGTGTGCATGTCTTACCAATTAAGCTAACCCTTGGGACTAAGAACCATCAATAGTTATTGATGGTATTAGAAACGCATCCATAAAACATAGAACAATATCATACACACATGGCTTTGTGATGTTTCTTATGATAGATATTAATAGTATGTGCTACACACTTTTATTAGTCCTTTCCGAAGGGCAGGTACTATTGTATTCGATCCACTTTGACTATGTATTAGTTTGTGGTTGACTTTAAGTACAATATACATTTAACCAAAGTTTTAAATCATTTTTTATTTATGAATATAAAACCTAAATAAAACTTCAAAATTATGTGCAATGCCTTCGGATTATAATTTGAAGCGTTATTGCCCCAACGACGACGTAAGCATTGGGAAACATAAGTATGCATTAATGCAAAGTTGGAGTAGGCATTGGGAAAGGGAACTGTGTATTAATAGAACTGTACATGGAAGGAAGTACTGTTAATAGAACTGAGACATTGAAATATTGCCAACAACATGCATATAGACATCAACTTCAGAATAGCCTGCAGAAGTTCGGCCGCTACAGGAGCTGTAATAGGAAAATATGGCGGCATAGAGACATCCACTTCAGAATAGCGTTGAGAGGTTTGGCCATTGTAGGCACTACAATTGGAAAATATGGCGAGAATGATGCAGTTCAACAGCAAAAACAAATATGACGAGTCAGCCAACAGGATAATGAAACCCGCCCGCACTGAATGGTCGCCGCTATTAAGTGCTGAAACGGAGGAAACATAGACTTCAATAAGAACTGAGTAGAAGCCATGGCCACAGCCACTACTAGAAATGAAACTCTGGAAATATCTGGCATGGTGGTGGAGGCGGATGATTTCTTCCTCATTGGTATCTCCATATCTCGTTGATTTCTTCCGCCTGATCACCGATATCCCCACACCGCCTAGTTTAGGCTGCAAGAACACATAAAAACTACATCATTCAGACTGAAGCATTGTCTATTTCCAAAGTAAAGAAGCGAGATCATATACACAAATCTAGTCTATATCTGCAGTCATCACTCTTAATGTTATTATATTAAACACTGAAGGATACGATGTGCGTCATGGCTGAAGCTGGCTTGAATGCCGGGAACGATTCTTCGCTGAAGTTTCCTTGAAAGCTAGTGTTACTGTCTGGTACCAAAAAGCCTAGAATGTACGTTTTTTGCGCTAGGTTTCATAGGAACCCATGATGACTGTGACCATGATTATGCTATGTTGTTGCAACATCTGCACCATTGATGGGTTGCTGATTTTGCTGATTCTCGTTGTTGATTCTGGTGATTCTTCTTGTTGGATTGTTTTAGAAGTAGATCGGGCGGGTAAATAGGTAATCCTTGTCTCTACTTCTCTTCATATGTGTGTTCCAGTAATTCTTAATATTGTTATTAGTCTTCCTTTCGAAACTCAAAATTGCAAAAACATAAGACATGCCCCTAAATTAATTCATTTGATTTGTTTTTCAATTCAAAGGGATTCAAACACAAGTCCTCTTAAGATCACAAGGCATATTTTTTTAATGAAAAAGAAACAAATAATTTAGCAAGCAAACCAACAAATGAAAAGGGAAAAATTGATACCAGTTGAGAAGCCATGCCAACCCATTTGTTTCTAAGCTTGACAATGAGGGTGTCCTTTTATCCCATCTCAAAGGATAACTCTTGGAACAATGAAACAACATCTAATGCTTCTGCACTGCATTCCAATTTCCTCTCTGTCACTTCTCATCAATGTATATGGTTGTATTAAATGCTTTGGTTAGGAAATATTATAACTAACTTTCAAACAAAACCTCTCCTCTAGTTTGCCTGGTCTATACACCAATATTAGGCATTCTGAATTGCGTATTTTGTTAGGCTTTTCTTCTTAAGAAACCCTGATTTGGCTTATAAAATAATAATTATATATGATAACTTATGCACAAGGTTAACTATTTAGCATCATGATATTTATACTCTTAATGTAGACAAAACCTTGATTCGCCTCAACTTATCTTATATACCAAGTTCTTATGTGATTACACAGGACTTTAACTTGTACATGAGTAATCAACATATAATTGTTTTATAATATTTATAGAGTCGGTATACCATTTATATCAAATAATTGACAAGGCTTAAGGCATAGAGAATTGCACAGTCTCCTTCTACATTATTTATACCATAGTATGCACCAGCATATAAATTACTAAATAGTCTCATTGCTAAAATATTAACAGTTAGCCTGTAAATTCCTACAATTTTCATTCATGGGTTTAAGGGAATGTTACCTAGTTGTATAGTAAACTGATTTTTGTACAAAATACTTTGGCCTATGTGCAATTTGGATTCCCTTTCACCATGTTTAATAACAAACCATCCCTTAGTGGATCTAAAAAGCCTGTTTCAATGAAAACGATGATGACCTTCACTTACCTTAACCAAAAAAGTTAGCTAAGCAGTTGGTATTTGTGAGAGCTTAAAACGTTTGCAACCAGTTGTCTGCTTCGAAGTCCACAACATTCTTGGGATTAGGAAGTTCGCATTTTCTCGCTTGGTAGTGATGGGAGGCGACTTAATGAAAGGTGGGGGTTCTCCATTTTTTTAGTTCAGCTCCACCATTTCAGTTGAAACCCACATAGCCCAAAAATTGCTCTGAGGCATTAGTAGAAATAGTTCACAGAGTCTCTACCAGTCCTTAATTGAAGATTTACCAATCTGGAAACCTAAAATCTAAAAGTCATTTCGTTGAATCACTTTTTGAGGTTGTTGACCAGGAATCACAATTCATAGACACAAATTTGTCTCTAATTGATGTGTTCTTTCCAAATGTATGCATCCAAACATGCATACCTCATGACAACTAACAAAGGAACGCAGGTGATCATGCATGGTCATCACTAGATTCGAGTGGTCATCATTCGTTCAAGGTCATCACTAAATTCGATGGCATATGACAGGTAAAACCTTTGCACAGAACTTAACTTCTAAACTACAATCCACGCGTAGCTACAGGCTCCACTAGGCCTGATCATGCTGTCTTTGTGATAATGGATACAATATAAAATATTATGAAAATATTACTAAGACTTTCGCAATATTTTATTTGCTACTATTCACCTTCACCACGAGTAGACAGGCGATGCATTATAAAAGCCGACCAGGCCGTAAATTATATAAAATCAAAATATAAAGTGTGGAGTAAATATTGAAATATTTATATAAAATTTTATCCACCTAACAATTTAAAGCAATCACTTACAGGAGGTGCATTATAAAAAACAAAACTGGGTTGTGCATTATATAAATTCTAAAATCCAAAATTTAATTTTGTGAGATTTAAAACGTGTAGAGTTTCGTAAATTCTACATAAGCATATTTGTCAGGTTGCAATTTTTATATTTTACTTTATGCAATGCGAAAATACCACAAAAATCGAGGCTGGATGTAATAATAAATGAAATGATCAGCATATTTTCTAGGAACAACGAGCTATATGCTGTGAATCGACATCCATCCAACACAGTGGATATGTCAACAATTCATTCTCTGTGTTGTGTGAGTGGTTGTTCATAGTGACTCTCAACTAGCCTTTTCCTTATCTCAATACCTCACCTCACATTGACACTAAAAAGTTTTTAATATAACCAAATTACGTTGAAAAGAGGTGAGTAGTTGGATGAGAATCCACATTTATGTGCCCAGCCTCTATTTTTGTAACCTACATCTCTCAGTAACACATTGAGTGCTTGTTGGATCTGAGATCCACAAAGAAAACAATATACAGAAGATATTAACAAACATTCATCAATGAACATAAGAGTTTACTGTGGTAAAACCTCCGAGAGGGAAACATCCATGAAACAATGGTATCGATCTTCCTTATTATTCAATGAATGAAGATTACAACAACTTACAACTATCCGACTCTTCTCTACAAGAATATAAGAAATATATACATTTCTTTCATGGTTACTCTTAACTGAACAAACTAAATTAATTCCCTCTCATGTGCGGATAAACGGATTAGAACATCTTCCATTTCTCCTATCACTTTCATTGCAGTCCTATCCAATTGGCTAATTTGTCCTGTAGTTGGCTTAGGTTGACCATTTATTTGCTTGCACACTGAAAGTGGCATGACATTTACTCATGCTCGAGAGTTCACCAAACAATTATGCACATTGTAATTGAAATTTTCAAAGGTAAGTAGGAATGTTGGAGTTTTGTATTTAGACTTTCCTCCTATACTTGCCTCACCAATCTCTTCATCCGCCTAGTTATCATTCTGAGGTTCCTTCATATGTGTCTCAAGTGCTTTCAACAACTTTTCTTTTTGTTGGGGCAGATTACACATTTCAAACAAAGAGATGTTTGCTTTAGTCTTTTTAATGTCTTCTACAACGTCATATCCCATTTCATGTTCATTGGTGTTCTTCTTGACATTCTCAACTTTGTTTTATGTAGAATTCACAGATATATTGAGTGTCTTGGGATTCTGGCTTGTGATGACAAACTATGGTATATTAACTTTTTGAGAATTATTTTTTATCTTTCTCATGTTCTCCTGAAGTTTCTTAATCTTGGGCAGTATCAGGTTATCTTCTTTCAATGAGCTCTGACTCCTTGTTGCAACATTTGTTTCTGGTATTTCTTCTTCTTCAGTGATATCTTCATCCTCTATAAAAAATTTGGAAACACAATCCCATAAGACCAAAGTGTCTTCTTCTTGGGTCTTTGTTGGTTCATGACCTTTCTCTTTTTCATCCACATTTTCTGTCAACTTGGAATCTAGTAGTTGGTTCATCACTAAAGTCATAGAATTTATCCAATATGGGCATTTTTTCTTAGAGTGAGGATGCTAATGGAATGTACAGAAATTGTTCATTCCCACATTTGTCAAATTCATAGCCGAGGGACTATGTGAGGGAGGCTTGGGTTGACCATTATCATCTCTCCTTTTATAATAAGGTTTGTATTGTTTATGGGCCTCCTTCTCCTTTTCCAAATCAATTACTCTATTTGACAATTTTTGCATCATTTTTACCACCCCATCTAACTCTTGTGACTCTTCATCTTTAGGCTTAGTTAATAATAGAGGTTTTCTGTTCCCATCAGTTTTCTCTTCTGACTGTATAGGATACTGGTCTATACTCTCCATTTCGGCCTCCATCTTATCAGCTTCTTCATAAGTGTCTACTAAGGTGGGCCTAACCGATCTTTTGACAAACATGGTTAGATCAGGCCCAAGAGCTGAGGTGTAATACTCAATTAGGGCGTGCTCAGTCGGTTTGTCACCTACATCAAATTTATTCATGTAGGCAGCAAACCTTTGAGTGAAGTTATGCACCCTTTCTTTCTTCTCTTTCTTTAGGGAAATCAACCCTTTCATTAAAGCAGCATGGGTTTTCTAGATTCCATATTTGTTTCTAAACAATCTCTCAAAGGTATTCCAATTTGTGATTGAATTTTCCTACAGGGAGAAATACCATGAGGCTGCTTTTCCCTTGAGAGTGTGAGGGAACAATCTACAGATGACGTCTTCATGCTCTGCTGCTTGTAATCCTTCTAAACCTAGATAAAAACTTTGTAAATGATCATCCACAAGAATTCCTTCATTTGGTTCAAACTTGGGTAATGCCTTATCAAAATTTTGAGGCATAGCATGTAATGGAGGAGTAAGATTTAGAGGAGATCTAGCCCTCCAAGCAGGTGGTGGAGGTGGCTAATTTGCATTCACAATGGCCATTATTCTGAGTGGAGATTGAGGAGGAGACTGGATAGAGGTTCGAAAAGGAGAACAGTGAGGGGAATCTGGTCCCAACTGATTTAGAGGTTCGACAACTTCTTGCAAGGTTGTTTCTACCAATTCTTCAAGGTATTCCACTAACATTGAATCCTCCAAGTAAGGACGATCCTTCTTACGAAACTCTCTTCTACGTAAAGCAGGAATAATGCGTAACACTCCAATATTCTTTGCATATGCCCTAGTAATTCTCCTTAAATCATCAACCACCTCGTTATCAATGGGATATAGATACCATGTGAACATTTCTTCAGGAGTAGGTTTTTGAGGGATATTGGTCTTGGAATTTTCACCGGTAGGGTATTCTCGAGAAGACGAATCTCCTCGGCCAGCCATGCACTAGCATCCCTCCTTCTAGTGCCAAAACTGTTGAGGCCTAGAAAATCCCAGGAACAACAGTAGGGATTCTCCCTAATAAGCATTCCCAATTAAATCGTTATTGTTTGGTATGGGAAATCCATCCGTTTTGCACTCCAGCTACCGTAGGTCAAGTAACAGTTAAAGCTTATTTTACCAGTTGTGGCCCGGTCCACCGTTTAAGTGTATTTTTTATTTTTATGTTTATGTATGATATGCAAGTGCCTAATTAAGAGCAATCGATAAATATAACGAGGAGCTTCACAATGTGATGCGCAAGTTCTTACCTCTCGTCTTACCTCTTTTGCTTCTAAATCATGAACAAAGAACAACTTATATTAATGCTAACTAATTCTATCTAACCTATCCCTAGGGAGCAATACTGTAATTAATGATGAGTAATGTACTGTAAAACATGCATTTAGAATATTACAAATAGTTGTTCATATTTCAGAATACATGAATATAAGTAGAAAGATAAACAAAGAGATAGCTCATTGTCATTTAAAACATTCATTACTCAAATATACTGCAGAAGTTTCATAGAAATAAACAGGAAAACATTCATAACATGAAATAATCCATAAGTTAGAACGATCTCACAGTTCATAGAAAAAGCTGAAACAGAAGTAGTTCATATTCAACCAATCTATGGCAAGAATTTGAGACTCCATAGTGCCTTCTCCAACAAAAAAGATATCTTCTTTATTATAAGAGGAAGTAGTTCTTCTTACAATAACATTTCATAAAGATAGTATGAGAAAAGGTCTTTTTCTACATTTATTCCACCTCTATTTATACAAACATAAAATCCTTGAGTTGTCCCCTTGGCCTTTTGGGCTTCCCTTGACCCTTCCTTTACAAAAATTTGTCTTCTAGTGCATGCACTTAGAAAAAGGATAAATACAAAATATTACATAATTTATCAATATTTCAAATAAGCCAACTAAGTGGGCCCAGCCAGATCATTTATGAATTTCTTCCAAATATTTGCATCTGTTGCTATAGTCTCGAAACCAGAGGGCTCTAGGAATATGATAGTGATCTCATGTTTAGCAACTTGGGATTTTATATTTGCCACTCTGGCTGGAATCAAACGAAGTTAATATTCCAATAAATGACTGCTCACTACTGCCTGTGCTATTGCAGTTTTCAGCACGTTCTCATCCAAACCTTTGATCAGCGGGATAACTTGTTCATCCTCTCTCCATCTTACCTGCAATTGCTTCAAAAATCCTTAATGATCAGGAAATTCTTCTAACCTTCTCTTAGCAAATGTCTGACAATGATTGTAAGTTATGAGAACTTTTTTGCAGAATTATGCACAAACATCGTTTGTCCTCCGAACTTCCTTTACCAATTCATCTGCTACTTCAATCCCGAATTCAATTAGTTCATACTCCAGCTTCATTGTCTCTAAGTCATTGATGGGTGCATCAGCTGGAGGTTCCTTGGTTGTTTCCATCCAAGTCAAACGTCCTTGTAGAATTTCCAGGATATCCTGGGCCCTGTCTAAAAAGTAAGAAGTTGTACTCACAATTTCTTCCGTCCTTGTCTCTACTTGTTGAACTTTCAACATCTCCTCTTCCATTTGAAGTTGTATCTGATCAATTTTACTTCTAAGTGTGAGAGCATGCTTCTTCAATGGCTCAATGTTTGTTTTCTATTCATTACCTTCCTTTAATGAAACTTCCAGTGAAGCTTTCTGGGTCTCCAATGCTACTACTTAAGTTTCATAATGCTTGGATTTCCCCTCAATAGTAGTCTTTTTCCTCTCTAGTTCTGCCACTTTATTTTCTAGACTTCCTTTCTCTTTACTCAATTCTTCAATTGATGATTTCAAATTGTCTCATTCTATTTCTAAGATTTGATGTCTTTGTTGAAGTCTTTCAAATTCTGACAAGGTGGCCTCATATTTCCTTTTGGACTCTCTTTCAATATTGCTTGCAGATAATACCAAAGCATCCTTGTCTAACTGTAAGGTTTGGTATTCTTCCTTGGAGTCCTCAATCTCACTAAGCATGTATTCGTACTTTCTCTTTAGGAATTGACTTTCGTCTCTTTCCCTTTTCAGGTTTTCTTTCATATGAGTAATATTCTTCTGAGATTGTTCCAAATCTGTCATTATTTTATCAACATTGTCTTCAATAGCTAGGGTTGTGGCTACACCATCCCTTGCCATTAATCTCATATCTTTATCAGTACCATGAACCACTGTCTTTTTAGTCACCATAACTCCCTTCTTTCCTATAGTGTTCACTTTCTTCTTTGTTCTCCTGACAATTCTCTTTTTACCTTTGTCATAGAAAATGGTATTCAGATCAGGCACCTCATCCTCTTCCATTGGAATAAAAGGGGTTAATTCAATCCCTGATGCTGAAATCGGATTTCCTCCCTCTATGCTACTGGATGGAACAGAGGGTTCTATTGGATCAGCATAAGACTGTGTTTTCTCTTGATTTTCATAGTCCTGCTCCTCTTGTTCCTTTTGTCGTAACTCCTCAGCTGCCTTTTCTAATTGCTCATTTTCTTTATTAGTTGCTTCTAACCTTAACCTCTTATTTTCTTTCAGCTTTCTCTAGGCTTCTTCTTCTTCTTCTCTCTTCACAATTTCTTCTTTTTCTGCTCTTTTCTCAGCTTCTTTTGTTCTTTTCTCGGCCTCTTCCATTGCTTTTATTTTTTCTTCTTATTCTATTGCCAACCATTCTTCTGCATATTGGGCTAATCTGTGTGCTTCCTCTTGTCTTTTCTTGGCAGCCTCTTCTTCTTGCTTCTTTTGTTTCCCATCAACCTTTCCATTTCCACCAACCATAGTTATCTTTTGTTTAAACCTCCTTCTCAAAGCTATCATATTTCGAGCATTTATGAAAACTTCTTCATCTTTATCCCGAAAGTTCGTGTACTCGAAATGCACCCCTGCTGCAGTACAATAATCAACAACCTTGTTTCCGGAGTCATTTCTATGGAAACTCATCTCGCTAAAATGAAAATGTTCTATCTCCTTCACGAATTCCGCCACACTCTTTACCTTGGAAAAATTGTAACTCCCTATATAAAATGGGACTATAGGATACACAACCTTCTTTTGTTCAAATATGAAGTTACCCACTCCATCAATGTATAGCTGTCTTACTACCTATTTATGAATGACATAATCTATAGCATACTTAGGAAAAAGGGAAGGAGCCCTCGACCCACCAAACATCCTCAAATACAAGACCTCCTCAGTCAAGTAATAATGTCCATTATCTTGTACAACCTTCAAAGCCTCCTCGGACATACAATCACATTCAGTAAGGAAAATCAATCTGTACAATGGCGTGGTGAGATCTTCACAAATACTCTTGTAATGACTGTAATACTTGTGAGCCCACAACAATTGGTATGCAACATATACAGGAGACTTGCCCTTATCCCATTGGCATTTCAGCATTGGGAATGGCTGCGTGCATAAAAGACAATCAATCAAAATTGAGCCCATCTAAAACCATGTTTTCTTATGCGAGACTCCTCCCAATGCTGCACTTATGTAGGCAGACAAACTGTTAGACACTATGTTTTCCCAATTGAAGATGGTACCTTGAGTGGCTACAAAAAAGATTACTGGTACCCAACCTATTTTGAAATTCTTTCCATTGGCTCTTTTGAATATCCTGTTTAACATCAAAGCTATCAACCTGTATGGAGTATGAAGGCTAGCTATTTCATACTCCCCAGAAGGCCTTGTATGAAAATTATTTCCTGGGATCATCATTCTTTTGACATTTTCCACAACATCTAGATTTAGGTCTTTCAACCATCCTTCAGTCAAATAGTTCTGGGCTGTCGGAAACTTGTAGGCCATGGCTACATAGGCTGGGATATAGGCAACATAACCTTGCCCTTCAGTGTTAGCCAATATCATCCTTGTCACATCAGCCCTGGGAAGAATCCATCCTATTACCTCTGAACAAGGGAAAAGCTCTAGTTGTGTAGCCACCTTCATGATTGCTTATATTTCGATATTAGCATAAATAGGTAAATCCTCAAATACAGCCTCTGGGACACTCTGATTTGAGATCATTCAGTATATTTCTCCCCATTTATATTCAGGATCAATACCAGTGATGGCTTTGGTGTCTTCATAGATAGCCTTGACTCAGGTTATTATTTCTATCTCTGGCTCTTCATCTGCTGTTTGTGCCTTCTTTTTCTATTTCCGAGGCATGTTGTTGTGTGGATGATGGGCCTATGTTGATCATACAAATTAGATTTAGTATATTCACATATATAAATATCAAACTATATACTGTAAGCAACAGCGATGTTAACCAGACATTACCAACTCATCATAATGCATGTTAAACAACTTTTCTTCTACCCAAACCAAAATGTGCTTTCTGTATATGAAGCTAAAACCATGAAGCTTTCAAAGCTAGTTCAGGCACCAATTTACAAGCAAAACTTCCACTGGGAAAACCTTAGGTTTTCACTACGACCTTACATCTACAGGCATCAATACTAACAATGGAAAAACACTGAAAACACTGGACAACTAACCCCTAAAATTTGTCTTCGCCCACAACAGAAAATCCTTCCCTCGGCGTCCCATGAAAACCTAACCGCGCTTGACCGAACGCTACGTACTTTCCCTAAAATGGTGAAGGAGATGAGGGAGCAGTGCAGATGCCAAAACGATTGTCTACACCTTGCCCTCTTTCTTCCAACGATTGTCATAGAACAAATCATGGCCAGCTAAAAAAATAACTAGGGCTGGCAAGTGAGAAAAACAGCATCCACCCTAAACAACCCAAGGAAAACCCACATTAAAAGAAATGACCATCGCATTCTTGAAACAACCCTGTGAAAAAAGAAAAATTCCCTAACCTTATCAATCCGTGATAAAAAAAATTCTAAGTAATGGGAGTGGAGAAAAATCCTACCTGGAAAATCCTGAGGATAACATGGACGAGCACGACCTTCGAGAGCAAACAATTCACTCAGACAAAGACAACTCTGCAGCTCCAAATGGTGACCAATACAATGAACAATGACCGTATAAACAACCTCTACAAGATTTTATAAGCTTGAATGCAGGTTAAAAGGAAAATCAGACGGGAAAACAGAAGCACCAAGTTTGCGTTAGATAAGAACTTGAGAGCGGATGTGAAGCATCGGACGGCTGATGAAGAACGGACCCGGGAGATCGAGTGCAAACACCGAACCAGTTAAAGAATTTAAAAAACCATCAGTCAGCCAAGAAAATAATATCATCGGCATCGAAAAACGCTATGGGAAACATCAAATCAACTTCAAACTTTGCGTTTGCAACGTCGACCAAGAAAACCACTAATATTTTGGATCACTTCGAAAGAGATAGCCAAAACAACGAAAAAGAAATTGACGAGGTTTCTATGGATATCGAAAACAGATAGAAGATGAGCGATCCAGTGCATCGAAACGGCTCAGGCCTAAGATTCTAAAGCCTTCGGTAAAACTCTTCCGATGCAATAGACAAGAAGACATCCGACACGTCGAAAAGATATCTTGGAATGCTCCCGATAGGGAACATCGGCTAGCTAGACCACTGTGCACCCGATACATCGAAAAGACTGTCAAGAATGCATCCGACACAAGGAAAACAACTTTCAATTTTTTCAAACTTTTAAGTCAAAGGGAAAATTTTGGTGAAAAAGTTAGACTTTCTAAGCCTTTTAAAAAACTAAAAAAATAAGGGGGCCCCTAAAAACCAAAATTTTTTTGGGGTGGAAGTTGCAGCTGCAACAAGAGGTTTGAATCCGAGCAAGGAAAAGGAAAACTAGAAGTAAGAGACAACCAAATGCACTTATTTTCAAAAGGGGTGGAATATAGCGAGTGCATGCATGAAGAAGACCATTTACATGATGGCACAATTACTTCAGAAGAATGACATCACATTGCCGTAAGGCGTGAGGAAGAAGAGGGAGGTTCAAGCTCAGACAACAAAGAGAGGTGCTGTAATGTCCCAGTTTTGACCCCGTTACATTAGATGTATATGATGTATAAATTGTAAATGATCATGGTGTGGAGCTAAAGGCCAAGGCCCCACCATTGATCGGTTATGTTATGTTTGGATTTGAATTGTCACCGATGGTATATCGGGGCATGCGGCATACATTTTGAGTTATCCTCATGTAAATATGCATCTATAATTAAAAATAAACACAACTAGCTACAGTCGCGGCAACTAAATCGAAAGGGGCATGATTTTCTCAAGGATAAGGATGTGGGGGAAATTGTCAACTTTGGCCAATAAGGCAAATTACCCATGTGTCTTTTTCCTTGTCTTATTCCAACCACCTTCTTTAAGAATTTATGTTGGCAGCTGGGAGGAGTTATGGCAGTTATTGTTTTGGGGTATGGGGTGGCAGGACTGTCAGTCCTAGCCTACGCCCTTCATTCAATTCGTCCTCATCCTTCACGCAGGCAATTATCCTCTCTCCATGATGGGGTCTATTTTCTCCTCATGCATAGGCTCTTGGGATTTGGTTGTTCATCCCTCACGCAGACTTTTTCTCTCCCTATGAGTTGTTGAACACTCACGCCCTACAAATTCGCGTCCTTGCCATTGTTGCTCATCTTCACGCAGGGAATTGCTGTTGTTACTCACGCACGCCCAATTTCGCGTCCTCTCTGTGCTCTGTTCGTTTTCCACCATTGCCAGTCCGTTATTCTTTTCCAAGCAAAGGAATTTTCCTGGTTTTTACCCACGCCGTTTTCCTCCACGGATTTGTGAATGATGTGGCTGAATCCTTTTCCCCATGGGCCGAATTGTGGGTTCTGCGTTGATTGTTACTCACGCCTAGGCCGGGAGTCTGTAAATTCGTTTCCAGCGTGGTCTGTGTGAGTCTTCCCGTGGCTCAATTGCCTTGGACGGACTGTTGATTTTCCCCTGCTGGATGTTGGCTTAGATTTGCTTGATAAACCTGGTGGCTAGAAACCACACAGACAGAGCTATAGGGTTGGCCTTCTTCTCCATCACCCCTGAATAGCACTGGAAGGGAATACAGGGCCTGAGGGACTGTGTAGCAGAGGAGGGACTGATTCCTTGTGTTGGGTGTGCTTGGGTGTCTTAGAGGTCAGACTAGTTCTGGTGTAGGTGTTCTTGGCTCTGTAATGAGCTCACCAGCTTAGCAATTTTCCATCTCCAGCTCCTTAATGGTCTGAGAAACCCAACTTTGTTGGCTTGGCTGTGTGTTTTGGGTATTCTTGACTATGAGTAATCCTGTTGTTCCCTTATTCCTTGGAGAATCATGCCCAGCTCGGGGGTGGCAGCGTTGCTGAGAGATTGAGGAGCATGCTGGCCTATGGTTGGGTGGAACGTTGCAGCGACGTAGCTAGTTGCGGAAGGAGATTTCATAAGATAAGTGATCTTGTTCATTTTACTTCTGCAACCTTATTTTCTGTCAATGATATGAAAATGATGAACATGTTAAAAGGAATTCTTGTGTGAATGCATGTTGATTCCGTTGTGCAAGATGAATAGGTATAGTTGTGCATGATAAATAACTGCGTTATGCATGTTATACTGCAATGCATTTTCTTTCAGCATTTTGTTCTGCAAATTTTATGCTTGTACATGTTCATGGGGCTCTCAGCCCAGGTGGTTTAAGCTTGTAGTCACGTCCTCTTCGCCGGTCGGGGGCATGGGGACGTGACAAGTGCCATGCTTTGGTTGCAGGTTATTCAATCTCTTCATCCTTCATCATAGATCCCAGTGCCTCAAGGAACATGGCCTCCATGCAAGATTCCTTCTCGTCCCTACATACTTATAGTGGTCCATCCACTCTAATGGGTGATGATTCAGAAATCCAAGTCAAAGGGATTATCAAGATTGATTTTGAAGATGGGTACTTCAACAACATGTTGATTGTGCCTGATCTAGTAGAAAATGTACTCTCAATGTACTAAATGACACACAATAGTGAATCCAAGAGAGTATAATTTACTCCAAATGCAATGGAGATAACAGAAATCTCTACAAGAAAAGTTGGGAAATGGGTCTTTCTGACCATGATTCGAGAATGTACAAATTCTCTCACTTCCTCCCATACTCTCGAGGGAATGCACTCCTGTCACATGCCAATGAGACAAGAAAGTTGTGGCATGAGAGATATGGCCATCTCAACTACAGGTACCTCCATTCATTGAGAAAAGAAGGCATGGTGGAAGGGCTTCCTTCTATCAAGTTCTCCAATGGAACATGCAAACGATGTGTATTGGGATAGCAAGTTGAGCATAGGTATGAGAAAGGAAAGGAAAGGAGGGTTGTCCAAGTACTTGATTTGGTTCATTTAGATCTCATAGGGCCCCTTCCCACATCCTCATATGGGAATTCAAGGTATGTTTTTCATAAGGAATTACGAAGCCCAAAATGTATCATAAATAAGAAAAAGGTAGAGAGAGATAAACAAAAATGAGAGAGAAAAAGAAAATATTATGGTATTTTTCTGATAACTTTTGAAATCGAAGTTAGATTGGGATTTTCTTTGTACCATTGGAAATGATTCGTCAATGGCTACAACTTTTTTGTTTTGTGCTTAATGATATTCCTCATGGTTTGGTCGAGGTGTGCATTTTTGTAAATATGGGCATGAAGAATCTAAAAAAGCATCTTTTCAAAGATGCTTTCTATAAAGCATATTTTAAAGCATCTTTAAGAATATGCTTTTCAGAAAGCATCTTTGAAAAGATGTTTTTCAATATTCCTCATGCCCATATTTACAAACATGCATGCTTTGACCAAACCCTGAGGAATATCGTGAAGCTCAAAACACGAAAGTTGTATCCCTCGACAACACCTTTCCAATGGTACCACTAAGAGACCCAATCCGACTTTGAGATCAAATGTTATCGCAAAAATACCATAATATTCTCTTTTTCTCTCTCATTTTTTCTTATCTCTCTCTACCTTTTTCTTATTTCGGATACCATTACAGGAAATTTCAACTCAAAATGGGCCTCCTAAGGAAATATTAATAAAATAATAGTTAAAATAATAAAATAATATTTATTAATTTTGGAGGAAGAAAAGAGAAAACTACTTTTTTTTGTTCGTATTTGTGACATATCTCTCTGTGTGTTTACTCAAATTTTGATCGGGAGAGCTCGTTGGATGTGGAATTAAATTACGCATCCAACAAGTACCCACTCAACATACTTTTGATGGGCCCCGCTATCCCAAAAACAAGAAATACCTAAAAAAACGTGATGACAACATCATCATCACGTTTTTTCAGGTATTTCTTATTTTTGGGGTAGAGGGGCCCGTCAAAAGTATGCCGAGTGGGCACTCGTTGGATGCGGAATTTAATTCCGCATCCAGTGAGCTCTCCCGGTTGAAATTTGAGTAAAAATATAGGGAGATATGTCGAAAATGCGAACAAAAAAAGTAGTTTCTTTTATGATACCTATCCCCAAATTTATATTAAAAAATTGTTTAAGAGGTGCTCCCTTTTTTAATTTTAAAGCATTTGATTGGCTAATACATGATGACATGGAATTTGTATTATTTTTGGAAGGCCCATTTTAAATTGAAATTTCCTCTAATGATTGTAGAATATGGTAGAATGTTAAGTGACCTTCATACATGATTTCTCAAGGTACTGTTAGGTATATTTTCTCAAACTAAAATCTGAAGTTTTTGAGACTCTCAAAGTTTGGAAAGCCTTGGTTGAGAATGCATGTGCAAACAAGATCAAGGCCCTTAGGACTGAAAAATGGAAAGAATTATGTGAACAATATTTTTCAACAACTTTGTGAATAATTTTGCATCCAAATGTAGCATTCGGTGCCCTACACACCACAACAAAATGGTGTTGCAAAGCGCAAGAACACGACTTTCAAGGATACGAAAACCTGTATGATGGAGGAAAAGGATTTGAATCCTAAGATATGGGATGAATCTATCAATTTTGCTGCATATGTTCAAAACAAAGATCCTCACAAATATTTGGATGACAAAAATCCATATGAGGTTTGGAGTGGTCACAAGCCAAATGTTTCTCATTTCATGGTTTTTGGCTCAAAGGCTTGGGCTAGAATTCCTCCTGACAAGAGAAAGGCCTTGAAAGATCAAATCAAGGATTCCATCATGGTAGGATATGTTAAATATTCTAAGGGATACAATTGATTGTATCCCTCATCTCAGAAGCAATTCATTGAAAGGAGTGTACAGTTCAAATACGACCTCATCCAAGAGACCGATTTAGCTCATGAGGAATGCTCACACATTCCACTCCATGATGATGTAAGTGATGGATCCTTCTCTGATTTTTCTGATTGTGATATTGATGATGATTATGGCAACATGAATTCATATCATGAATCACCCATTCATCCAAATTGGGCTGAGATAACCATTGAAGCAAGTGGGGATTTAGATGATGATCCACTAGATTCTAGGAAGAATAGATTTCAATTTCATAGTTACTACTCTACTTGTGAATTAAATATTGTTGATAGAATCTTAATGATGGTTGTATATGATACTTAATCATATCAGGATGCATCACTGGACTCAATATGGAAAACAACCATGCAAGAAATTTTCAAATCATTGCAAGACAATGAGACTTGGGAATTGGTTCCCTTGCCCTCCAAGAGGAAACTAGTGAAATGAAAGTGGGTCTATAGGATGAAAGTGGTTGTTGATGGTTAAAATATCAAGTATAATTCTAGGTTCATTCCTAAAGGATTCTCTCAAGTCTAATGAGTGGATTATACAGATACATTTGCACCGTTTGCAAAGATGGAATCTGTCAGACTAGTTTCAGCAATTGTTGCATCTAAGCATTGGGAGGTTCACCACATGGATGTGAAGAGTTAATTTCCTCATGGAGAGATTCAAGAGGATATCTATATGTATCATCCTGATGGTTTTATTCATGATAATTAACTTGTATGAATTTTAAAGAAGTCTCTCTATGGCCTCAATCAAGCTCCCAGGGCTTGGTATGCCAAGATGGACAATTTTCTGCTTTCGCTTGGCTTTGAAAGATGTATATCTGATCCTAATGTGTATTTGTAGCATGCTGGTGAATTATTTTAGGTCATAGTGTTTTATGTTGATGACCTTTTGATTGCATGTAGATATACTAAAGAGATTGGATCAATTAAGTCTTCTTTGCACAGTGAATTCTCCATGACTGACCTTGGATTGTTGAGGAAATTTCTTGGATTAGAGATTGAGCAATCTGAAGAAGGGTCAAGGTCATCCAAGAAAAGTATATTGTAGAAATTTTATTGAATTTAAAAATGGATTAATGTAAGGAAACGAAGTTTCCATTCCTCTTAGGAATAAAACTAGGTGATTTTGGTGCATCTCCATTGGTGGACAACTCATTGTACACACAACTAGTTGGGATTCTATTGTATCTTACAAACTCTCGACCTGATTTGGAATATATTCTAGGTGTAATTTCTAGATATATGCAACAGAATCATGAGATCCATTGGAAGGATGCCAATAGTATCTTTCATTATGTGCAAGGAACCAAACACTTCGGGGTACACTATGTTGTTGGTTCTCCACTAGAACTAGTTGGATTTACTTATTTTGATTGGGATGGAGAATCCATTAACAGAAATTACACTTTAGGTTATGTATTCATGCTTGCACATGGTACCATATTCTTTTCAAGAAATAAACAACACACCATATTCGTCTCTTCAGCTGAGGCCAAGTACAAAAGAGCAATGAATGCAACTACACAATGTGTGTGGTTGCAAGTTATTCTTGGGGAACTTGGTTTTGTATTTTATTCACCCACGGTCATTTGGTATGAAAATCAAAGTGAAATAAATATTTACACTGATACAATGTATAGACAGAGGACCAAACACATTTATATACACATGCACTACATCAGGAGCTTGGTGCTTGACCGGGTGATAGCCGTGTTGTATTTCCCATCCGCAGAACAAACTGTTGACATATTCACCAAGAGATTCAGAGAGAAGAAATTCACCTATATGAGATCCCTTATTGGAGTGGGTGAAACATGGTGATTTATGAAATTCACTTTTATATTTTTCTCCATGTCCATTTTTGAGGGGAAGTTTTGTTCCCATGAGGTTTTCCTCCTTACCTTGTTTTACATGGACTAATAAAAAATTTGTTGTATGAGGTGACTTGAGCCTTAGTTGCCAAGGCCTCCATGATATTTTGGTATAAGTTGTACTTAGTTAGGATTAAGGGGGGGTGTTAGAGAAATAATCCATATTAGTACCATGATCATACACCTAGGACACATTTCATTAGCTTTCAGGCTATATCCTATGTTCCAGAGTTAGGCTTAGTTGATCATTTATTGCAGTTGAGGCGCTCCACTTTGATCATTCTGATAGTTGAGGCACTCTATTTTGATCATTTTGACATCCCATCCACTCTCATTAATGACATATCAATATTGGTACACACCCCATCCCTTGAATCATGGAAAGTGTTTGACCATAGGCGCTAGTGCATGTATTTGGTGTTTTTTGGCCTTGCTTGGGAATTTATTTCCTCCTAGATGCACTCCCATTCACCCATGTTCTCAACCATGACTAGAATTCCTTCATTTATGTTCCAGCACGCTCCAACCATTTTCACACTAACATTTGTGACCGTTTGGGATGGTTAGTAAGCTCATTGGTCTACCTAGGGGTTTTTTGAGGTCAAATCGGAGTCTGACACTTGTAATCATCCAGATGGCCTCCAAATGATAACGATTTCTCCCTAATGTAATATAAACATTTCTATACTTATTTACATGTTGGACAGTCATAATAACATCAATTATTGGCTACATTTGTGTATGTTAATTTCATCTTTTTCACAGCTTTTCTGCATTTTTGTGAGTAAAATCGAATTATGAGGATTCCCTTGGATCCTAGATCCTACTGTGAATCAATTCTCACAATTTTGACCATTTTATGGACCATTGGTATGTTCATGTAAGGAACAAAACTTAATCTCCCTTTAGAATACATAAATCGAGTATCATGGTATTATCAATGTAGGTATAGAGATATATTGGATTCATCGTCTTCTTGATGAGATTGGTTTCATGTTCATGCCTCCACTATAATTTATTGTGAAAATCAGGGTGATATTCATGTTTTTTATAATCCTATTTTGTATAGAAAAATGAAGCATGTGGAACTTCATGTTCATTATTTCAGACAATTGGAATAGGAAAATATTGTCTCACCTCTTTATTGTATAATAAATGGTCAAATTGTTGATATATTTACGAAGTCTTTGACTGAATCTAAGCTTGTAAAACTTTGGGTTATGCTTGGGCTTCAGGAAGCTGCAATTGTGGGGGGTTGTTCAGAGCAAGTAATTTCAGATTCTAAATCTTGATAGAATTTGTGCTGATGGGGGAGTGTTGGAACCCCTAAGGTACTAAGGCATCATCACACCTATGGATATTCTAGAGACAAACAATGGTTAGTCAATAGGAAACTAGTGGAGCATTCAACTAGAGGCCCAATCAGGAAGCTTAATGGAACGACTGATCAATCGATTGGGAAAGTGATTGAATGGTCAAAACAATTTTCAATGTCACTGTTAAAACATCTAACTAAACTTTGAAATGTTGCAAATTCTACATAAATGGTTGGGACTTGAGACCTGCATATGTGGACATTAGAGGAAATTTCAACTCAAAATGAACCTTTTAACTCTAATTCAAATTCCATGTCATGATGTGTTAGCCAATGAAATTGCTTTAAATTTGAAATATCGTATAGGTCTTAAACACTTTTTTAATATAAATTTGGGGATAGGTATCATAAAAAAAAACTACTTTTTTTATTTGTATTTTCGACATATCTCCCCATGTTTTACTCAAATTTTGGTTGGGACAGCTCGTTGGATGTGGAATTAAATTCTGCATCCAACTAGTACCCACTTGGCATACTTTTGATGGACCCCGCTACCCCTAAAACAAGAAATACATGAAAAAAAGTGATGACGATGTCATCATCACATTTTTTAGGTATTTCTTGTTTTTGGGGTAGCGAGGTCCATCAAAATTATGCCGAGTGGGTACTCGTTGGATGTGTAATTTAATTCCGCATCCAACTAGCGCTCCCAATCGAAATTTGAGTAAAAACATTGGGAGATATGTCGAAAATACAAACAAAAAAGTGGTTTTTTTTCTTTTCTTCCTCCAAAATTAATAAATATTATTTTATTATTTTAACTATTATTTTATTAAATTTTTTTAGAAGGCCCATTTTGAGTTGAAATTTCCTCAAATGCCTGATCCTCCTCACTTTTAGGAAGTTGGTTAGATCTAGAAAATATAAAAGAGAGACCCTATGGGTTTTCCAATAATACAATAGTGATTTGATATGTCTTTCATGCTCATTATGCATTGTGATGTTATGATCATGATCTATTGTGCTCAAGTGTTGTAATAGTTTCTTTAGACACCACCTTTTTTCTTGGAATATTTTTCCCTTATGTGTTTTTCTTTTATGTTCGATAGTTCATGGTTAATAGGTTCTCCAACAAATATTTCCTTCCTTCACTGAGAAGTGCATAGAATTGGCTTGCTACAAAATATTAACATCAACTTGAAGCATGCTATATGCATGATGTGTGTGCTAGGTGTCTTCCCAATCTGTGTCATCATTCCTTTATGACATCTACTACCTAAATCTCGTCATCGATCCTTTTCAATAGTTCCATGGAGAAAATCCATTATTGAGTGATGTGAATTCATGCAAACTGTAAATGCGATGTGACTTCACCACTTAATTCAAGGACTTCTTGATTGAGTGTGCCCCCCTGTTTGCTAAATTGTGATCTCTCCTATTGCAATTTATTAGAACATGAAGGAAGTTTATAAAAACATACAAAGGATTGGATAGTCTGAGTTACTTGTTTTTAGGTTTTACCCCAGGGTGTGGTGTTTGTGGTGTCATCATTGCCTCCCCTTTGCATGACTTTTATAATCATCATTGATTCTCCAATAACCATGAGTAACTCTATTCCTTTTTCTTTTTTTAGTTGATTTCCTACATAGAGAGATAAAGCTTCAACCATGGTATTGGTCTTATTTCCAAGGCCCTAGACAAAACTTAGCTATTCTTTTCCATCAAGGTCGTAAACGACCCCCATTTCCCCTCTCACCCTTAAGTTACAAATTATATATACTGTACATTAATTTTTGTTTTTCAAATGTCTTTGAAATCTTGAAAGACACCTAAAATAATAGGTAATTATAGTTAGAATACCTTAACTTTTTTATGGGGTAATTTTTTGGCCCTCATTATGGAGCCTAACCCGACAGGGACAATGAGTGAGGCTCTCAATATTAACGGAGATAACCAACTTTGGGAACTTACCATATGAAATCCTACTCCTATTTGAAAATAGTAACCCCTTTAGACATACCACTACATTAACTTAATTATAATTTATATGATATTAAAATAGGTTTATTAATGAAATAGGATTATAGTTTATGAACAATAATAATCTATAGTATAAAATTATATATGTATTTATTTGATCTCTAACTTAGTTGGAATTATACCAAAAATTGGTAGGATATTTAGATACTAAGGAATTAGCTAAGATCAACTTGGTCTAAATTGTATGCAAATTGTCCTGGAAAATAGAAAAATACAGTTGATTTTCTATGAGAAGGAAAAATAAATTCAACCACAATTCCATAAAATTTCTTTTCCATTTACAACTTAGTGATTTCTCTTCACATATAACACAAAGAATTAACAATGTTTCGTATTAACAATTTCAAACTGGCATCACACAAAAATTTTGAAAATGATGTTCAACCAAGATATCAAAATTGAACCTATTCTCAGACATACCATATATTTAATTATGTTTTAACTATATGTAATGATTTCTTCCAAAATATTCATATATACAGTCAAGATATAATTATATCACATTTGTCATAGAATTATTTCTTAAAGAATAACCAATTATCTTCTCCATGGTTTAGACTAATGAAAAACTATCTACATCAACATAAAATATAAGAAACCGTATTTAACATTCCATTCTAGAATCATAATTACACCACCAAAATGATAATTACCATGTTAATATTAATGACACATAATAAAAGAACACATGTCCACTTCAAGCATGTATGAACAATATCAATGACAATTTAAAATTTACTTATTTAGAATGAGACATTCTGGGCAATTGAAAACATGGTTGCAATGTTCCACCCAGACGTAGGCCAACATTGTTCATTAATCTTTCAACATGATTTCCACCCCGAGTAGCGAAATGAATCCACTAGGGTAGACAAGTCATAAAATGTTTTCCCAAGATATTTTGGTGCAACCTCAAAGCTAAACCCACATAAACTATTAGGATTATCCAATAGATAATGGATGGATATACATCTAAGACTTCAATTCGATAGTCCTAATTTTAACAAATGGATTAGTTGTCTTTAACATTTTTTTAAAATAATCAAAAGCCCTCAACTACTAAGAGACATCAAGGCTAATATTTTATAGTGAAGGAATTAATCTTTCTCATTTATTGCGCATGATTTCTATTCATGCTTCACCCTTTCAATATGCAAAATTAAAATCAAACACAAAAAGAATAACTGAAGGAGGGTTGCTTCGGTTTGTAGACCGCCCATAAATGCAAAAAATACTAATATTTGTTAAACACATTTTGATGTGCATTCTTAGTAATGCACCATAGGAGTATGTGGGACCGGAGTTGGTTCTTCTCTAGAATATCACTCAAACCCATTAATCATACACAATATAAATATAAGTAAATGTTGAGTGTTCAACTCTCAATCAAGAGGTCATCCTTTCATTTTACACAAGATACATTTTTATATAAAAAATAAAAGACATACATACAATGGACTCTCATATATCATAGGAAAATAAAATATGACAAATAACAATAAAAGAGCAAAATACTCTCGGTTCTCTTTAGAGTTCCTTGCAAAGAAAAAAGGGAATGGGATGGCTGTGACTTTAGTAACCCTTTCTCATGGTTCATTATTTCAATTTGAGGGAATGGTCGATTATTGTTAAATTACCCTACTCCTTTAAATTGGTAAAGAAGTGTTTCTCTCCTTTTGGATCGATTTCCTTCTTAGAAACAACATTAGACAATAAAAGTCTTAGATTCAAGACTCTCTTTAAAAACAATGAGCAATATATCAAAGATGCTAAGGGTTTTCTTATTCTACCGAGGATGCCCTTTTTCTTTTCTATACGAATATAAAAAGAGAAGTATGAAAAAAAAGTTTCTCTTCATATCTGGAGTATAGACCATAACATTAGGGTCTATTTCTCAAAGGAAAACACCCACAATATCTACTTATAAACTAATGTATAGTAGCAATAATGATATTATAAAAAATAAAATCTATAAAAATAAAATCTATGTTTGTTGTGATAAACAAAGATGAGTTAGATGGGGATTGGATATCCACATAAAGGCCACTCCACTCCTCATTTATTCAACAATCAACAATAATAAAACACAACCAAAATGGGATAAATTCCTTTTCAATCAACATTCATCTCTTATTTTAATAGAATTCAAAGCTATAGAAAGAGCAGAAGGGATCGGTCCTTATCAATATAATGAGACTCCATTTCTCCAAATTCAACTCACACATCTATTGTAATATAACTAACTAGAAAAAAATAAACGAATGAGAAGTTCAACCTTCAATGCATAGTTATCAAACAAAAAATTCAGAAATTTTGGCACTCCTCAGAGAGGACGAGCCTCTCTTTCTTAACACCTCGGTCCAAAGATTCATAGAGTACAGAAATATAATTTACAGAAGACCTGGGGATCAGTACTCCTCTTCTAGAAATTCCTTCCTCCTATTTGAACACAAAAGTATATCATATTTCTAAACTTCGAGATCTCTCTTTGAGAGGTTGTCCCTCCTTTCCTTATAGTGTAGATTTGAACAACGTAGAACATACATGGTAATTCCCCTTCTCTATAAGGAAGTAACAACAATAATATCCAGGAAAATGGGTCAACTTTTTCCCAAAAGTCGCACCCCATTGGAGAGACTACTCCCAATAATATCCAAAAAATGGAGGAGTCGCTCCTTTCCTATGGGAAATCCTAACTATTTCTTCAATAGTAGTTATTATTATTATGTCAATAGACATTTATACCTTTGAAATTTGGGGTGGAATACTATTTATGATTCTTAAGGATTGCATGAGGATGAGACAAGTATACTATCAAGATTGATTCTATCTTAGTTGTTCAAAATTTAGAGTAAATAATTATATATATATATATATATATAAACTGGTAGTTGATGAATGGATAACTAGTAGATGATGCATGGATAACTCATAGTTGATGAATCGATAAGAAACATTTCAAGATAGATAAAAATGTGAGAGAGAAAAGATATAAAAAAAAACTAATGGTCGGTAAATGGATAACTCATAGCTGATGCATGAATGGATGGATACACCATAATTCAGGGTGGACTAGTAGTTGACATATAGATATTGTATAATTTTGTGGTACTTGACTTGTGGTCCATCGACATTCACCAACCAAAAATTAAGTGGTTGTGCTAGTATATATCCCTTATATTTTAGCAACATTCATAACTATGTCCTCTTAATCTTTTGGTGACCTTAATGATTAACTTTTTATTGTTAATTTTATTCATTAATTATTAAAAATATGTTATTTTCCAGTATTAGTTTCCACAAATACTTTTCATTTCCATACTAATTAATGCCTCCATTATAGATATATATTATACAATAACAATGTTATACCTTTTATTTTAAAAGAATAAGTTGCACATACGTGTGTGTGAGAGAGAAAGATCTAAATAATTATCTTGCTCACAATTTAGAATTTATCCTTCTCATCCACTTTGTTTTAATAAAAATATCCTATGTTTTATAACAATATTGTCTTCTCATAATAGCAATACTTATTTAACTTTCATGATGATTGTCACGTTATTGACATAGTAATTTATGTCTTATATAACATAAATTTATTATTGATAAGCATTTCCTTATAATAATAGTATTAGTTCGTTTAAATTTATTGGTGAACATGAAAACATTCACCTCATTCTTTCTTGAGTAGTGTGTTGTCTCACAACACTAAAAGGCTAGAAGTAAAACTTATACCTTTTGACTTAGGCTATTAAGTGAGAATTCACAACTTGCTCCATTTCTATACCTAAAGGTACTATGATGACACTTAGTCATCCTTTATTGAATTCCAAAACCTTTACTCACTTCTACCCTCTCCCCCTAGTGTATTCCCTTTCTCTTCTTATTGGTTGTAGTACACATTCAATCTCCTAGGCTTAATTTATTTATTTTTTCCATTATGTTACCACGCTTTAACTAATGCATGGTTTGTCTTATGAAATCATAACAAGACTACAATGTTCATTAGCGTTGCCTTGGCCTTGAGATTCTCTCCAAGAGCAAGTATATAATTACATATTTACATCTTTATATTTCAATTGTAAGAAGGTAGGGGTTAAGAGGGATATTACAAGATACACCAATGCCTCTAAGCTAAATGAAAACTATGTAAATTTCCAAGCTTGCTTGACATTGGGATAGAATGGATGCCAACGTAAATGTTAAACACTATACAAAGGATACAACATTTGCAAAAATATTGAGTCCACCACACTAGAATGAATGTCGAGCATTCAATGCAACCTACACCTGAAAAACCACTATAGAAGGGATTAAATGCGGTGGGACAAATCACCACACTAGGCCCTGGATCACATGTAAATGGAGGGATAGTCAATGTAGGAAACTAAGCATGTTGAGGATACAATCCTTTCCCTTATAGGACACCATGCCCCAAACTCGTAACGTCGAGGTTGCATTCCACCATGCCATAATGGATGTCAAGCACCTCATGGATTGCAAGCAAACACAAACATCGACACTATATGAAGCATATAACATATGTCATAATCTCGAGATAAATTCTCGAGGTCATCATGCAAGAATGAATGCCCATCATTCAACACAATCTACACCTCGGAAACCATTGCAGAAGACGTTAAGTGTAGCAAGAAAGATACAGAAAATCAATGCAGAAGATGTTAAATGTAAAATATCACCACCATGGCCCTATATCCCATGTAAACACAAGGAGATTCAATGCAAAGGATTGGATCACTTGCAACCCATATTTAAAAGGAGATCATGGAGTGACGTAAAATGACAAGCAACACCTCACTCCAGAAATCGAGAATGCATCTCGTCCGTCCACCTGTACAGTTGTTGGATAGGGTTGAAAAAGGGTTAATGTGTCATTTGTTTTGTCGGAACCCTTCATTGTTTGGTTGTTTGGTTGTTTGGTCAATGGAAGAAGAGAGCCAAGGCTTTGCTCTGTTAATGACAATTGTAATGGGGTTTGGGTGTGTAAACTTGTATGTAGTTTTAATGGGCTTCTGGATGGATAATTTCCAAGGTGTACCTATAATTTTCATGGCTTCAACAACCTCCTATAGCATGCTTCTTGCACCTCCAACAAAACCCACTACCATCTTTAGCTATAAAACTTCCTTTAATATGTAAGGGACTGTAAATTCGACTCTGCAAACTTTGATTAAGTAGTTTCAATTGATTTCACTGTAATTACTGATACTAAATTGTTTTTGGGTGCATGCAGAGGAGGAATAAGGACAACCTCAAAGAAGCCTACCCCTATCCCTCTCCACAACTCGTCCAAGGTAAGAACTATGAAGTTTTAAATTACTTTCTTATATTATTTCATTCTTTTATTTTACTTTTAATTGTAGCTATTTGTTTTGTAGGTGGGGAGCATTGGCGAGGAAGGCGACAGAGTCACCTCCTCCCACGCCCATGTCGTAGCTCTTTGACTGAGCAATTGGGTCGAGAGGGAAAATCAACTCCAGCTTCATGCAAGATAAGTTATAGTTCTCTGTTTGAAACCCTTAGGGTTTAAGATCCGATTGACAGAGGGATTATGGCCTCTCCCTTCCAGCATTTGTTTTGTTTACTGGTTATGAGTGTTATAGTTTGTTTAGGGTCTAAAAGGTTTTCATGGGAGCCACTGTGGATGGACTTACCACCACCTGTAACTTTAATAAATTTAATGGAGTTTATTTTTTTGTTTAAATCGAACGTGGATTCCATCGAATGGTCTTACAGCCACATTATTGTGAATCGTGTGTTAACACCGTTTTATACTTCTTCATACGACCCATAGGTTCTTTGCGATATCTGTGAAGTATTCATGAATCCTTTGTTTATAAATTGATATTGGGTTTATAAATGTATTTGAATGTGTTTTTGGTTAAAATCCTTTTAGATATGAATACTATACTTAATGGTACTCGACTGACATCTGTGATGGAATTATTTCCACGTTAAGGAAAGTTAACAAGATTTGTTTACTTTTTAAGTGTATAGACCTGTAGATTTGATTTTGAGATTAAATACTTGTAATAATTCTTCGTGTAAGCAATGGTTTCCATCCTTCGATGGCCTTACTGCCCTACTTGGATTTATAAGGATCCCTGCTATGAATAGTCGAACTTTGATTAGAAAACTGTAGTATTGATTTACTTTGATTACCTTGGTTTTGGTTGTTGACTATTAGTTTTAATAATTAGATAGGATATTTGTGAATCTGTAACTGATTAGTTGGATATGTTGTGAATATGAGAAGTGGTATAATCTCTTATTGATATATATGTGTGTGTGTACTTTGATGTTTTCCTTGGCATCTCGTATAATATATATATATATATATATATGTGTGTGTGTGTGTGTGTGTGTGTGTGTGTGTATATATATATGATTATAGGGTATTTACGATTCTTTATTTGACAACTATGTTGTAAATCATGAACTGTTTATATATCTAATTTTATAATGTTCATAATAAAGTATTCTTAGTATTTATTTAGATCCCCTTGTTCCCAATCTAAACAGTCACGATTTGGTACATGAGTATAAGAGATGAGGTTTATTTAATAAAATAATATCTCTGTAGAAGGTTTTGACTCTTAACCCGATAGGGGAACCATCCAGTTTACAACGTTTTCGATTAATGGTTTAACACAGAGAATTAGTGATTATAACATTCGATCTTATTTGTTTTTATGCTCTATCTACCTTAATTATAAGTTAACTAGATCTATCTTAAAAAAACATTATGAGAAATTTAGTTTAACAAGAATAAATTACAGATATTTAAACAATTAAAAGAAACGTGCGTTGAGATTCGAATCCACAATATAATAAGAATAACTAGATTTAAAGCAATTGTGCTAAAAAAATACTAATTATTATAATAGTACACATTACTAGCAATCTTTGATTCGGGTATGGATGCTTGAGATGAGATGCATTAATAATTAATCTAGCATTTCGCAGGCATGAATAAAATACAGAAACGAAGATCTAGATTTGATATCATAATAGGAAAGAGTACTGAACTGTAACAAATCTAGATATTTGTCTACACAGATGCATAAACATTTCTTCCTAAAGAATATAGTTGCAGTTCAAAGTTAAGATAAGCATTCTACTATAACTAGGTTTAATAATAAACAATAGAATAAGAACTTGGAACCACTGCTGGGAAAACAGAAATGGAATCGCCGTTCCTCCCAACCAACTCCTAGAGCATCCAAATCACTTGCTCCATAACCCCTGAGCCTGTTCGCTGAACCACAAGAGAAAAATCCACTTAATGCGACATCTCTTGCATTATTAGACTCAATCCCCGACCAATGCTAGATTCCTTCTTTCTAATGGACATACTATTATATAGTATTTTTCCTATGACTTGGTCATTGATGACCCTCTTGCTCTTTAGCACTCAAGAAAGAGTTGTGACCTGATTTTAGGGAAGATGTCTCCTGCACCTTGAGTTCTCGTTGAGCAGCTACAATCACTTGTGTTTTCCTCTTGTGGGTCATCAAACACTCTTTAACAACTATTTCATTTATGTCCCCTTCAATATTTTTTATTAATAAAAGAATAATTCATTACATTTGTTTTATTTTTTACTTTCAAAAAGATATTTAAAATAATAAAATAAAATATTCTAGCAAAATGTAATGATAAATGATTAAATTTTGGTGTATTATAGAGCTAGCTAAAATACCAAAATTAACTTCAAAAAAAAAGATGGTCTTATAAATGGATCCCCGTTATTCCGTTAAGTTACTATTGCAAGCATTTTGAAAGTATGCATTTTCAATATATATATAACAAAAACAAATATTTTTTATTTAGAATCATTTATATATTTATATATATATAACTTTAAAAACATAAATAAAAACAATAATAGTTTTTTTTTAAATGAAAAAAATATAATTTTTTTTAACATATTACAATTTATTTAAAAGATAATAATAAATATTTAAAAGATAATAATAAAAAACATTTAAAAATAATGTTATAAAAAAATAAAAATAAAACTCAATGAACACTATATTGAAATAAATAAATAAATAAAATATCAATTCATACCAAAAAAAAAGTATGGAGGGGGCTCGATGCCCAACATTAACCCGCCATCCCTGCTCTTCCCATGGACAGAGGGGAGAAGGTCGGTCGATGCTGACATCGAGCCCCCCTCCACGCCCTCTTATTTCTCATCAAAAGGTAAAACCTGATGTTTAAAATTTGGTTGTTTTAATATAATGTTTATTGAGTTTTTATTTTTATTTTTGAATAATATTTATTTTTAATATTTTTTTTATACCTGCCTCAGCGGGTCAAACTTCTTTGACATTGGGTATTAGTTGTCCTGTTTTGATGCAGCTTTAAAGAATTAAACCTGTTTTGCAAAAGTATGACTTAGGGGTTTGTAAAATATTTTTTTTAATTTTGTTAAAATGCTATTTTTGTAAAGAGTTGATTGGTGGATAGGAGGTGATGTCAACATTGGGATTTTCTATCTGGATTTGAGTTGACATGTGGCAAAATGACGTCATATTAAATAAAATTAAAAAAATCAAAATTATCTCCCATTGCCATCTGTTCACACCATTCGAGGTCTCAAGAAGTGCGCGGGTTCTCCTCTTTGCACAGATCGAAGCGAGTAGTCAAAGGACATGGGGGTTTGCTCTCCAATACACCAGAAAGACTTCAATATCTACAGTGCTCTAATCACATGCATATGTCCAAAAATTAAAACGACCAAGATCTGAAGAGCCGACATTTCGCAGCAGATGACGGAGAGGATTACGCTTTGAGTTTTAATCCGCAACAAAAACAATTGAAATATTGGGTCACTCCAGTGACTTCTCCAACTATCCATCGGATTATTCACTCAATGACAGAACCATGGTTGACTTCACTCACGGAATGAGCAACGAGACCAACTCTCAACCAAAATACAAATAACTGTGGGTCCTTCAACAAGGTCTGACCAGAGAAAAACTTAGACAACCGAGAAGGTCACTCTGACAGTAGCAAGGAATTTTCCCCAACTGTAGCAAGGGATTTCTCAACCAACACTCTAGCTGGCAGTTTCATCTATTCACGCTAGTCAGTGGTCTCCAACCGCACTAGTCCACTCAATATCTCAACCCTAGGCAGAGCAAAGGTGGGGCACTCTATGTCTACACTCTGTTTTTTTGGCACTACAAGCCAGGAAACTTTGAGTTCCTGGACTCTGCGCTCTGATACCAATTGTAGGAATGGCAAAGCGTGAAAACAAAACTGGAAATAGACAAGGTGGCCAAACGCTCAGGAACCATTATATTCTATTAACCATGAACATAAGATTTATATAAATAACGAATGAGCATGATCCTGTAGAAATATAAATGACTAAAGTATTTTGAAAAACTAGACATTAAAGGCTCCCAATACCAACTGATACATCCACATGATAGAAAGATAATATGACTTCAAGAAGGTGATATAAAAGTAAATGTGTCAATTGGAATTAATTTTTAACACAGCTGCTAAGTCTCCTAATTCAGTCTTCTCCTCTCCTCCACACCTGCACTTCAGAACACTGATCAGTACTGGAAAACAACCACTCAATTAGCTCAATCACTCCCTCACACACAACGATCTCCTTCTAGCAGCACTACAGTGGCTGCTTAGTCACACTATCAACATGTAGTCCACAAGCACGCTGTTGCTGCACTGGTTCCCAACACCTATCGCTTTTTCCTTGATCTTCACCAACTCTTGTCTTGTACACTCCATCTCAATAACTCACTTCTCATATCTGATTTCTAGGATTCTATTTCGACGCTTGTTTAATAGATCGAACCAGTGACACACACGCTCTATCTATCACACTACACCAGCACACCAATATTCTCTGAGTCGATGCAGAAATAAAATATGTTTTTGTCTTTTGAATTAGTGCACGAATGTAATGTTGGAAGGAAGGTGCTCACCATTGATAATTTGCATGTCCCGAAACGCCTTCCTCGAAATTATTTGATGCAAAAAATCCGTGTTAAAATGTAATTCCTTTATCGAGCACCAGCTGTGAATTTGATAATTCTGTCTAAACAATGCAGCGACCAGAACAATTTCTGGAAAACAACTGAAGCTCTAGCATATCTTTCCTTCCAACTGCTCCAGATCCGAGGTTTGAATCCTTTCGATGTCACAATGTATCAAATCAAATCGTTGACTGCTCTTAACGATCATGCAATCTCTCTTCAATTAAATGAAACTGCAATTTCCATTTCGAGTTGATATCTCAACATCAGGAACCACCCAAAACCTCCGGTAATGGCAGCTAGTGTACACCATAAAAAAAACAGAAAATACAACATCAATAAATGACAGGTTATGCAAATCGATGGTGTCTTTGGTACATGAATTTCAATGCATTCAACAGTCCGGAAACAATAGTGGTTGATCAAGATCTGCACCTGTAATGGCAGCATCGATTTCCTCCAAATCAATCAAACCCAAAATTATACCATATAAACACCTATAGGCCTAATTAAATCAATGAAATATTATAGAATGGCTAGGACTCCATAAATTCTTCTGCACTAATTAATACATATAAATAGAGAAGAATGTGTAGATAAATAAAAAATTATTAAGCCCAAAAAAACTATATATTGATAGATAAAAAGTCATTAAGCAGTAACAAAGAGATCACCTTCCAGCCTTGATAAATTTGTCATGATTATACCCTATAACAATCATGGGAAATCCAACATTAATTTTCAGTAATGAACTTGACGACATAGCTTGCAAACTTAATTTCTCGTATAAATCTCGAAAATTTTCTGCAATCTTTCTTCTCCCAAAGGTATGCTACTCCAAGAGATGGAGATCAGTCAAAGCGCCGAATAAATAGATCGGGGACTTCTGCGTAGTCCGTTGCGAAAAAGAAAATAAATAATCCCAAAGCTTTACTACTCTAGGAGATGGAGATGGGATTTGGTGGGAATTCTGACAGGAAGAGATGGGATTTGGTGACTACAAGAGGGTGGCCTGCAATCTACAGCTGTATATGTTTTCCGTTAAAAGTAAAAGCCACGTTGCTGATGTATCGGTCTCCAGACTCTCCAGTGTCTCCACTACAGAAATATAAATGGTATATCTTTTATTTATTATTTACAGTTTTTAAATAAAAAAACACTTTGTAACATGGTTTTTTTAATAAAGATTAAATATTCTTAAATATAAAACATATTTAATATAAGACGCATTTAATTTGGAGAAACATATCATGCATTTAATTTAGAGAGTATATTATCATATATAACTTTTATATTGATATATCCAAAGCATTTTAAAGTCAATATCATTTTTTATGTTAGTGTTTTTAATATGAATTTTATATAAAGATTAAATGTTCCATGAAATTATTATTTTTTATTTATTTTTAAATAAGGTAATCCTCCATGACATATATTGATATATTTCATTCGAATAATATATACAATCCATTTTTCTGTTAAGATTATTATTTTCTATGGGTATAAAGCAATTTGTTAAAATTTTGTATATTTGGTTTTTTTATATCAAATTTTCTCTCTCTTCAAATGATAGCCTTATTATATTAGATGTTTCCATTTCTATAGTTTTGTTGTTGTTTTTGATGTTATTCTTAATGTTATAGTTTGTCTCATGAGGCATGTTCTAGCTATATAAGGAGTGATTTCATGAGGCATGTTTTCTATTACATAAGGTGGCTTGTCTCATAAAGACCATCTTTTTGTAGATATGAAGTGGTATGTCTCATGTTTTCTATTATACAAGGTAGTATGTTTTATGAAGCATATTTTTTGTGTATAGATATGAGGTGATATTTCTTTTATTGCATAAAGTTGTATGCTTCATGAAGCACATCTTTTTGTGGTTATGAGGTGGTATGCCTTATGAAACACATTTTTGTGGATATGAGGTGCCATGCCTCATGCTTTCACTTATAAGTTAAAAAAGCCAAACCAAATCTTATAAGTTAACTTACAACAATTTCATGTCACTTTTTATATCTACACTTTTTATTAGATATAAATCATTTTAAATAAATATCAAATATTAATATTATACCATTTTATTTTAATAATAATTAAAATATTAATTTTATTTTTATAATAAAACATAATAAATCTATAAATTTAAAATTTTAATTTTAATAAAAATTATTTTAAATAAATATCAAATATTAATATTATACCATTTTATTTTAATAATAATTAAAATATTAATTTTTTTTTATAATAAAACATAATAAATCTATACATTATATTTTTCTTATTATTATTTTAATTTTATATAATCAAATATCTTTTCTTTTTCAATGTCTATAACATTATTTTTATACACACTTGTAAATATTTCCTTTTATTATTACTTTTTATTAGATTAGCA
>LPNX010669951.1:279591-338556 GCA_001517045.1 Pseudotsuga menziesii | reverse complement strand
AGTAATACATTGTTTCAAGTTTGAATGTTTCATAATTTCTTTAACTTTTAACTTTTAACTATATACAATATCACAATAAAATATTTCTAAGAGGCAGGTATAAGCATTGCTGCTATTTCACTTGTTTAATATATATATATATATATATTTTGTTTTGTAAATTTTAATGTATTAATTTTTTTGTTTTTATTATAATGTTTAAAAGGAGTGATTTTTTTAATAATATGGTTTAAAATTGGTTTTAATTTTTCTGTTTTTTTAGAGGGTTATTTTTTATGTTTTATTATTTTTTTAGTTTGAAAATAAAGTTTAAATTTTGTTATTTTTTCCAAATTTTTATTTAAAAAAAAATTAATGTAAAAAAAATTAATTTTAAAAATTTTTTTTTTCAAAAAATTAGCATTTTTATGTTTTTAAGATGATTTAAAAAAATAAAAAATTTGGGCCATGCATAGTTTTGAAATGCTCACAATTATAACTCGATGGAAGAAAGGAATGTCTTTGATAGCACATCTTTTTAGTTTGGAAGTTGATTTTGGTATTTATGTTGCAATGACATTAATTGTGAACACCACGGTTTCGAACCGGATGTATTTTAATCCAAAAAAAATGATGGCGATATAAGGGGACCATTTTTTCGATTCAAGGATTGATTTAGGTTTTTGATTGCACCTACACCTACTATGACTTCCATCAAGTTATAATTTCTTAGCCCACCCCAAAAAAAGGTGTTACCAGTAGCACCACTTTTTGATTTGGGTGTTGATTTTGGTGTTTTTATGCAAAAATATGAATTTTTACAGCTAGAGTTCACGTTTTGAGTACATAGTTCTTGTTAAGTTGTATAATGTGTTAGTGATGCTAGTGGCTTGAGCATTGATAACAGTTCTAATGATGAATGATGATCCATATATTTTGGATGATAATGCAAGCCGCTATTTATTTTCTGAAATAATTGTCTTTGAAAATTAAACATTTTGTTTAATGTAATGGACATAGTGTATGAATTGAAAGACAACTGGTTACCAACAAGTGTATCAATTACATGCATGCCGACATTTTGATAATTGTGGAATTTATGTTATCCTATTTTTTTATGACAAATGGTCTCTTATTGATATATAATAAAATATTTTTTTTTATTCTATTGCATGTACTTCAATGTCATTGTGAAATGTTACATGTGGAATGGTACATGATAATTAAATATATGGATGATTATATTATACAATAGATGCTATAATCTATGATATAATAAATTAATCCAAACAAACACAATAATTAAAATTGAAATGAATGGTATTATAAAAAATATTTCAATTTCTCATCAACAATGAAATTAAAAAACAAATAAAAAATAAAATATACATATTTCAGTGCAATGTCAGTAGTCATTGTTTAAAAAATAACATATGTTTCTTATAATAGTTTCTTTCGCATCGGTGTGGTTGAGAGAACGTTACACCCTAGTGTGTTTTGATTAATGATATACATAGGTGCTCTAAAATACTAACCCACCATTAATTATTTTTTAAAAAGACTACATATGAGTTGCAGTCGGTGCGTTTATCTTTATTAGTCACAACGGTGCTTTTTAAATGTTAATATGCATCAAGACTTTTTAATAAATTGTACACACTAGTGTTGATTTTGATGAAATGAGTTGATGCACTATGATATATAAACAACACCATTTAAATTATTAAAAATATAGAAAAATTCCAGTAAGTATGAAGTAAGATATCGCATTGGTACATTGTTTTAGTATTTAGCATCGACGCGTATTTTGATGCAATGCACCAATGCACTATGATATATATAGATATCATCATTAAATTTTAGAAATATAGAAAATTTCATGTGCGTATGATGTAACATTTCACATCGATGTGTGTTTGTATTATGTAAGCACTATTGCATTAAATCAATGCATTTAAGCATTAGTGTTGGTATGGTTACAACATTATGGTGCACATATGTTTTAAAGCATCGATGATGTGTTAATCTTGGTGTGATCCAGTGCTCTGTGTGCTTAAGTGCATTGGTGCATATTAATTTGATCATGTAGCACTATAACACCCGAGATATTAAGAACCTAGCCTATATAATTTATTATTTTGCTCACACATTATACCACCAAGTGCCAAGACCATGGTTTAGACATTATTGTTACTTAAAATTATTATTTATTATTATTATTATTAAAATAAAAACAACTGGTATTAACATACAACTAGAAGAGTGTGGGGGCATGTTTCCAAAAGTAAGGAAAAAGGACGCAGGGGAGTGTAATGTTGTTCCTAGACCTAGATTTATTTTATCTTAAGTTTATTTGGCCATAACTTAACCTTATGTGCCCTCCTAGTTGAGTTGTATGGGTCCCACTTTTTTTATGCGCCTCCATTAGCCTAATTTTTGGATTTTTATCTTGATATATCCTTATTTCTTCCTTTTTGCACCACTTGGTCACCCTCGTGTGTTTTTTTTCTAACTTTTTAGCTTTTATAAACTGCCAGATTTTAGTAACTCCTGATTTTTGGTAATTCCCTGGCATTTTCTATTTAGGGCAAGGGACAATTTGATTTTCCTTCACGCAATTAAATCTCTTCTTGAGGAGCTCAAGTTTTCCTTACCCTAATTGATCCTAACGCATGCAAAGCAAGTAACATATTCAATAATTTGAGTGGGTCCCACGTAATTCCAATTTCCTTTCTTGGGCATGTGTCTAACCTCACATTTGACCCAGTTTGGCTTAGATGGTTTGAATTCTAACCCTCACATATTTAAAATTCATATTTTCCCATTTGAGAAATAATTCACAAGTTTTGGCATATTGTGCTTGAAGTTTTCCATCAGTATTGAGGGTGTGGACAAGGTTGAGGGTTGTAGTTTGCTGTGTGCTTATTTATAAATTACTCGACCATATTGATGCTCATCTATGTAGAGAGATAGTTTGTATATATTTTGATTATTTTTATATTTTATTTTGGCCCTACTAGTTCGATGTTTTCTTGCACGAGAGGCTAGGAAATGGGAATGGTGAGGAAGGTCATTTCCCATAAGCATCAAAGAAACATAACAAAAGAATAATGTCTATGAAATTGTTTTGATTTTACTTTATCAGAGGAGGAATCTATGAGAAATCATTTTAGAGTGTGTGATTGTGGGTTGATGACCTCATCTCGGGGGTGGATCTATCACAAATTATTCACTTGGAAGCTCCCAAGGATGGGAGGAGAGTTGCAATGTTGATATAAATTTCCCTATCAATTGAAGAAAAGGGATTTACTTGTATATGTTATGATGAACCCAATCCATAGATGCTAAAATATTTTATTTGTAAAGGAAAAAATCAGATCTGATTTGTTTTTTTTAAGAGAAATCTCCAGTATTTTTATTGTTGAAAAAGAAAAGATTTCCATATGGTTTTGTTTCTATTTTTTGTGTTAAATTGGGAATTTAATTTTTTGAGTTGAATGAGAATATGTTACCATAGATATATGATATAAATGGCATGTATGCATGAATTTCCAATCTGATTTATTTACATGTGTAGATCCATAGATTAAGAAGTAGAAAAATTAGGGCCTTATGCTTCTTGAATCCTTGTTTTTAATTAGTAAAATGATTGATTATTTACTGCTCATTAAGGAAAATTTTAGTGAATGTAATCTAATTTTTTTTCATGTTTTTACATTCATTGAAATTAAAAAGGATATTGGTTTTTGAAAGTTTTAGATCTGATTGGGCGATAGGAAGCTACAATCAGAAATTGCCTTGGAATTACTAGTGAAACTAGGTTTAAATTTCACCAGTAAATATGTAAGTTGATCTAGTTAACTTCCATATAATTCAAGTTCTAATTTTGATAGGAATATTAATAAATAAATATACGTTATTTCATGTTGAAATTTAATTAGTTATAATGATCGAATAATGCCCTTTGACATACCAAAGACTTGATCTGCAGAATCCTCTAAGAGTTGATTTTTATTACTAGTTAGTTTCTGATTTTTAATGAGGATATTGAGATAGTTAGTATTACATTTAAGTTGGCATTCAATTAAGTATATTAAGTTATGATAAAT
This sequence comes from Pseudotsuga menziesii, assembly GCA_001517045.1. Taxonomy (NCBI): domain Eukaryota; kingdom Viridiplantae; phylum Streptophyta; class Pinopsida; order Pinales; family Pinaceae; genus Pseudotsuga; species Pseudotsuga menziesii. Next base: position 334,468 of record LPNX010669951.1, on the reverse strand, counting down.
TCAAGTATAATGCTTTTAGAATTATGGAATAATTGTTAATAAATGGTTTCAGATAATTATTTACAACTTGTGACTTGATATCAATGGAATAACCAATGATCCACACTTGTGTGGGCACTTAGACTTTCTTGAGGTGTGAATATTTTAATCTTACTTTTTTTTCACGTTAAGAAAAAAATTATAGCTCAAAATATTTGATCCCTCTCAGTTCTTGATATATTTATGTTTGAGATCAAATCAATTTAATTTAATTTTTTTTTAATCCAACATCATTTTCATTTTTATCTCTTTTTTTATGGGAATTTGATGTTACATAACACTACACAATGTTATGTGTTACAACATATACTCCATACTCGCCACTTGTAAGCACCTCACTACTCTCAATGCAAAAAGGGCACAATACATCATTCATAAAATGCATAAATGTAGTTGGTGCATTACACAAACCAAAAGTAATTACTAACCATTTATATATAACTTTCCTACTCTTGAAGGTGGTCTTCTAGGTGTCCTCTTCTTTCACTTGTACTTGGTGGCATCCCAACTTTAGATCCAACTTGGTGAAGTAATTAGCATGCTTCAACCGATCTAGCAAATCATGAATCCTGGGAAGAGGGTATCGATTCTTGAGGGTGATATTATTCAGACATATTTAGTCAGTACACATCCTCTAATTCCCATCCTGCTTGGGTACTATGATGATAGGTGACCCAAAAGGTCAGGTGCTTGATCAAATTACTCCCTTGTTGTAACCGCTTATTCACTTCTTATTCCTCTGAAACAGACTATATGTACTATATAATGATAGATAATGGAGAATATGGAAATAGTTGTTTCCCATGCTCCACTTCCTACCAAGAAGCATAGAAAATATTTGGGGAGAAATTTATCCCATGGGTTAATTTTTTAGGTTAAAAAAAATATTCACCAATTTCCATTTTTTTATGAAATGATTCACCCAAATTTGATTGGATAATATTTTTTATCCTCAACATATCCAAAATGCTCTAGAAAATATATAAGATTGTAATAAATTTGAATATTTTTACAAAAGTATCGGTAAACATTCTATGATTGGAAATTTAAGAATCAATAAGATTTGCTAACGTTTCTACGCTTTAATAAAATTATGGATCCTTAAAGTTTCCCTCCTTAAGAGGTATCCCTCTATGCTCCTAGAATACTTCTCTATATGTATGTAAAAGGTTATCTAATTGGTGTTTGTGCTCTTTGATACATCCCTCTAGAGATGTATTTACTTTTACCAATTCACCTTCTTCAATATCATTTGTAAATTTCCATGGATATTCCATTGGAATAGTTCATCACAATGGATCTTACAACTTAGTACTTTTTATCAACTTATTTCCACTTTTACTTCCATTTAAAATTAAGATTGGGAAGGAATATTGGTACAGGATCTTCACTGGACTTTTTTAGGCTCTTTCCTTGGCTCCTTTTTATGGTCACCTTTATCTTCTGATTTTCCCTCTAATATGATATTTGAGTTAAAGCCTCCAAAAAATTAAAACGACCAAAATTTCTATTGAGATTCACCATGATGAGTGACATGTTATGTGAGATATTGACAACTTGTGTTTCTAGATTTGTAAATTACTACTCATAATCACTCATTACGTCTTCACCAAATTCATCTACCATGGCTAGGGATTGAACGATATTTATTTACTCTTCCACTAGATCCTAAGATCCCTGAAAACCCCAAAGAAAACTGCTCTGGTACCAATATCATCAGATCATGGATATTCCACTAAAACAATTCATCACAACAAATCTTACGGATTAGTTCTTTTTATTAGCTTATTCCATTGAATGCTAAATAAATGGAACTAAAAGTTAATAACTATCTTTAACAAAGAAATACACAATCCACACAATAGCAGAAGATATACCTAGGGAAAACCTGGTATGGGGAAGAACCCATAAAATGAAGTATATTCCTTTCTCTTTTATATATAATGCAAATGCAAAGGAATGGACACTCTATATGGAGTTACCTATGGATTTGCGACTAGAAAGGTTATTGTGGGATCTTCTACCTCCTATGTCATGCTCCAATATCAACTCCTGCATCTTTTATTAATTATGGAACAATATCCTAACATCATAAGAATGGAACCCCCTCTTCTCCTAATGGTCGAATATTTAACATGACCAGATAATCATGCTTCTAGGTTTAGTTTTAAGGTTTTTGCATGCCTCGATTCCCAATTAGGGTTAGGGTTTTGGATCTTCTAGTATGTTCTTGAAATTCCACATGTGACTAGTTCCGCATATGTGAGAAATGAGATTTGATGTGGAATCCCCTTAGTACCATGGTGGTCAACTAGATAGGTAAATTTGTAGGAGCCATAACTTTCTCATACAAACTTTGATTGAGGTGATTGTTGGACTGTTGGAAAGGTTTTAAATTTTAGAATCAAATCAAGGAACATGACACAAGCGATGAAATTTTGGACCAAAAAAACATTATTTAGACCCTCAAACAGGCCCTAGAAGGTTCTGGATCCAAAACATGCAAAATGAGGTTTTCCCTTAAAATGAGCCTTAAAAATCAATTCTTCCAATTTTTCCACTCATAAAACACTAAAATAGATTTCAACTTATATATGATCTATTTTAAATCACTATAACTCAAATTAATAATAAAATATGAACAACCTCCATTATACATTAAAATGTAATTTGTATATAGAGAAATAATGTATTTGGATAATTGAATTGGGATTGAGATACTACCCATAACAATTTAATTAATATATAGTCCTTCTCAAATGTGTTTATGCGCTATTAATTTTGAAATTTGAAATGAGAAACGAAATCACTAAATTTGATAAAAGTGTCAACAAGGTCCTTCAAGCATAATGTGGATAAGCTACCCAAGACATATAACACTATTGATGCATTGTATCTGATCTTCTTGATACGATTGAGTCATAATATAATTGCATTTCAATTCTTTTATAAAAATAATTGTTTATTTTCATGCACACATATTTTAATATTTTATTTATTTATTTTTATCAGAGCTTGTTTATGGAAATTTAAAGGAAGACCTGAAGATTCACCAAATTTATTGGCTCGGAGTTAATTGTGAAACTTGATAAATCCGTAAATGTGTGTATATATTTTGTATTAATAGTGTTAAGAAAACATTCAAGTTTTAAATAATAGATAACAACCCAAAAAAAAAAATTTAGAATAAAATAAAATAAAATTATAAAAATTAAATAAAATTATTTTATTCTAATGGCAATAAAAATACGAATGGCAATAAAACTACAATAGTATTTTAATCTAATTTTATTATATTTGTAGTATTCTATTACAAGATTGATTGAAATATTTGTAGTATTATATTTCAATTGGTCTACATTGATTGAATCTGAACATGTGGTCGGCGGATAGAGTCGAAATTGTGTTTTGTTTTACTAATTAAAAAAAGAAAAGGCAGTATCACTTTATGCGAGTGGAAACATTGGAACATCCACCATGAAATACATCTACCCTGGCGGCTGAAAAACGCGTTTAATCTGCCAATGCGTTTCTGGTGACGATTAAATGTATATCAAATGCTTCAACCAACACATTTGCAAACTGTATGCATGAGTCAGAATGCACTTGACATATCCACATTCGCCATTGTCAAACCAGTTCTATGGTTTTGGTAATCAATATTCAGCATGTGGTACTTTATTTAATGTTATGGCAGAATTGTTTTAGGTTATCGGATTTCAAGTTACTTAACATTCAAAGATTCATAATAACTTTGCAACCACATTAAATAAATTGCAATAAACTACATAAATTTAGCCAAAAAAAAAAATAAATTGAAAAACTACCTTTTAAATTATCATATAAATTGAAACGACAGTTACTAAACGAGAGAAAAAGAACCGACTCTGCCACGATCATATGAATATACAAATCGCCATTTATTAAAAGAAGAAAAAACTGACTCTTGGATGATCATATTGGTCAATTAATGATTTCATTTTTCATGACATTCGATGGTCGAGAAAAATTAGAAAGCCACTATTATTTTTTATATAAGGGCTGTAAATTCCAGGAGGCGAAAGACCCGGATCATAAAATAAATCCATGGAAACACTCTGAAAGTCACGGCAGCATTTAATCTATTGGTTCTTGATAATATATTAAATTCATTGAAAACTGTGAAAACAATAGACGTGAAGTTATAAATCATGGCTTCAATCGCTTTACGGGTATGTGCGGGTACGCCAGCAACTACCAATCTCTCAAAAGGAAATTCTTTAAAGTTCTTAGGGAGCTGCAAATTCCTTTCATAACTAACTCCAGATGCTTTCGTTGAGTAAATGTGCTTTCAGGGCTGGTGCTCCTCGTTCGCTCTAACAGTGGCGACCGTATTCTTTTTCAATACTTGAACCGTTTTCACATGTTTTTCTAATGACAGTTTACTTTATATTCAGCGATTAACCATCCATTGAAGCTCTGTGTTCCAGCTCTGACTGGTTTATTCAAGATGTCGACCTGTATTGGGAATTTATGGCAAAAATGGGAACATACAGAGGCCAAACTGAATGATAGAATCAAGAAGACTTGGGTTGGAAGATACTTCAAACTGGAAGCTCGGAAAACATGTTTTACAAAAGAAGTCCGGGCTGGAACTGCCACTTTCCTTACCATGGCTTATATTTTAGCAGTGAACGCCAGTATCTTGACAGACTCTGGGGGACCATGCAGTGTTTCTGACTGTACACAGGTATGCAATGTTCCTTCAATTTCTCCCCTTGATTGTCATGGTACATTCAAGGGTTCCAAAGAAAATTCTGTTGTTGAACTAAAGATGGTGAAGCCTGGACCTGACTGTAAGTTTGCTCCACTGAATCGTGGCTATGAACAATGCTTAGAACGTACTAAGAGAGACCTTATAGTAGCCACAGCTGTTTCGTCCCTCGTAGGATGTCTCATAATGGGCGTCTTGGCAAACTTGCCCTTGGCACTTGCACCAGGAATGGGAGCTAACGCCTATTTTGCCTACAATGTTGTAGGATTTCATGGCTCGGGGAGTGTCTCGTATAAGAGTGCCCTTGCTGCTGTCTTTGTGGAGGGCTGCCTGTTTCTCATCATTTCTGCTCTTGGATTCAGAACGAAGCTCGCAAAGATGATACCCAGATCCGTTCGCTTGTCATCTGCAGCAGGAATTGGATTGTTTCTTGCCTTCATAGGCCTTCAATCTGACCAAGGGATTGGTCTGGTGGGTTTCAGCCCTTCAACTCTTCTCACACTCTCTGCATGTCCCAGCAAATATAAAACCCAGATAGCACCTGTGAGGACTGTGAATGGAACTGTGGCTCTGATCCACGGTGTTGCTGCTTCTTCTGAGATACTCTGCACCAGCCATCGCATGGAAAGCCCCACGCTCTGGCTAGGAATAGTTGGTTTTGTTATCATAAGTTATTGTTTGATGAAAAACATAAAGGGAGCCATGATTTATGGGATTCTCTTTGTGACCTTCATCTCCTGGATTAGAGGTACTCAGGTGACCTATTTCCCATACACTCTCCAGGGAAACCAATCCTTCGAATATTTTAAGAAGACAGTAGATGTTCATACAATTGAAAGCACTGCAGGAACTTTCAGCTTTGCAGAATTTGGAAAATCTGAGCTCTGGGTTGCTCTGGTTACATTTCTCTACGTCGATTTACTGGACACTACTGGAACGCTATATTCCATGGCTAAGTTTGCAGGGTTTGTGGATGAGAAAGGCGAGTTTGAAGGCCAATATTTTGCATACATGAGCGATGCAGCTGCCATTGTTGTTGGGTCGGCTCTTGGAACGTCTCCTGTGACTGTGTTTATAGAATCCTCGACTGGTATTCGTGAAGGAGGGAGAACGGGATTGACTGCAGTGACTGTGGGATTTTATTTCTTGCTGGCTTTGTTTTTCACTCCTCTTCTTGCAGCCATCCCACCTTGGGCTGTCGGGCCTCCCCTCATTCTGGTGGGTGTGATGATGATGAAAGCGGTTATGGATATTGAGTGGGAGAACATGAAGGAAGCGATACCTGCGTTCATGACGATGGTGTTGATGCCTCTTACTTACTCCATTTCTTATGGTTTGATTGCTGGCATTGGGACCTATATCGTTCTCCATGCATGGGATCTGGTTGAATATGGGCTGAAGAAATGCATGGAAAAGTCACTGCTTAAAGTTCCCTCCGGTTCTTCTGCTCAACTGTCTAGCATAGTTTGATATAGGCAATTCTCAATTTTGATTGCGGCAGATCGAATGCCTCTTTGCTATGAATCTATCATTTAGTTTGTGCTTACATATCATAGTATCGCCATGAAAGCATCCCACTGCCTTTGTTGATAGTATCTTGTTATTATTAATAGAATGGGGATCAGTTCTTAAACGTTTTCTCAAACTTTTACTCGCTTATATTGAATCTCTTGTTTTTGATTATTTGGTTCTATATTTTGCGTTAAAATTTAATCATTGTAAAATTTAAAATATAATTTATCTTAAATGTTTCTAAGAAATTAATTAGTTTATGCCAGAGTAATGATTGTTGCAGCAGTTCATTGCTGACGATTAGATCTTAGTATATTGAGATCTAACCGTTAGCAATAAGATCTATCTAGCAATAAGAACTATTGATCATTACTGATTAATTTTTGCCAAAAGTATGTTTCATTTTTATAAGTTTTTTTTTATTTAATCAAATTTAATATTTTATTTTTACTTTTTAAATAATGGGTTTAATTTTATTTGTTTCAAATGTTATTGATTATGGATTTTGATGTTTTATTCTGGGCCAAGGATCACTATTAAAACTCATTAAAATATATAAATTAAAATTTTATATAATATTTTAATATCATTTTGTTTTGGGTAATGACTTATTGGAAATGAAGAGCATTTAATATTGATATTAAAACCTATTTAATATTGATATTAAAACTCATTGATCTACAATATTTCATATGCAAAAAGTATATATAAAAAAATATAACCATAAAAAAAATTTGAAAACAAATAAGAAAATACACTTACATAACATAAGTGCATTAATACAATGGCATAATTGATGACTAATTGAACCCAGTACCTCTCTAGCTAACCAGAACCACTACCTTACTACCATGGGTGGTTATAATTATTTTAAATCTATTGAAGTTGGCATATCTTGTTATACTTCCTCATCTCATCTTCTGAATTCTTCATTAATTTATATGAGCTTTTGTGAGGCTAGTTCACAATCTTTTCTTTGAAGTGGTGGTAGCCACTTAAAGGAATACTTTACCAACCTATACAAGGGGTTCAACTTAGATGTCATACAAATATAAATATTTAATACATAGTAAGCATATAATAAGTTGTTCAATTATTTATATTCTTGAAAATCTTGTTTGTTAATTAGATTTAGATTAAACATAAAAATAAATGTAAAAAATGTTTGAAGTTTTATTGACTATTTTACAGTTCTAGTTCCTACATATAGTGTTTATGAAAATTATATTCTCATCCATATAAAACATATTGGAGAGAAGTATAGAGCAATGATCTTTGAAAAACAAATTATTAATGTTATGAAAATAGTAAAACCCACGATAATGGGGACTCATACGCTCACACGAAAGCGGATGTGTAGGGTTTGCACATTCATACGCTCACAAGAAAGGGGGCTTGCCCACTAGCCCACTGACTCTACTTCTTATAACTAGCTTATGTAAAGCTTTGTCATACGTGTAGGCTATTAATATTGATGAAGAAGGTGTGATAACATCATAGGATACATATTTTTAAGAAAAATATGACAAAGAAATGAACCTCAAGCCGAGCTGACATGACCTAGAATTTGTGTGTTATGTGAAATGCGTGAGAGAGAGTTAAGGATAATGGATTAATGGATTCCATCCATCAAAGGAGTCGACCTCCAAGATAATATTTCTCAATGCTTCGACATATATCTCTAGAATTTAAGTTTAACAACTAGTTGAGGCATAAATAAAAGGCACTATGCACCGATTTCAAAGAAAAAGACTTAAAAAAAAACTCTAATAGAATCCATTGCTACTTAAATGTTTCCTTAGCTTCAACCATAGTGTATTTTGTGGTCATCACAAACTCTCAATCAAACAAGGCTGATAGATGACTTGCAGTTGCAGGAAGTAGAAGAAACATGGGGCTACGATTAAGAAAGAATAATGACTACAAGGACCAATTTCAAATACCAAGCCTCTTTCATTGAACTGTTCATAAGGGTAGAGTTTGCAGAAGATGAAAATCAGGGGGGTGTTGTAAGTTTGGGTTGGTTCATGGTCGCCACTATAAGGGAGTAACACCTAAATGGATCCTTCTTTCAACTCGATATGTTGATAAGGTGCAATACAACATTGCCACTAGAAAAAAACAAAGGTTTAAATAAGACATAAAAAAAATTATTAATAATTCATTTAGAAATTTAGTTGGTATTTTGGTGTCATTCCAATAACATTGCCCAAGATTTGTCATGCAAACTTGAGGGTTTTTTTCTATATCTTGAATTGTGTAAGTAACAATCACAACTTTGCAAACAAAAGTTTATTATGAGGTGTTATAGCTGATTTTACCACAGTTGGTAAAATTGAAGGTTTTTCCGTGTATATTGAGCCCTATACGTGGAAATCGAGTGATTTTTTATGTGGGCTGAAAACGCCAATTTTGGGGTGTCTTAAAAATAAAATTCAACCACTAAAAATTAAAATTAAAGCATTCAAATTAAAGAGGGTGGCATTAAGAATTACCTGGTCTAGATGGTTCGCGATTTCATGGACCATAGCGCTCATAATCAGTGTTTCAAGTTTATGGTTCAAAAACACTATGTGTGGTGAAAATTCCAAATGGTATGGTAAAAATGAGTTTTTTACTATTTTATAGAAACAAATTTGAAATTTTTACCCATATCTCTATAGTTTGGACCATTATTGACTATTTTGGAATATTTGGCCTAAAGTTATGGTGTAGGGACCTAATCTGAGCATACTTTGATTGAGACTTTGACTCGTTCATATCTGTTACAGGTATAATTTTGAATTGGCGTATAGGTTAGGACTCCATATCTGCTTGCATTATGACCATGTCACCTTGAATTTAGGTACGAACTCACTTCTTGATGTCACAGAACCTTCATACTGCTATTTAGAAGTGGTAGTATGTGAGTGGTATAGCTTTCCTATACATGGGTTCCCTAGTTAGATCTCATTTTGCATTTGGTACCCATGATGAGATTCATCCTCTAGGTTTGGGAGTTCCTTATTAGTCCCGCCATGTCCTTGAGCAAGAGCTTCATACTTCTCTTGAACTTTATGTTGGTCATCTCCCACAGGGACTCCCTTGTATATCAAGTTGTAGCTGCATTTCATGCATTTTGCTTGCCATATTGAGCTTTATGTCGGCTCCCTGATTTAGATTTATAAGCTATGCAACCCAAGCTTGTCTCAATCCTAACCAAGCATATCCTTTTATAGTATCCTTTGCAGCTTGATCATCCATTACCAGGAGGAGACCTTCCCCCGAGTGTCATTATCATGAACATGTTTCCTTTCATCGAGCATAGGTATGTTCCACTGCTTGGAACTAGTTTTATTTCCCGTGACACTCGTCTCCTCCTAGCTATATACTATAAGCACTTTTATTCTTTTTCAATATTTTCAAATCTAAAAAGTAAAAAAAAAAAAAAAAACATAAAAATCCAGACAGGAAATGATATTATCTTTGGCAGCTATCGAGTCGTGTCGCCTTCGAACAAATCACTTCCTATCACATCCATTGTTTGGGTTTTTAGTATGAATTTAGGAGCTGTAGTTGTTACTATGAGTTTTCTATAGTGACTGGTTATACTTCCAGTCCCTATGGATCCTTTGTTGTTGCCTCCTGTGTTGCAGAGATGTCCCAGTTTGCATGTTGAGTCTATGCTTCCTATGTTCAATCACCATTTTCCTTATGTTCTTGTTCGAAGGAAGTCTAGCCTGATTCGCCCATTCCTCATTTATCTTAACTTTGCATGCTGGTCATTCCTGGTATAGTCATTGGTTCGTGCACATCTTGTTCGTTTGAGTTCTTCCACATTATCCAGCGTTGCTGAGTACCTCGTGTTGGTTGATGGGGGATGCCCTAATTCCCTCCTTCCAACGGATTCCATTCCATCGACTTCATATCATTTATTCTCGAATAGGAGCCTAGAGTCCATCTGAGTGCCTTGAGACTTACAACCATCAGTGGTAGGCTCTCTCGTCATCGACAGTTTTGGGAATACATCAATGTCCCCTGATCGATGGATTCTTTCAAGTGTTTGACCTCAACACATATATTCACACTTGTTAGATTGCACATTATACCTTGATTCCCATTATCATTATCGGTGGGATATATCGCGTCTGTCAACAATATATATCAATGAATGGTAATCAGACGATGGACTATCATGTTCGACCTCGACACCTTTATTCATGTGATAGGACATGTACTCAGTGGTTTGCATAGAAGACCTCAGAGATTGGTGGCATTCCACATATGATACCTCCTTGATCGTGCTAGTATTTATGAGATGTCAACTCTCATGACCAGATTCCAGTATATTATCATATATCTTCATTCACTATGGAGATCTTATTCATTGTATATTATATGTGGTGATGACCACACATGACATTTTTATATCATGCCTATTCATGGCCATTGTACTCTTATGTATCCAAGACTGCTATATGTATATTTGCAGTCATATGCAAAGATTTATTATTGTATTGTACTGATGAGTGGATGGTTCTTCCACTTGGGTCTTCATTACTCCACTTTTGGGATGGATATAATGTATTTTGGCCATCATGTTACCTCTCTGGCTTCACACATCGGGGGGAATCTATTATACTTGATTTTACCACACTTGGTAAATCACATATTTATGGCCTTCCATGTCTCTCTGCAGACTCTTTGGACCCCCTTTGATCAAATTATACTTTGATTTCTGTTGCTAGGAATTGTGCACCTTCTGCGGACAAAAGTTGTTCCTCTCGTCTGAATGGTTTAGATCCAGAACAAATAGTTCACGACAAGGTTGGAAGACTTTACCTAGAATCTATAAACACCTGGAATATAATATTTGATGGAGTGATGTGGCTCTTCTCCTATGATGAAAGGTCTCCAAGGAAATATCTGCATAAACACATCAAACACTCAAGAGATCAAACATACCAGAAATCATCTATAGTTCTATGCCAGTGACTAAGGAATCTAACAATAACATGCAAGATTACAACATAACAAGTATATGGAAAAGGAACCAACTTTGCATTAATAAAATGAAGAAATAGTTTACAAACTATGCCTTATTGTTGTTATGCTCCTTCACAAAACCAACATATCGTCCCCAATAGCTCCAACTTTATCCCTCAAGCTCTCTTGATTGACTTAGGCCAGAATATCAAAGCAGCAACATAACTTTACTCTCTCCTCAACCATGGAAATTGAGACTGCTTTTATAGGATTGGAATGGGTAGAGATCGTTGAAAAATTGGTGGGTGAGGTAGATAGGAGATCCTACAAGGATGGATCTCAAGCCCAACTGGCCCTAGTGATCAGGGATAAGGGTGGCATGAAGCCTTCTTTAGAGAAGTTTCTTGAGAACCTCTCTTTTTCACTTTTTACCAAGGGCACCGCTTCTTTCTCACCATGACAGAGCGGTGTTAGGAAAAACGACGTATTGAACAAAGGGTAAAGACGGTGCAACCGCTTACTACAAACATATTATAGGCGATGCTAAAGAAGGTACAATTTTTGACTAAAGGGTAGAGGCAGTGCTAAATTTTCATATGTATATTTGATGTCTTGACCAATATTCTCACTTCACAGTTTGGGATTGAGGGAAACACTGAAGTTTGGGATCTCATCACATGCTGATGACAAGATTTAGGTGTAACATAATTCCCCTAAAATCATTAGTCTAGAGGGATACAATAGGTGATATCTTTGAAAGAGAAAGTTATCACTTCGAGGCAGGAATCAGCTTGATTGGAGATCATCAACCAGGAATCTACAATACATCAATACTTTTGACTCATGAGCAAATGTGTCTTCATCATGGCTGCAGACTAATGAGGCAGGTCCATGAGAGAGATAAACAAACATGGCTACTAGAATACAACGTAGATCCATGTGATAGGGGACTCAAACTTAGACATAGCTACCCGATACACAATGTAGATTTATGTCACACAGACGCAAATTTGAGCATAGCCACGACCATACAAATGTGGATCCATGCTGGTACTTCATACAATATATTCCATTGCAACCTGGGGAGAAATCTATGAGTGCTTTTCAAGAAATGCCCAGGGTCTTCATCTCATCTTCCACAAAGTACGATTCTATCCATGTGATTGCAATGATCTGAAGTCGAACATAGTAGAAAACACTTGATTATCGGTCAATGATGTGAACCATTAACAAGCGCGAGGGAGATCACCATTGATGTCAATGATTCCCAAGGTACCCTAGTACAATATACTAAGTGTGAATAAATGTTTTGATGTTGAACACTTAGTCGAATCTATCGATCAAAGTTCAATTATGTGAACCTATGTTGAGAGCGAGAGAATCTGTCATTGAGGCATACAGATCTCAAGGTACTAAACTCGTTTCTAAGACTAATTCTTGGATGATGAGCTGATGTCGACAGGAATAGTCTCATCGAAGGAGGGGCATGATGAATCCCACATCGACGACACAAAACTCAGAGCAAAGTTTTGGAATGTTGTAGATAATTTAACCATCAGACTGACTCAAAAGTACTGACACAAAGGCTATTTGAACTGTAGAGGTAAACTTCTAACTTCCCTTTGAACATCGGGCGACATGAAAAAAGACTTGGCAGCATTGAATCAATGAGGCAGAACACAATACGACAACAGACAATGCATTCTTTGAAAGACTCAAAGGAGTGACATGACTCATGAAAGTGGATCGACTCAGAGACAAGCTGAATTACCCAATTGACTGAATGAAATGCAGACAAGTGCAATGTTCAAAGGTGACAAACAACTGCCATTTTATTTGCAAAATGAATTAATTCCCTTCCCTTAATTTCCCCATCATGATTGATGAGTGCCTCTTTTCATTTTTACGAGTTCAAAGAGGGTAACAAACACTCGTTGCAGCTTATCCGAAGACATGTCCATTCTCATACATTTTATGAACCTGAGAAAGGAGGGGTTCATTCCCAAAAAAGGGTCTCTCAGTGTTTAGTTTAACGAGTCCAATGAAATTTAACTCGGTATTGTTCATGTTTAGAGAGTCTGAACGAAGAAAGAATAAGACTCCAAAATATACTTTTTTCATAAATTTAGTCCCCAAGGCCCAAAAAAGTATAAAATAATACCTAAGAGAACTCTTTCAGTCATGATTGGCTGTAGTGTACCTTTTTCGTAAGTAGTGCACCCTGGTACGAAAAAGGGGTAAACTATCACTAGGAAGACGACTCTTCAAGTACTTTTACAAGTGTGAAGAAGACAATTTCACTCGGCAATCTTTTCACATTTAAAGAGTCTGAAAAGAGCTTAAAGAAGACTCCATTAACATTTTTCATGTTTGAATCCAGAGCAAGAAAAATTAATAAACTAAGCTCAAACCACTTTTCATGTTTTAACCAGAGCACAAAAAATGAAAAGTAAGCTCAAACCTCTTTTAATGTTTTAACCAGAGTACGACAAATGAAAAGTAAGCTCAACACCATCTTACTGTTTTTAATGAGCTCGAATATCAGTTGAAAGAATGCTCAGGGTATTTGATTCATTTTTTAAATGAGCTTGACACAAAATATGAACTATGCTCAAAACATGGTTTCATTTTTATGCAAGCTTGAAACCAAAAGGTAAACTATGCTTAATGAAGCCTACTTCATTTTTTAACGAGCTTGAAATAGAAAATGAACTATGCTCAAAATGACCTTTTTCATTCTTACAGAAGCTTGAAACATAAAATAACTATGCTTGAAACATGGTTTCATTTTTATGCAAGCTTAAAACCAAAAGGTAAACTTTGCTTAAAAAACCTATTTCATTTTTCTTGTTGTTGGGGGTTTGTGCACTTTGAATGGACTTTACCTCGGTGGAAACCGTAGGATTCGAAGGAGCAGTGGTAGAAGCATTTAGTTGCTTGGAATTTTTTTTCATCGATGAGGGCTGGATTGAACCAACCACTCCATCAACAGGAATTTCTACTGGTGTCTTAGTAGGATCTATGCTGGGGTGAGGAGCTTGCAGAATTAAGTCATACATTGTTTTGGATTTTGAATATACCAAATCCAGATACTAAGCATGACAAATAGCCTGCTCTTTAGTAACAACACCACCCATAGCCACATCTCAGGCAATAGGAGGAAACAATGACTTAGTGAACCAATCAGCTAGTAGTTGGTCTGGGATGGGAACTTTAATAAGCCTTCTCCATCTTCTCCAATCATGGATATGGTCCGATATGTGCGTGGAGATATTCTGACGAAGTGAAGTAAAAATATCCGTACCCATTTCATAATGAATGGGTAGATGAAAGTGCGTAAGGGAAACAGTTGCCAGAGAGCTAAAATCCACAAACGAATGTTGTGGAAGTTCAATGTACCAATTCACAGCCATACCGGTCAATGTGTGCTGGAAGAGCCTTAAATGAATAGAATCATCCATCAAGGAGTTTGAGGAACACCATAGATGGAAGGTCATAACATGGTTCTTGGGATCATCTCCCTGCTTTCCATCAAACTTGGGAATATCTGATGGCAATTTTACCAGAATAGTGAGCCATGAAGGGTTGTGTCGAATGAGATAGTTTATCAACTTGGATAGATTAGGTAAGTCCAAAGTTACCAAGAAAGGTAATTTCCAATTAGGTTCCGCATACTAGTAATATTGATAAGGCATATATGTACCAGTAGGGTCATAAACTGACTGATATATGGGATGTTGATTTGGTTGATTAGATGATGAACCTCCTGAAGATCCACTTGAAGGAGGTGGCCCACCAAGAGGCAGGCCCCCAGGAGGTGGTCCATTAGGTGGTGGTCCTCCAAGTGGGGGTCCTCCATGTGGTGGACCCCCAGAAGGTGGTGGACCCCCAGGAGGTGGGCCCTCGAGTGGTGGTCCTCCCAAAGGTGGGCCAAGTGGTGCTCCTCCGAGCGGGGGTCCTCCGTAAGGTGGACCTTCACCAAATGCGCCTCCTCCTGATGGACCTCCAAAGGGTGGGCCGCCATAAGGTAGCCCTCTAGCACCTCCAGCAGTAAGAATAGGGATTTCCCCCATTGTCAGCATGAAAGATCAATTAGGTTTCCCCCAAGGTGTAAACGTGTTTCCTGGGTAAGGGATTCCATAATACATAGTTCCTGTGGACGTAGATTGATAATTCATGTTTACTATAGGTAATTGATTGGCTGGGTAACCATAACCCCAAGAAGGCTGGTTAACTATGGGTGGCACCCCTAAGGGTTGACCTGAACTCGATGGAGGATTTACCAGATTGGTGTGGGTAGGAGGAACATACACTGCGAATTTCCCTGCAATAGAGATCTATCTAGTACTAGTAACAACTCCACTAACTAGTAACGTAGGTCGCACTAGGGGTTTCCCCCTAGCGTTAGAAGGTACAAACACTAATTGAGCTGAGGATTCCCCTCCAACAATAGAGGGTGCAGAAGGACTAGCAAAAAACCTTAAAATTGTAGGGTTGGAGGTTTGACCCAGATTACGAGGAGGAAAACCATGAGGTGGAGCATCATCAGAAAGAGGACTATATCCTTCAGGCCATGGGTCTGTCAAACGAGGTAAAAGAGTTGACATAGGTTCTTTAGGAGGTATAGGGGTAGACAAAACCCTGTCCATTCTCTCTTGAAAATTACGAGCTCGACTAAGTGACTCTTGGATTCTTCTATATGACTCCTCATTCAGAGGAGGGTTTTCAAAAGAGGGTCTAATAACCCCAAATTCAGCAATGGCCTGACCCATATAGGTTCACCAAAAGGGAGCATCAGGGCCATACTCAGATGCACCAACATCATCTACTCGACATTCTATTGGTGAATGAAAATAATTTTCAGTTGTAGGATATTGTTGAACCAACGGAAATGCATAAGACGCGAATTGATCTCCAGTTTGTACAATTGGATTTTCCCCTATGCGAGAGGCAGTTGTAGCTCCTTGGTTTGTGGCTTCCTTTTGGCCTTCCTATGTTGTAGGTGGAAAGTTAGGTGGTAATCCCTGGTTCTGTATGGATCGTCTGAACTGAAAATCATCCAGATTGGAAAAGTCACTAAAACCTAACCTAGGTTTCCAAAACTAACAAAAATCACACAAAAAATTCTCCCACTCAAGCTATAGGCTACAAGAAAACTTAAGTGATAGGATGAGCTCAAAATAGTTGGTCTCTCACTAGGATTGTCAAGCAGGTGAAACTTGTGATATACTCAAGGTACGTGCATAGTAGTCTCCCTGAGTGTTGCTCTCAGTGTTATGCTTCAAACAAGATGGCCAAAGGGTTTCTCTCAATTGGACAAGGAATCCTAGTAGGGTCTCCCGATATATGCAAGGTACGTGGAACCTCAAATCGGTAGTAGTGTTGTCTAATGCACAACCGTCCACAAAGGGACTTCCGATATACAATCGATTACGTGAAGTACCTTTCTATATACCTCAAGGGTACGAGAAAGGTCGTTCGATATACCGACGGTACATGGAAGAACCGCGTGAGTCCCAGGTTGCAGTGCAAGTGAGTAACGACAGCTCCTATGTTTTACAATGCTCGAACACGTCACTAACTTATCACTCAAATTTCTATACAATTTTATACCTATAACTACCGTTAATTTTATCTTGAGCGATTAGGTGAATGCATGAGATTTTGACAGAAATGTAAAGCCATGAAAATATGAAATGTAGATAATTTCACTTTACTTTTCAAGACATGCCTACCTATGGAAAGGAGAGAGTATTTTTCTTTTCAATTTTTGTTTTGAAACCAAAAATTTCCCAAACAACTACACTAAACCAAACTTTTTCCGAAAAAGAGAACAAGCAACAAACTTCAAACTAATTTTAGAAGCAAGCAAAATGGAGTAAGATATATTTTTCTAAGAAGAAAGACAAAACTCATTCAAAGGTACAATCAACACTTTTTCAATTTTTTCTTTAAAACGAGAAAGATGTAACTTAAAACTACTAATATTTTTCTTTTGATGAGATCAAAATGTAAAAGAAAGAGAAGAAAGATGGAGATTTGAAAGATGATGAGGCTAATCAGAGGTCCAATGATTCATCCTCCAATAAAATATATGAATAATTCTAAACAAAAAATTTTATTTTTTCAAAGCAAAAAGAAGTCCTTCACAAACTTTTAATGAAAAAATGAAACAAGCTATCAATCAAGTAAGTATTTCTTTTTAGATTTATTTAACAATAAGACTGAGATCTAACCAATGCTAAGCTCTCAAACAACACTCCTTTCAACAAATTCAAAACTAAGCATACAAGCCAATGAAAAGACACATCTATCCTAGCTCCTTGATTTCAACAAAAGAAGCCTTTTACCAAATCAAATTTAATACTCTAACACTCAGATCTCTTTAATATAAACCCAGACACTCAGAACTAAAAGCAACTCAACCAAAATTTTTGCAAAAAACCTTGAAAAAGCAAGTCTGGAAAGACCTACCTAACACTGCTTCCAGAGGGTCACTGACAGAGCGGTTCTGCTCGAGCACCACTTCTTGATTTCTAGTCACAAGCGGTGGTATTGCTCCCTGGTAACTGCGTTCAAGTGGTGGCACTGCTTATTGCCTACTATGCATACACGGTTCCTTGTAGATGTTAAAAACAAAAAGATGGCGAAAAAGAAAAGTCAAATCATTGTGCAATTGGGATTAAAATGATGAATTAACAGTATTTAAAAGCAAAAAAAGGTCATAAAAACTCAGATTTGAACAGATCTGAAGATACCAAACCAAGAACCACTAGATCAGCTAGTGGATTTGATTGAACTGATAAAGAACGAGAGCTTGGATTTCAGACAAGTGTTCTTGAAAATAGTAAGGAAGATCAGGTCAGCTGAAGCTCTTCCCTAGGGGAGTCACCACATTTGTTTCTAGGAATTTTGCACCTTCTGTGGATAGAAGATGTTCCTCTGGTCTAAATGGTTCAGATCCAGAACAAATAGTTCATGACAAGGTTGGAAGACTTTCCCTAGAAGCTATAAACACCTGTAATATAATATTTGATGGAGTGATGTGGCTCTTCTCCTATGATGAAAGGTCTCCAAGGAAATATCTACATAAACACATCAAACACACAAGAGATCAAAGATACCAGAACATCATCTATAGTTCTATGTTAGTGACTAAGGAATCTGACAATAATATGCAAGATTACAACATAACAAGTATATGGAAAGGGAGCCAACTTTTCATTAATAAAACGAAGAAAGAGTTTACAACCTATGCCTTCGTGTTGATATGCTCCTTCACAAAACCAACATCTCGTCCCCAATAGCTCCAACTTGCTCCCTCCCTCTCTCTTGACTGACTTAGGCCATAATATCAAAGCAACAACATAACTTTACTCTTTCCTCAACCATGGATATTGAGCTTGCTTTTATAGGCTTGGAATGGATAGAGATGGTTGAGAAATTGGTGGGTGAGGTGGCTAGGAGTTCCTACAAGGATGGATCTCGAGCCCAACTGGCCCTAGTGATTAGGGATAAGGGTTCCACGAAGCCTTCTTTCGAGAAGCTTCATGAGAACCTCTCTTTTTCACTTTTTACCAAGGGCACTGCTTCTTGATCACCATGACAGAGTGGTGTTAGGAAAAACTGCATATTGAACAAAGGGTAAAGGTGGTGCCACCGCTTACTGCCAACACATTACAGGTGAAGCTGAAGAAGGTACGTCTATTTCGCTAAAGGGTAGAGGCGGTGCTGGATTTTCATATGTAGATTTGATGTCTGGACCAATATTGTCACTTCATAGCTTGGGATTGAGGGCAACACTGAAGTTTTGGATCTCATCACATGCTGATGATGAGATTAAGGTGTAATAATGTCCCAAGAAAGTCCCCAAAAAACACATGTTTATGTGTATACACAACTTTTAAAGAAATATCTACGTGTACACACAACTTTTGAGACAAAACCCGTGTACATCGGGAAATGTGCATGAAGACAAAAGTTTTTGGAATTTTCCTCATAGAGTCCCGAATAACTTGACTCTTGGCCTTCGATATGCTTTGAGAATTCTCGGACTCGACCCTCCATTGCTTATTTGGAGTGCTATATATTGAGCTTCTTGGACACATTGAAGGAGGAGAACTTGGAGAGCAAGGAAACTATAGTTCAATGTTGCCTCACTTGTTTATGCTTAAGTCTACATCCCTTTGTCCCTTTGGAGTACATAGTGTTTCTCTTCCCAAGCTTTCATTTGCTTTGCAAGCTTGCCATTATGATGGAGGATTTAAGTGGTGGAGTCCCAGGACTCGATTTCTCTGGTTCGAAAGGGTGCCGACAGAGTTTGTCACTATTGTATCTCTATTTTATTAATAGAAATATCCATTTCCTGTCCAATACATGTGCATAACTATGAATATTGTATCCATGGATGTAGTTATTTTGCTTATACATGATGGTTTATATATGTTAGAGTAGGCCTAACACTTTGATATATAGCATGCTTGTCTTGTTTGCTTTTGTTGAGAGCGAATTGTGAATAAAAACGTGTTGGAAAATCTCAACGGGGATCTACATCAACCATCCAGAATAAGGTACGCTTCACATCCCTTAGTGTTAGATGTATTTATGTCTCTTGCATATTGGAATGGATTGATTTTTGGTGTCATTCAGTCTGTTGTTGTACACCCCAATCCATAGGAAAGTTTCTCTCCGTAATAGAATTGGCGACTCCACTGTGGAGGTTCCTTGTTTCTTCTTTGGGGATTGGGTGCACAATGTGCTCGAAATGCTCTATGTTCTTTGAGTTTCTGTGTCAGGTCCAGAAGTAGGATTTCCCTTTAGTATCCTGTTGAAGTGATTTTGACCTTGGCTTATCATTTCTCCACCTCTTTCTTCCTGTACATGATTTTTTGCTTCACAGTTGCATATACATGTGGGTTTCTCTTGAATAGCCACGTAAATACGCAGGTTTTCTATGAACAGTCGTGTATGCATCTATTTTGAGTTTGATTTGGATGATTGAGAGTTGCTGGGTGAATTTTGAATGCTGCTGATTCTTCCTTGATGTTGTTGGTGTCCGTATACCACCTATGTTTCTAACTAGAGACCCTTTTTTATTTGTTTTTAATTAGATGTTTTTTTTAGACAATAACAAGGGGAAGATTAATTATAAACCGGTGAATAAGCCACCGGGTGCTGATTACATCAAGCTGGAAAAGAAGTTCCTGAGCAGTTGGAAAATCTCAAGAGGTCCACTGAAAATTGAAGTAAACTGGACAACTAAGCTTGAAAGAGTAAATTGCAGAACGTAAGAACTGTATCTAACAGAACAACAAGAGAAGATAAGGCGTTGGAAGGGTAGAGAATGATTATTTGAGCTTCTCCAAGATCTTTTGGACTGCTGATTCCAGAGCAGCAATTCGGGTACCAAGATTGCCAGTGGCGTTTGCAGCATCTTTGAACTCAGTAAAGATAACATCCTTGTAGTAGTTTACATCTCCTTTGATGTCTTTGAGATCATCCTTGAGAGTCTGAAGCTCAGTGGCGAAGGTCTTCCACTAGTTGCGAGCATCAGCAGCGTTGGAGTTGATCGAGGTTCCATGTTCATCCGTCTTTAGCTTGAGGAAATCCAGAGAGTATTGAAAGTTTTCCAGTCTATCTTCTGCTGACTTCGGATTGGAGGACAATCCAACAGAAGCCATGGGCTTGAGGACGCTGGGAGCTGGCTCGAGGACGGACTTAGAAGGGCTGATCTGCCATGAAGAGGTGCAAACGGAGGAGCTTCAGAGGAACTAGGATGCAGAGCATTAGACGCTCACAAGAATGCTCAGGTTTGGAGACGAGAGGCCTGAAATAAACGTGAGCTGGAGCAAACGAGACTCATGAGCAAGGAGAAACGTACCAAGGTCGTGCCTGAAAGAGTCAAAACCATATCATGAGAGGATCCCACGACTGTCCTGAAATATTTCTACAGATCAGATGCCTGACATCATCTAATTATGGAATAATGCAGAGGGAATCTCTGCCATTTACCACCAGCACATTCATGTCCATCATAGCTGCCTTGTTGGCTTCCCTGTCCGCTTGAGCATTGAGTCCTTGCAAGATGTGGAAGAAGGAGGTTACTTTGAATTTAGAGGCCAAGAGAAGGATTTTTTTGATGATTGCGATTAGGAAGATGTTGGAAGGAAAATTTTTGGTTCTCAGGGCCTGAATAATTATTTTTGAATCACCAAAAACTGCAAGCGAGTGCACGTTCCTCTCCTGGGCCTGCTTGGGGCCTTGCCACAAGGCCAAAGCCTCCGCCTTGTTGTTGGTCATTGAGCCTAAGCCCCAAGCATACAAGGCTAGGACCGAGTTCTCGTTTGAGAGGAGGACCCCTCCTCCTCCAGCTTGCCTAGGGTTGCCTTTTGAGGCTCCGTCAAAGAAGAGGGAGTGATCTGAAAGAGTTGATCTCCACATAAGGAAGTCATTTTCTTCGAGACGGATTTCCCAATTTGCCATTTTGGGGATGGGAGCAATGGAAATTGGCTCAGAGTGCCGGAATTGGGACATCCATCTTTTTTCTTGAGGATCAAGGTCTCTGGAGTTCTTAAGCTGACTTTTGGTTTCCGAGAGCTCCCCCAGGAGGGCTTTGCACTTGGTTGCGATCCTGATGCTGGATTTTCCTTCGTCCCTGAAGATTCGGCTATTGCGCTCCAGCCAAATATTCCAGCATATGGCTTTGGGGGCCCACATCCAGATTGTTTTCAGAAGATCTTTTTTGTGAAGGCCAAAGGGGGAGCTGGTGGCCCAGGTTGCAAAGAGATCAGTAAAGTTTTGGTGGATAGCTAGATCTTCAATATTAAGGAGAAGGACCTCCGCCCAAATTTCTTTGGAGAAGGGGAAAATTAGCAGAAGGTGATCTATAGTCTCTTCTTCTGAGCAGCATAGGGGACATCTCGATGGACCCTCCATGCCTCTATTTTTTAAATTCTCCCCAGTCAGAATGCTATTGTGAGCTGCAGTCCAACAAAAGAAGTCTATCTTGGGCACAAAAGGATAATTCCAGATGAAATTCCAAGCAGCTGGATTGGGAGCAACGTGGGGCGCTGAAAGGAAGTCTTTGTATCCTTCGTTGGCTGAGTAGCTACCAGACCGCTGGCCCCACCCTCATTTGTCATGACTGCTCTTTGAAAGAGGGCATTTTCCCTTGAAGGAGGTTCAATAAGCACTTCTTTTCATCGTAAAGCTGGATAGGGAGATTGTCCATATGCCATTCTTTCCAGCTGCCATCTTCCTCCCAGCTTGAAATATCCCACAGAGAATTTATATTATTGTTTTGGGCCCAGTCTTTAATGTTCTGAATTCCAGTATTTTGTCCTATAGGTTGCTCTCCCATGATTGCGTCCTTCCACAGGTTTATTTTCTTTCCATTTCCAGGAATCCAATGGAGATTTGGTTGGAAGAGGGGCAGGGCTTTGAGACAGAGTTTGTAAATGGGGGAACCATTCTTGCGAGGGATTGGATTATCTAGGCATCTGAGCCTATCCCCATTGAAATATTTTCTTCTGAGAGCCTTGCTGCTCCAGCTGTCTTTTCCTGCGATCGGATTCCATAGAGTTTTGGCCCCCATGGCCAAATTTTGATTTGCCAGATCCCTTACTTGAAGGCCGCCTTCCTCGTAAGGCATTTTGATTTTGTTCCAGCTGATCAGATGGATTCTATGGAGGTTTCCTTTACCTCCTTCCCAAATAAACTTTTTTAAAAGAGATTCCATTTTTTTCAGAATGGATACCGGCGCTAGCAGAATGGTATTTTGGTAAATTGGGATGCTCATAAGAACAGACTTGAGCAGAACTGTTTTGCCTGCTGAATTTAACAAGTTAGAACCCCACTTTTGGATTCGCTTTTTAAATTTATCAATGATGGGGGACCACTGGATTTCTTTTGTGCCTTTTTTAAAGATTGGAGCGCCGAGGTAGGAGAAGGAGTCCCAATCGTGGACAGCTTCCATGCCCAGCGATCTGGCGATTTCCCCAAGGTCCTTTGCTGAATAGTTCCAGCCATAAATCTTGCTCTTCTGAGGGTTGATTTTGCTTCCTGAGATCTGATTATAAATTTCAAGCTCCTTTTTAAACTGATTTGCCACAACAATGCTTGCTCCACCTAGAAGGACCGTGTCATCCGCGAACTGAGCGTGGTTGATGCTTTTAACATTTGGGGCCAGCCTTAGGCCTGGGAGGATTTTATTCTGAATGCTAGAGGTTAACTGGAAGCTTAGAACAGAAGCTTGAATTGCATAGAGGAGGGGCGATAAGGGGCAGCCTTGCCGGAGCCCTCGAGAAGCTTGGAAAAAATCGGTGGATCTGCCATTTACAAGAGGGGAAATCCACGGGGAGCTGATACAACCTTGCACCCAGTTGGTAAAGTGCGCAGAGAATCCCAGCTTCTTCATGACTAAGAAGAGGAAGTCGTGCCTGACCCTGTCAAAGGCGTTAGCTAGATCCAACTTTATCACCATTCCTTCTTCTTTGTTCTGGCAGCTAGTATGAATAGCTTCTTGGACAAGGAGGATATTGTCTTGGATCTTTCTACCCTTAATGAACCCCCCTTGGTTTTTCGGGATGACTTTGGGGAGGATTTTTTTGAGTCTATTGGCCATAATTTTGGTTATAATTTTGTAGCTGAGATTGCACAGGGAGATTGGCCGGAAACGGGAGAAGGAAGTGGCTCCCTTTTCTTTCGGGATTAAAGTAAGAAAAGCGGAGTTAGTGCTTCCTCCGACCTTGCAGGTGACTTGGGAGTGCCTTACCATTCTTAGCAGATCTAATTTGATAATGTCCCAACAGCTCGTAAAGAAGTTGGCTGTAAAGCCATCCGGGCCTGGGGCGCTGTCTGGCTTCATTCTGAAAAGGGCCATTTTAAGATCTTTTAGGGAGATGGGGGCGGAGAGGAGCACGTTGTCGGCTTCTTGAATCACGGGGGGGATGAGGTCGAAAGGATGATCCGATGGGTTTAAAGGGGTGTCCTCCGGATCCGAGAAGAGATCTTTAAAGGTGAGAAAGGATGCTTTCTTTATTTCTTCAGGATCTTTTATCAGGGATCCACGAAAGTTGATTTCATTTACAGCTTTGTAGCTTTTGCGGGATTCAGCTTGTTTGTGGAAGTAGCTTGTATTTTTATCTCCTCTCTTTAGCCACATGCTTCTGGACTTCTGGCGCCAAAATTCTTCTTCGACCCTACAGGCTTTAAAATAGGATTTTTGGAGCTCAGATTCCTTTGAAATAGTGATGCTGGTGATGGGGATTGAGTCCATCGCCTACTGGTGGCTTTCGAGGTCTTTTTGGGCTGCGATTCTGACGGAGGTAGGGGAGGATAAATGCTTAGCTCAGTTCTTTAGAGTTGCTTTCAGCCTCTTTAGTTTCTGCTCCCATGAGAAGGAGGGGGAACCCGGCATCGAAATAGACCAGGATTCCGAGACTACTTGCTGGAATTTCTCTTGAAGCAACCAAAGAGGACTGAAACGGAAGGGGATGGGGCCCAGAGTGGCATCAGAGAAAATATCTAGAAGGATCGGTCTATGGTCCGAGGTGCAATTGGGGAGGATTTTGGAGGTGGCCAGAAAACCAGAGGAAAGGAAGTTTGAGTGGATGAGGAATCTGTCGAGTCGAGCTGCTATATGACCAGGACCCAGTCTTTTGTTGGACCAGGTAAACTTCCCTGAGGGGGGTTTAATTTCCATCAAATCCCAATGGAGGATAATGTCCTCTACCCACTCTCTCGCTTGGTCCCTTACTAAGGAGCCCCCCTTCTTCTCTGCAGTGGATAACGTGACATTGAGATCTCCGGCTATGATGACGTTTCTTGGGCTGTTCTGGTTAAGAAACATTTCGAGTGTATCCCAGCAGCTGCGTTTTTCATGAAAGAGGTTAGGAACGTAAATATTAAAAAGACTTACTTGTTGGCCGGAGTCCAGGTGAAGGAAATTTGTGAAGATCCAGTGATCGCTGCATTCTTCTTTGACCATTTCAAATTTGGTAGAATCCCAAAAGGTGGCAATTCCACCGGAGGCCCCTTTGGAGCTTATTGCTAACCCGAGGCCCTTTTTCCAGAGAGCGTGACCTGCTTGATAGAGGATTGAGTCCTCCATTTTTGTCTCCTGAATTAACAGAATGTCTGGCTTGTTTATTCTGATGATATCTTTCAGAGCTTCTTCTTTTGTTTTGGAGCCAAGGCCTCTGCAGTTCCAGGAGATGTAGCGCATTTAAACTTTTTTGGAAGGGGAGGCCCCCTTGGTGGGTTGGCCTTGCCTGGATCTGGTGCTGATCATATTTGGTAATGTTTTCTGGGATCCTTTAGCGACATCTCTGAAGGAATTCTCTTCTCGGTGCTTTTTTTTGGATTTTCTTCCCCTGTTGGACTTTAGAGGAGTTGCATGCGGACTGCTGGAGTACGAGTACTCTTCCTCAGAGAAACCCTCTTGATCAGAGTCAAGATTAGATGGATCCTCCTCCTGGGTGATTGGGGGAGGGATAATCTCTGTAATGACTGGGGATAGAGTTGGAGCTGGTTGCGTGGGTACTTCACCAGAGCCGCTAGGATCTGCCGCGTACGGACTAGCGGGGATTATGATTTCTGCACTTGTTCCCTCAGTAGCCGAGGGCTGATTTGGGGTATGGATCTGGCTGGAGATGGGAGGAGAGGTCCTTTCTTCTGTTGCTTTCTTACTTCTTGGGTCTTGCAGCCTGGATCCGGTCCTTCTCTCTTGATTTTTCGGGGCTGCTTTCCCTTTTTTGGGCCTTTTCAATCCTTCAGTGTCGTCTCCTTGCTGGAATTTGGGGCAGTTTCTTTGGAAATGACCTTTCTCGTGGCAGTGTCTGCATTTGAAGGGCAGCTGCTCGTAATCCAACTGTTGGAAGTGATGCCAATCACCCACCGAGATCTTGATTGCTTCTGGTAGCCCAGCCTCGAGATCTACCTCAACGCATATTCTGGCGCAGGAGTATTGACCCTTGGGATCTGCTTTGTCAATGTAGCGACCGAGTCCATTTCCTATTTTTTCCAGAGATTCTGAGTTCCAGCAGTGCGCTGGTAGGTTAGGAAGACGAACCCAGACTGGAACCTCCTTTGGGGAGTCGAGATTCGGATTGAAATCCGGGGTCCATCGGTTGAGATACAATCCTTGGGATCCCATGAAGTAGGGACCATTTTTGAATACGAGGTCACGGTCGTCTTTGGAGATGAATTCGAAAATATAGAAGCCTCTGCCCACCGAGTAGCAGGTCACGCTGTGCTTCAGCTGCGGCCTCCAGTTTCTTTGTATCCAGTCGTCCGTGGTTCTTGTGGAGGGCCATAAGCCCATGAACTGTCCTACCAGTTCTCGTTCTGCCAAGGCAAGAGCGATCTTGATGGGTTTTTCTTCTGGTAGGATAATTTCTGGAATTGCCTCCATTTTCTTGATGAATTTCGGGATCTGGGGGGTTACCAGTTTCTTCCCGGCCCGTGAAAGAAGCTTCTTGAAGGCATCTACGTCTGAGAGAGAAGGGGAGGGAGGGGACATCCCTCCCCCAGGCGCAGCCATGCGGCCGCTGGGGAGCTCGCGATGGAAGACCTAGAGCGGCCAGGGGCAGCGATCTCGACCTCGCAGCTCGGGTAAAAAAGTGTTTTTAATTAGATGTTGGTCTTGTCATCTTGTTTCCTTTTTTGGGGGGATTGGTGCATTAGATTCCTTTTATCTTGGTGCCTTTCTTGACTGTTGTCTGAGAGTTGTTGCAAGGTCTAAGAGTTGTAGAGTCTTTTGTTTCTTTTACATCTCATTTACTTCGAAAATACAAAAATATTTTATTTTTGGCATACTTATGCATTTTTTCATTTTTTATTTGCATGGTACTTGCATTATGTTTACTTACTAAAGTTATAGTTAGGCTTTCATATAGGAATGGTGTCATTTTCATTTGAAGAAAAAATATGCATCTCATGTAGTGGCATACCCTATTTTCACATTTAGACAAAATTCCACTTGCCATTGCTTGTTAGGTGTGCACATTTACTTTCACTGCTGAGTCATAACATCATTGGTTGCACAGTCATTTCCCTTTGAGTAATCGCAACCACTAAAATCAACGCTTAATTTAAATGAATTACACATTTTTATTTGATAGGGTACATCAACAAGATTAGGTTTTAGAGTCTTGGAATAGTTCATTGTGAGTAAATTCTCGAAGACTTCTAAACAAAACAAGTAGGTGTCTATCCAGGTGAGAGATTGAAATCCTTGGTATAATTAGTGCTCTCAGGAGGCTCCTCTTACACAGCAGTTAAACACGAGGTAGCGTACACGGCTGTGGTTGGGATATCCCTTGACCACTTTCTATGAGTGCCAGATATATTTTCCAGGATCTTATTCGTAATTGGGCGCTTTTGAGGTACTGATTGGTGCTTTCGAGCTTCAGCCTTTGCTACCCTGCCCATATGGTATATCCCTCTTACAAATGACATCCTTAACATTGGTTATATTGGGGTGACCTTAGTTTCCTTACCTAGGTATCACAGGGGGTACTTGCAAAGGTTATCCTATGAGTGTCCTGGCCAAGTAGGGGTCAGACAGCACAGTCACTTTACCCATTGAAGCTGAGGGACACTATAATTGAATACACACCTTTGCTTGTAGTGTATGAGATTCTTAAGCCTCTCCTAGGAGAGACATACATGTTGCATTCGGGAGCTCACTTATCCTTCCCTTGGATTTCTTGCATTTTGGCTGCATATTTTATTAGGAGTGTGCTTTGTGTATGCTAGATTACTTTAGGGTGCATAATTAGCTTGAGTCTCTTTATTTTTGTTAAGGCATCATGGATCTGGGAGTGGAATTCCCTCATTCTCAATGCTTAGTAGGTATTTCACCTTCTATGTCTCCTTCCCCTTCACAGAAGAGAACCAGACAGTCTAGGTAGACTGATACTCACTTCAATTCACACACAGATCTCAATATGAGTCATACATCTGAGATCCTAGAGAATATCCCTTCTCCACCCCCTGGGGAAGAGAACATACCTGATAGTTTATATGGGACTCTTGAAGAAACCAATCACTTTGAGGTTAGGACATCACATAATGTACTATCACAATTTCTAGACTATATAAACGCGGTCCACTGATATTTTTTGCATGTGTCAAGCGGTGAGACTCATTCGAGACCCTCTAGCACTGGCCCATTTAAGTATGGCATGCCAGAAATTCCTAAGACCGGTCCTTCACCCAATGTTAGATCTTGTGTTAACCCTAGTGCTATGCCTAGGGGCACTTCCATTCCTTTCCATGAAGATAGGTTTGGTAGTAGTCATATTGCACCTTCCACCCTTGCACTAGGAGGATCCTCACACATGCAACCTAGACCTAATACTGGTATCCCCATTCACAGAGGCGGTCCTAGACATTTGAACATTGGAAGCACAAGTTATATCCCATCCCATGTTCCATCTTCTTCGGCACCTGCTCCTTCAAATGCGTTTTTAATGACACATCGTCCCCATAGCTATCATTTTCCTTTGGGTTGGAGTACTACTACTAGCCATGTTGTTCCTGCGCCTGCTCACACCATAGTGTCACAAGGCTATGTGCCTCCTTATGTGTTAGCAGGGTATGCACCACTTTATATACCACCTTATGTTTCCGAGAATCAATCTGCTTATCGATATTAGAACTATGGATTTGTAGCACCCTAGTCTCAAAGTATTCTGAATTACAATATTCCCATGTACCCTTTTATGGGTCAAGCGGGAGGAGGCTATTATCGCACTGGCCAAGGAAAGCCTTGTTGTTTGCTCTTAGGGTGGTTGATTCAAATCCTTCCTTAGTGATTAAATTCAAAACTCATGAATTCCAACCTTGCTTTCCTTACTATGTGTCTCTTTTAGTGCACATAGAGTGTATGAACAACACCATCAAGCGCACAATGATTGATGAAGGCGCTGCAGCTTTTGTGATGGATTTATCCTGTTGGAAGGGATTAGGTTCTCCTACATTTTCAAAATATGGAAACATGTTGACTACTTTTTATGGGAGATAATTTTGACCGCATCATATACTTCATTCTCTTGAGGTCCAATTGGGAGGGAATACTATGACGATCTAGGTTGAGGTGGTTGATGCACCCCTCGACTATATGCTTTTGCTGGTCCGTAACTGGATTTATAATATGAAAGTAGTTGCTTTGTCCTTTCGATTGATTTGTTTTCCTTTCGAAGGGAGGATTGTTATAGTTGATCAAAAATATTTTGATAATTCTGGTACGACAGTATCATCGGGATCTACTATCCCAGTCATTGATAATTCTCATCCGGCAACTAAGAATGTTGGGGTGGGAATGTATCTATAATTTATGGGAACTTTCAATTGTCCCGCACCAATACTTACCATAGGTTACAGTATTGGTAGGGATTCATCATTGTTGAGTTCAGTTCCATTTGTCATTTTGCATTTAGAAGATCCTTGGACTCTCCCTTCTCTGAGCACTTCGGATGAAGACCCTAGACCTGCCAAGACAGACATGTCATTATCTATAGCACTAGTTTCTTATCAAGTTAATATTGGTCCTGTTTTAGATCCCAGACCTTCCTCTTCACGGATGGACGAGGAAGACCCTTATGCAATGCTTGCTTGGGAAGTTGCATCATCTCACTCACATGACTACTTCGATGACATTTTTCCAATGGATGAATCTATTCTCGAAGCTATGTCTGGTATAAAACAACCTTGGGGAGAGTGACATCATAGATCTTACTTTCTTCCTGAGCTTGAACGTATGCAATGTGATGACTATAGGGCGATCCTTAGTAAGAAATTTGGTAGGCTCATGATCCCACTAGGAACTCCTGGTAAGTATCTCGAAAGGAACATGGCCAATTTGTCACCTACCATGCCTATCAACATTTCTCAAATTCCTCGCAAGGTAGAAAATGTGTAGATTGGGGTGGATTGTCCCCCCGATGAGGTTGAAGCATACACCAAGATCTTTAAATAATTTCAAGATGTTTTTGCTTGGTTGTATGAGGAAATTTTAGGAATAGACCCTCATATTGTTGAACATGATATTAAAACCTATCCGGATGCTAAACCTGTTCGACAACGTTTGCATGCGATGAATACTAGGAAAGTGCCCTCTATTAAGGCAAAGATAGAAAAGTTGCTTAAGGATGGCTTCATCTATCCAGTTCCCTTTACTAAATGGGTATCCAATCCCATTCCTATTGATAAGAAACAAGGAATTATCTATGTATGCACTGATTTCAAAGACCTAAACTGAGCTTGTCCTAAGGGTAACTTCCCCACTCCATTTATTTATCAGATTTTGGATGAGTGTCCAGGAAGTGAGGTGTTCTCGTTTATGGATGTAGTTTCAAGATATAATCATATCCAGATCAAACTTGAGGATCAACATAAAAGGTATTTCATTTTTCCTTAGGGTACATTTGCATATCGGAAAATTCCTTTCGGCATTAAAAACGTCGGAGCTACTTTTCAATGGGATATGACCTTCTCTTTTCATGACCTTAAGCGATTGATTGAAGTGTATCTTGATGATTTAGATGCTCACTCTCATTTGAGAGTGGATCATCCTAACCATCTGCGCTTGGTTTTCGAAAGATGTCGGTGATATCAAATCCGACTGTCCTCATAAGTGCATCTTTTGCGTGAAAGTAGGTCGCTTACTAATGTTTATTGTTTCCAAGGAGGGAATTAGGGTCAACCCTTTAAAGGTTGAGGAAATACTTCAATTGTCTCCCCATAAAATATTATACATCTTCAGAGTTTGCAAGGGATGGAGAGCTTCTTGCGGTGATTCGTTGTCAATTTCTCTAATTTGACTAATGGTTTCATGCACTTATTGAAGAAAGAAACACCTTTTATATGGGATGAGAAAGCCCAAGATTCTTTCAATGCATTAAATAAAGCCTTGGAATCAACCCCCATTCTTAGTCCACCCAACTATAGATGAGATTTATTATTATATGTGGCCGTGTATCAAGAGACGATTGGTATAGTCTTGGTTCAAGAGGATGAGGGGCTCCAAGAGCATGTCATCTATTATCTTAGGCGAAACCTCATTGATGTGGAACTTCGTTATACTCATGTCAAGAAGTTATCCTTACCTGCCATCCATGCGGTCCAACATTTGAGGCATTACATACTCCTTCACCAGAATTTGGTTGTGGCTCACATTAATCCATTTCAATTCATCCTCACCAGATGGATGATAGGGGGGAATACAATAAATGAATTGTGATTTTGCAAGAATTCGATCTCAAGTTTATTTTGACAAAGTCGAAGAAGTCATTGATTTTTATGGAGCTCATATCATACTTTCCTTATTTGGATGAAGGGGAGATTCATGAAGACTCTTTTGTTGATGAGCATATTTTTCTCATTTCGACTATGGACCCATGGTATGGGGATATTATCATCCATTTGCAAAATTTGAAGGTTCCTTCTCACCTCTCATGAGATGAGCATCGATAGTTATGTCATTTAGCTAAGAATTACCTTATTGTCTGTGTCACTTTGTATTGCCATGGGGTTGATTCCATTTTACATCGATGTTTAACCCATGAAGAGGTTGAGTTTGTGTTGAATGATTACCACAGAGGGGGATGTGGTGGTCATTTATTTAGGATTTCTACAACTCAAAATATTTTGAGATCAGGTTATTTTTGGTCGTTGATCTTCAAGGATTGTATTAATGCAGTCAAGAGGTACCACCCTTACTAGGTGTTTGCATGAAACATACGCTTGCATCCTTCCCTGTTATATCTAATTATCACCGTTGGTCCCTTCACCAGGTGGGGGTTTGATTTTATGGATTGCCACCCAGATTCAGCTGGGGGGAATTATCATATCATAGTGGTTGTTGATTATTTCATGAAATGGGAAGAGGATATGCCCACTATAAAATACGGCGGTGAGATAACCCCACATTTCATTTTCAATCAGATTATCACCCGGTTTGGTATCTCGAGATAGCTTGTCACTAAACATGGAAAGAACTTTCAAAATAAGATGATGGTTGAGCTATCTTTGAAGTTAGGATATAAGCAAGATAATTCCTCTTCTTACTATCCTCAAGTGAATAGATTGGTTGAAGATGTGAATAAGTCCCTCAAGTCCATTTTCCAAAGAACCATCACACAAAGCAAGAAAAATTGGCATATCATGTTATATCCTGCTTTGTGGGATTACCGAACTATGGTTAAGACTGGCATTGTTTTTCCCCATATTAGTTGGTGCATGCGGTGGAGTCTATTTTATTGATTGAATGTGAAATCCCTTCCTTGAAGCTAACCATGGAACTTTTTCCAGAGACTTCTGCATTAGAAGAACATCTGGTCCGCTTAGAGCAGCTTGAGGAGCAACGTCGAGATGCCTTGGCGTCTCTTGAGGTAAACAAGCGTCGTGTTAAAGCCCATTATGATAAGTTTTTCTGTCCCTGGAACTTTAGTGAAGGTGACTTGGTCCTCTTGTATGACCAAGCTAGTGAAGCGTTAGGGGCAGGAAATTTTAAACCCATGTGGCATGGGCCTTACGTGGTCAAGCGAGTATTAGAGAAAGGTGGTTACGAGCTAGTATATTATGAGGGGACAGCCTTCGCGGAGCCTAGAAATGGGCTCTATCTTAAAAGATACTATGCGTAATTCTCAGTAGAGGCTGATACTTTGCATATTATCGTACATTTGCATAGTTTAGTTTTGGTCTTCTTGCAGTGATTGAGTTTGTTGACTTGCTTCTGTTTGTCCTGGTAGATGTTGATAGAGTCTTCGGTATATGCAGGACACGTTGACGGTGCCAGCCACCACACTCAAAACTCAGCTTCATTTTCTTGGGTGATTTATACTCCTACAAGTCAGGTTTTTTCTTTAGGAGGTGTATGTCTCCGGCCTTCATCGAACAATGTTGTTGAATATAGTGTCATGAATGAGTTATTACGTGATGCCATATCTCATGGTATTTGATCTCTTGAGGTACATCTTGAATCGCAGTTAGTGGTCTTACAGTTAAATGGCATGTATCATATTCAAGATTCGATTTTATAACGAAGATTCTTGATAGTAAGGTTGTTAGAACGACAATTTGAGAACATTACATACATTCACATTCCAAGAAATTACAATCATGTTGCTGATTCATATGCAAATTATGTACTAGACTAGAATTTGATACACAAACAATGAAGCATTCACATCACATTCACACATGTAAATATAAATAACCGATCATCATAAGTTTTTTTCATTCAAAATATAGTTTAAAAAAGTGGTGTCATAATACATATTGTCATGATACAAAAATGGGGCTTTCGAGTCACCAAAATATACTACACGGTCAATACAACAAAAAGTACATCTAGGCCTCTAAAACTATCGATTAGGGTGTTGATCATGATAACACGTGATCTCTATAGCTAGCCATCTGAATAGATGAACCCATGTGCATGGTACACCCACCACCTATCGCTACATAGCCTCAGGCAAGTCCTCGACTTGTGCCATGGACACTCTGTGTGTTAGTTGGACAAAGTTTGTGTCGATGTCTTGGAGCATACGCTCTGCATCCACACGTATGATATCATCACCTCTCCCCCTTCGACATTGTCGAGGGAAGCCGTCTGGTAGTCTAGGTCCAACATCTACATATACATGACCAGTATCAATATATGTCATCACACAAAAACATGTCTTTTTTATTTCACTATATCAAAAACACAAAAAATTAAATAATTCCAAAGCAAAATAGAATCGGGATCATTACCTATGTAACTGTATGCGGGTCCCAGTGGAATAGGCATGTTAGGATCACCATGGAAGTCTATCCCCTTATAGGGGTAGCCCTCTATAGCTATGATCTGCCTATGACACCAGAGGAAAAAGTCTGTTGGGTAGGGTGTGGCCACTTGCCCTACTCCTAGACTTTGCATCACATTTTCCTAGTGCAGCTGAGCTGGATCCTGAGAACTATGAGGATTGATATCCACTCTTGGGCTTAGACCCAGTACACACTCAAAGAAAAATGTAATCAAGATGCTTGCGAAGCCAAAGTTTCTCACTCTACCCATCTTACAGTCTGCCAACTGTTGTTCCATGCTACCCAGCAACGAGGTACTCTAGTCATAAATGGTGGGCCTCATGTATTCCACCACATAGAACATCAATGGCCTGGAATCCTGATGGAGGGATACCAATCTTGCAATCCTGCCTAGTGCTAGTAGTATGGACTTGAGGCCAAGGTTTTGGATCGAGTTCGTTGGGATTTGAATCCCAACATTTTTTTTGTCCAGGAGGCAGTAAAATGAAATGTACTCGTCAATTGTGAGGCCATATCCAGCCCCACAAGCTTGTATATTGACCACCTCCCCTCTGCGAGATAGTCTAGTAAAAAAGTATATATCCTCAACCTCAAGGATGAGAGGCATCTTGTCGATCTGGAAGGTTTCCGTATTTGGATCCCAGTAGTCCACCATCATTTGGAGTTGTCTTGGCTTGGCTCTTAAGCTACCAAGAAGCTAGAATTTATATAAACTACATGCCCTCAAAGCTTGTTGGGCCCTTAGATCACCTTGCACAATGATTTCCAAGTCTTCATGCTCGCGTGCACGTCACTCTAGAACCATCCTGCACAAAAAATTTAGAGTTTCATGAGTCTTTACATTAAAAATTGGGAAACACATCCTTATACGTGACTGCTCATCAAACAACTTCATATATACGTGGAAATCAAAGGATTTTCCATGTATATTGATCCCTATACGCGGAAATCGAGTGATTTTCCACGTGGGACGAAAATGCCAATTTTGGGGTGTCTTAAAAATAAATTCAACCACTAAAAATTAAAATTAAAGCATTAAAATGAAAGAGGATGGCATGAAGAATTACCTGATCCACACGGTTCATGCTTTCGTGGACTGTAGCTCCCAGAATCAGCATTTCAAGTTTATGGTTAAAAAACACTATGTGTGGTGAAAATTCCAAATGGTATGGTAAAAATGCATTTTTAACTATTTTATAGATTTTTTTTCGAATTTTTTACCCACCTCTCTATAGTTTGGACCATTATTGACTATTTTAGACTA
This sequence comes from Pseudotsuga menziesii, assembly GCA_001517045.1. NCBI lineage: Eukaryota > Viridiplantae > Streptophyta > Pinopsida > Pinales > Pinaceae > Pseudotsuga > Pseudotsuga menziesii. The sequence goes on along the minus strand of LPNX010669951.1, from coordinate 299,120 downwards.
TTTGGCCTAATGTTGTGGTGTAGGGACCTCATTTGAGCGTTGTTTGACCGAGACTTTGACCCGTTCGTATCTGTTACAGGTATAATTTCAAACTGGAATATAGGTTAGGACTCCATATCCGTTTGCATTATGCATTGCCTTATGACCACGTCACCTTGAATTTAGGTATGAACCCACTTCAAGATGTCACGAAACCTTCATACTACTATTTATAAGTGACATTATGTGGGTGGTATAGCTTTCTTATACATGGGTGCCCTACATTAGGCGAATTTTGAGGTCTAAAATGGGCCTCATAAGAGATATAATAAAATATTATTTGTTAGACATTTTGTGGGGAAGGTATGTTTACAACTCATTTCTTAAACTATAACCAATGCAACTATGGTTAAGTTAAATTGAAAAGATGTCTAAATTAAAACCAATAAAAAAAAATCTTTGATATGAGTAAAAGTAAAGTACTTTTGAGTACATAAATTACTTTTGAATATAATATGATAAATGTTTTTAAAATCATGTACTTAGAAAATAAAATATAAATATTGAAATTTGAAACATAGGTTATTTTTTCAATATTTAAAATATGTTTTTAAACCATATATTTATAATTTTGAATTTTAAACATAAAGTTAAATTTAAATAAATAAATTGTCATTTCTTTTATATATATATATATATTAAAAATACAAATTAATTTTAAAATATAAATATAAAACTATAAATTAAAAAAAAAAACTTTTTTTAAAATTTATTTTTCATTTTTTTAATAGGTCTTTAAAAACAGGTGTAAACTCATTTTTAATAGTTTCTTATGATATATATTACGTATATCATATATCGTTTTTAATGTAATAATTAATATCATTAAATAAATTTAGAAAAAAAGTGTTAATATTGGGATGATAGAGTAGTACATAAATTTCTATCGCCAAAAAGTTGACTTATATTAAGTAAATGAGATTATATGTAATAAACATTATTATTATATGTAATAAAAGTTTTAATAATATAATATCTTATTATGATATAATAGTTCATTCGAATTGTTACATTAAGGTTTTATGTATGTATTTGGTTTCGTAACTTGAATATACGTGTCTAATTTATGTTGGTATAGATGCAGGTGTTTCAAAGGTTAAAAACTGATAATAAAATATGAACCTTGAATAATATCTAAATTTAAAAAAAAAAATATATTAAAATTCAACGAAATGAAAATATATATAGTAATTTATTATAATATAATATATTATTTTTATAAAATAAATAAATATATATTTTTGTATTTAAATAATAATTATAATAGATTACTATAGTAAGTACTTAAAAAAAACTATTAATCGTTAAATTATTTTTATTATAAGATCAAATTGTTTTTATTATAAGATGTGAAATGATTTTGATTTTAAATAAAGATTTGACATATATATTTTAAATATTGAAAAAATAATTACATAATTTTAGTTTTGAATAAACAATTTACTTATTGGTATTTGTAATTTATTTTATATTGAAATATAAAAAAGTAATTACATTTGAATAAAACATTTAGTTTTTTTGTATTTGTAATTTATTTTATATTGAAGTATAAAAAATACTTTTCTTTCTAAGTATTTTAAGAGTACTTTAGTACATTTATATTATATTCAAAAATAATCTATGAGTACTATTTTCATAATGAGTACTTTACTTACAACATTGATATAGTTAATTATGGGTTTTCACTCACCATTTACAATTTAACAAATAAGCATCATTAACTCAACCAATGCCACCTCAACTATTATAGATGATATCATCATATAGAATGTGATTGGTTCTTTTAAAGTGGATTTTGATAGTACATTTTTTGTTTTGAAGCCCATTTTTTACCTCAAAATTCCCCTAATGAGTTAAATCCTATTTTGCATTTGGTACCCATGCTGAGATTCCTCCTCTAGGTTTGGGATTGCCTTATTAGTCTCACCATGTCCTTGAGAAAAAGATTCATACTCCTCTTGAACTTCATGATGGCCATCTCCCACGGGGACTCCCTTGTATATCAAGTTGTAATTGCATTTCATGCATTTTTCTTGCCTTATTGAGCTTTATGTCGGCTCCTCGATTTAGAGTTATAAGCCATGTAGCTCGAGTTTGTCTCAATCCTAACCAAGCAGAGCCTTTTACATATCCTTTACATCTTGATCATCCTTTACAGGGAGGAGACCTTCCCTCAATTGTTCTTGTCCTACACATGCTTCCTTGCATCGAGCATAGGTATGTTCCATTACTTGGAACTAGTTTTATTTCTCATGGCACTTGTCTCCTCCTAGTTGTATAATATAAGCACTTTTATTCTTTTTCAAGCTTTTCAAATCTGAAAAAAGTTCAAAAAAATAAAAAACATAAAAAGTCAGATGGGAAATGATATTATAATTGGTAGTTGTCTAGTCGTGTCGCCTTTGAACAGAGAACTGCATATCAAATCCATTAGTTGGGTTGTTAGTATGACTTTATGAGTTGTACTCGTTACTATGAGTTTTCTCCATCGATTGGTTATTCTTCCAATCCCTATGGATCCTCTGTTGATGCCTCCTGTGTCGCAGAGATGTCCTAGTTTGCATGTCGAGTCTATGCTGCCTATGTTCAGTCACCAGTTTCCTTATGCTCTTGTTCGAGGGAAGTCTAGCCTAATTCATCAATTCTTCAGTTATCTTGACTTTGCATGTCGATCATTCCCGGTACAGTTACTGTTTCACGCACATCTTGTTCGTTTTAGTTCTTCCACATTATCCAGCGTTGTTGACTACCTCGTGTTGGTTGATGGGGGATGCCCTAATGCCCTCCTTCTGACGGATTCCATTCCATTGACTTTAATCATTTATTCTAGAATAGGATTCTAGATTCCATTTGAGTGCCTTGAGACTTACAGTCATCTATGGTAAGTTCTCTTACCATTGATAGTTTTGGGAATACATCAATGTACCCTGATCAATGGATTATTTCAAGTGTTCTGTTAACGGCATACATCAATGACTAGTAATAAAATGATGGACTATCATGTTCGACCTCGACATTTTTATTCACATGATAGGACATGTGCTCATAGCGGTTTGCATAGAAGACCTCCGAGATTGGTGAGATTCTACATATGCTACCTCCTTGATCATGCCAGTATTTATGAGATGTCAGCTCTCATGACAGTATTCCAGTATATTAACAGATATCTTCATTCACTATGGATCATTGTATATTGTACATGGTGAGGACCACACGTGACATTTGTATAATATCATGCCTATTCATGGCCATTGTACTCTTATGTATCTGAGACTGCTATATGTATATTTGCATTCATATGTAGAGATTTATCATTGTATTGTACTGATGAGTGGCTGATTCTTCCACCTAGGTCTTCATTACTCTACTTTTGGGATGGATATAATGTATTTCGACCATTATGTTACCCTTTAACCTCACACATTAGGGGGCATTTGTTATAGCTGATTTTACCGAACTTGGTAAATCACATACTTATGGCCTTCCATGTTCCTCTGCAGACTCCTTAGACCCCATTTGATCAAATTATACTTTTATGTCCCAAGAAAGTCCCCAAAAAACACTTGATTATGTGTATACACGACTTTTAAAGCAATATTTGCATGTACACGCAGCGTTTGAGCCAAAACCCATGTACATCGGGAAATGTGCATGAAGACAAAAGTTTTTGGAATTTTCCTCATAGAGTCCCGAATAACTTGAGCTCTTGGCCTTCCATATGCCTTGAGAATGCTCGAACTGGACCCTCCATTGCCTTATATTTTAGCAGTAAATGCCAGTATCTTGGCAGACTCTGGAGAAACATGCATTGATACCGACTATACAAAGGTATGTAATGTTCCTTCATTTTCTCCCCTTGAATGCCGTGGTGCATACAAACTGGGCTCCAAAGAAAATTATGTTGTTGAACTAAAGATGGTGAAGCTTGGACCTGACTGTAAGTTGCCTCCACTGAATCGTGGCTATGAACAATACTTAGAACGTACTAAGAGAGACCTTATATTAGCCACAACTATTTTGTCCCTCACAAGATGTCTCATAATGGGCGTCTTAGAAAACTTGCCTTTGGAAATTGCACCAGGAATGGGAGCTAATGCCTATTTTTCCTACAATGTTGTAGGATTTCATGGCTCGGGGAGTGTCTCGTATAAGAGTTCCTTCGCTGCTGTCTTTATGGAGGGCTACCTATTTCTCATCATTTCTAATCTTGGATTCAGAATGAAGCTCACAAAGATGATGCCCAGACTCGTTTGCTTGTCATCTGTAGCGGGAATTGGATTGTTTCTTGCCTTCATAGGCCTTCAATTGGACCAAGGGATTGGTCTGGTGGGTTTCAGCCCTTCAACTCTTCTCACACTCTCTACATGTCCCAGTAAATATAAAACACAGATAGCTCCTGTAAGTACTGTGAATGGAACCGTGGCTCTGATCCACGATGTTGCTGCTTCTTCTGAGATAATCTGCACCAGCCATCGCATGGAAAGCCCCACGTTCTGGCTAGGAATAGTTGGTTTTGTTATCATAAGTTATTGTTTGATGAAAAAAATAAAGGGAGCCATGATTTATGGGATTCTCTTTGTGACCTTCATCTCTTGCATTAGAGGCACTCAGGTGACCTATTTCCCATACACTCTCTAGGGAAACCAATCCTTTGAATATTTTAAGAAGACAGTAGATGTTCATACAATTGAAAGCATTGCAGGAACTTTCAGCTTTGCAGAATTTGGAAAATATGAGCTCTGGGTTGCTCTGGTTACACTTCTCTATGTCGATTTACTGGACACTACTGGAACGCTATATTCCATGGATAAGTTTGCAGGGTTTGTGGATGAGAAAGGCGAGTTCGAAGGCCAATATTTTGCATACATCAGCAATGTAGCTTCTATTGTTATTGGCTCGGATCTTGGAACGTCTCCTGTGACTGTGTTTATAGAGTCGTCGACTAGTATTCGCGAGGCAGGTCGAATGGGATTGACTACAGTGACTGTGGGATTATATTTCTTTCTGGCACTATTTTTCACTCCTCTTCTTGCAGCTATTCCCCCCTAGGTGGTCGGGGCTCCTCTGATTCTGGTGGGTGTGATGATGATGAAGGCGGTTATGGATATTGAGTGGGAGAACATGAAGGAAGCGATACCTGCGTTCATGACAATGGTGTTGATGCCTCTTACTTACTCCAATTCTTATGGTTTGATTGTTGGCATTGGGACTTATATCGTTCTCCATGCATGGGATTTGGTTGAATATGCGCTAAAGAAATGCATGGAAAAGTCACAGCTTAAAGTTCCCTCCGGTTCTTCTGCTCAACTGTCTAGCATAGTTTGGCATAGGCAATTCTCAATTTTGACTACAGCAGATCGAAAAGCCTTTTTACTTGTCAATCTAGCAATTCCTTGACGAATGGATAATTTTTGCATAATCATAGTTACAAATATTTGTTATCAATATAGCCTTTCTACTTGTCTATTAGGTTTTGAAAGACAAGTGCAAATTCGATATATAGATGTTATTCTTTTAATCAAAATACAATCATCACAATCTATCTTCTATAGTCCAATCTTTGGTCTTCATGATCCATTTCCCTAAGGTAGTAGTTGCTTGACTATCTTTATGGTGTTGCTAAAAGACTAATAAGTATGTTGGTTAAGAATTGTGATGGCTAAAAAATCATTGCTATTTCAAATCCATATACAAACTCAAGCTACATCAAACACATCTATCAAAATTTAAATTTATCAAAATATAAGCAAGATCACTTCAACTTAATTTACAAAACCCCAAGATATCCATGTATTTATACTCTTATTTTGTTAAAATAATTAATATTTTCTTTATTATCTTTGCAAATCTTTTAAAACCTGTCAAATATTTAACAGTTGGATCGAAATGTATGAAACAAAAAACAAACAAAAAACTATTTTTTTAATAAACATGAGTGTCATATTTGTACACACATTTACTTTTAAAAACACTTATCTCATATTTTATTGTAAATAAACACAATGGAAATTTTTTATTTCAATCCCTTACACACATTTAGCTTAAAAACACACCTTTTTTTTCCAAATTTAATCATAAAACCGACTCGTTGCAAAAATATATAACAAAATCAATTTATACACTTTTACTTAAAAACATACTTTGATTGAATTGGATTGAAAAGAAACAGTAATTTTTTTTTATACCAAAATAGATACAAAACCTGAACATGTCGAACACTAAATTTCCGTGAAGTTTAATATCTTGTGCATTTTCCGCTCAAAAATTTAATCCATAACCATTGAATACATTAATGGTTATGTTGAAATGGTCAAAGATTATGTGCTCAGAAACGTGATTCATGTTGCACATGATGCAACAACATGTAAGAAAACCTATAACTATATCGAGATCAATGGATATGTCAACTATCAAACATTGTAAAGTGCTCAATGGATATGTCAACTATCAAGCATTGTAAAGTGCAAGGGAAATTGGTTGACGATAAATTTTAGAATGAAAAACATCAGCGACAGTGTGCAGTGCATTACCTTTTAGCCTCTCTTTTCCACCTATCGATGTAATATTTGTTAGAAAGAAAGATCACGTAGCATAATAAAATAGATGCTGAAAGAAAAACATATAGGAAAAAAATATAAGAGAGATATAAATATACATTGTTTATTAGATATGTCCTATATCGATGGAAAAACAACCAATCATTTGTTTTATTTGGTTTAGAAAAATGAAGGGATACAACCCATAACACATCCACTGCAACCTCCTCTTCACTCTCTCACGGTCTCTTTCACACCCACTAGTACACATCGATAATACAATGCCCTATTTACAACAAGGTTTCCTTGCAAAGAAAAATACAGGAACATAATCTCCACTGTTAGATTTGTAACCTAATCATGAAAGGTGCATATTGACTACGAAATTACATTATTTTCAATTTCCTTTTTATTCCATACGTTTCAATGGTCGAAAACAGACCAAGATTTTTTCCCCAAGGGATCCCATCCCAAACCCTCATGAACCTTAAGACAGGGGGGTGGGACACCCCCTGGACCCCCTAGAGATCATATATTTTTTATGGGATCCAAAAATGACTGAAACAATCATCTGACTTAGGAAGGTAATTGGGCTCCATAACCAACAATATTAAATTGGAATTCCTCAAGCTATATATAATTTTGCGTTCCTATCTTGTGTCAAGTCTTAACAACTACTGCTTCGACTAGAAATTCACTTGTATTTTTTTATGATATCTACCAAGAATTGATTGTTCATACACATACATTATTTCATTAAAAAATTGCAATCCATGAAAAAGAGCCAACCACAAGTCCATATGTCCATTTGTTGTATTTGTTAATGCATGCATAAGATGTGGAAGGGGTTATGCATTGAATTCTAAAACTATTGCTTATGTTGGATAATTGACATGTTTTAATTTAAATAGACCCATTTCATTGGTCTATATCTGTCCCTTAATTGATTAGGTAGAGTACGAGTAGTTGGTCTGATTTGTGAGCTATGCATGCCTTCTCAATCGGATATGCCTTCAATAACCCGAACATGTAGGAAACAACTCTAATCCTCTCAAGATATACATAATATATGGAATGGACAAGTTGGACAAGAGTTGACCCCAAACCCATTTACCTTTAAGTTGTTAACCATTACCTGCATAAGCACTAGAGGGAACCTTTCATGTTGTGCTCCTACTTATGCCTCTTATCTGGATCTATATCATATGTATCCCTCAGCTATTTGGTTACTTTCCATATGACTCCAATTACTAGCTTGCCTACTAAGTCAAGTACAAAATGTGTTTCTTATTAATTTACTTCTATTTAAGTAAGGACTATGCTACCATGTACCCTTGTTTAAAAGTAATGTCTTTATAAAAAAAAACATCTATTAATATAGAATCGTTTAAACTTATAAATAATAAACATATAGAAAATATGTTTTGTAATTGACCTAATTTCTATCTTTCCTTCTGATTCGTAAATATAAACAAGAGCCACATGTTGGTAATGCCCCTCACATTGCCACATGCTTTTTCCAGAAGGGAAAATGCCATGGGAAGAGTAACAAGGCACATTGCAAGAGCATTTTGGAGGATCATGTTTTCTATGTAGCATTTCTAAACATCCCTGGATGCGGGTGTCTCGAGGAAGTGCGATGTGGAGGGAGGTAGGACTCGACATTAATGGCCATCTTCCGGAGCTTGCACCATATCCCTTATAACTATGCACACCCCCCTTCCGGGAAGGCGTTCCATTTTGCACAACACCCACTCTGTGCTTATGGTCACCTCACACAGACTTCGGCTTTGATGGCTATATCCACGCATCAAGGAAATTTAATGTCTGTCGTTATTAGCATTGGTTTCCTGGACACCTTGCTTGATGGCTTCGCACAAAGTTTTCTTGAGAAATAGACTATATCTTGTAGATTTTTCGGTCGCTCCATCATCGTTTGGAATTCCATCTCTGGGGAAATTCAAGGAAAAAGGAACACTAGCCAGAGAATCCAGCCATCGACAATGCTGCTTAGACTCAAGGCCACTCCTTGCATAGGAAGAAGCTCCAAGGGAGCAAGAATTCAGGCAACGTTGCATCGTTCCATCTTTGCAGGATATATATCCCATATTCCCCCAGTGTGCAGATGGTGGTGGATGACTGGGAAGCTGAAGTTGTTTCTTTTCACCGCTCCACGTAACCTCTACAGTAGAGACTCTCCCATTATTGGAGAATGAAGAATGTACTTTCTTAGCTACTCTGGTAACGTGACTGTGCTCCCTCTCCACCGACCTCTAGTATTTCTGATAGATCCGCTCCTGGGGAAACTTCCTCGGACTCTTCAAGTCTAAACTAGTAGGACTCTTCCAAGGACACTCATGAGAGCAACGACATCAAGCACACCGTACACGTGGAAGAAGCTTCACCCAACATGGAGTAAAGGGGGAAGAAAGATGAAGGGAGTGTGTAGACTAACATCCATCTGCAACAGATGTCGGCACCTTCCCCCACAAAGGAACCACACCAGGTGTTACGGAGAGAAACTTCCTATGGCTTGGGGTGTACCGCAACAAACAGCTAAACGCGAGAAATCAATCCCTTCCCAATATGCAAGAGAAACCAAACATCTAACACTAAAGGATCTTGAATCAAACCTTATTCTAGACGGTTGAAGTACATCCCCGTTGAGATTTTTCCAATCCTACTTATGTTAGCAATTTTCTCTCAACAACAACAAACAAGACAAACATGCTATATAATATGGTGTTATATCTACTCTAGCATATATAATCAACAATGTATAAGAAATTAAACACATCCATGGATTCAATATTCATTTAAATGCACATTATTGGACAGGAAAAGATATTTCTATTAATCAAATCAGAGATTACACAAGTGACAACCTTTGTTGGCACATCTGCGAACTAGAGAAACCAAGTCCTCCACCTAGGCCTCCACCACCTCAATCCTCCATCTCTCGATAGAAAGCTCACAAGTAAAGGAAATCTTGGGAAGAACACAAACTGCTCCAAAGGGACAAAGGGATGCAGACTCAAGTATATGCAAGCTATGGAAACAATGGACTATAGTTTTGTTTCTCTTCAATTCCTCTCCTTCGATGTATCCAAGGGGTTCCTTATATAGTACTCCAAAGAGATAATGGAGGGTCAAATCTGAGTGATCTCGAGGCATATGGAATGCCAAGAATCAAGTGGTTCGGACACACATGAAGGAAAACTCCAAAAATATTTGGATTTTTTCACACATCCCGATGTATGTGGGTTTGAGGTCAAAAGTCGCGTGTACACGCGAGAATGGGTTTAAAAGTCACGTACAACAATAAATAGGTGTTTTTTAGGGATTAAATTAGAAACATCAAAGTATAATATCAGTCCATCGGTTCTAAAGAGTCTCTAGAGAGACAGGGAAGGCCATAAACATGTGATCAACCACATTTGGTAAAATCATCTATAACAGATGCCCCCTAATGTGTGAGGTCAAAGGGGTAACATGATGGCCGAAATACATTGTAAAATCCATCCCAAAAGTGGACTGATGAAGAACTAGGTGGAAGAACCAACCATCCATCAGTATAGTACAATAATCAATCTCTGCATATGACTGCAAATACATATAGCAATCCCAAATACATACAAGTACAATGGACATGATTATTCATGATATACAAAATGTGACATGTGTGGTCATCACCATGTACAATATATAATAGACATAATCTCCATGATGAATATATACAATGGATCAATATATCCATAGAAGTTGAAGATATACAATGGATCAAGATCTCCATAGAAGTTGAAGATATACAATGGATCAAGATCTCCATAATGGTTGAAGATATCTGCCATGCACTGGAATCAAGTCATGAGAGCTGAAATATCATGAACACTGGCATGATCAAGGAGGTAGCATAGGTTGAATTCCACCAAGCTGGAAATTCTTCTACACAAACCGCTACAAGTATATGTCCTACTATGCGAGTAAAGGTGTCGAGGTCGAACATAGTAGTCCATCGTCTGATTACCGGCCATTGATGTATACCGTTAATAGACACAAGATCACCCACCGATAATGAAAATGGGAATCAAGGTACCAGAGTGCAATCTAACAAGTGTGAATAGTACAATAATCAATCTCTACATATGACTGCAAATACATATAGCAATCCCAAATACATACAAGTACAATGGACATGACTATTCATGATATACAAAATGTGACATGTGTGGTCATCGCCACATACAATATATAATAGGCATAATCTCCATGATGAATATATACAATGGATCAATATCTCCGTAGAATTTTAAGATATACAATGGATCAAGATCTCCATAGAAGCAAAAGATATACAATGGATCAAGATCTCCATAATGGCTGAAGATATCTTCCATGCACTAGAATCAAGTCATGAGAGCTGAAATCTCATGAACACTGGCATGATCAAGGAGGTAGCATATGTTGAATTCCACCAAGCTGAAAAGTATTCTACACAAACCGCTACAAGTATATGTCCTACTATGCGAGTAAAGGTGTCGAGGTCGAACATAGTAGTCCATCGTCTGATTACTGGCCATTGATATATACCGTTAACAGACACAAGATCACCCATCGATAATGAAAATGGGAATCAAGGTACCAGAGTGCAATCTAACAAGTGTGAATAGATGTGTTGAGGTTGAACACTTGGAAGAATCCATCAATCAGGGGACATTGATGTATTCCCAAAGCTGTCGATGACGAGAGAACCTACCATTGATGACTATAAGTCTCAAGGCACTCAAATGACTCTAGACTCCTATCCCAAAATAAATGATATGAAGTTGATGGGATGGATTCTGCTGGAAGGAGGGAATTAAAGCATTCCCCATAAACCAACATGAGGTACTCAACAACATTGTATAATGTGGAAGAACTCGAACAAGATGTGCACAAACCAGTAATAGTACCAAGAATGGCCGACATGCCAAGTCAAGACAACTGAGGAATGGCCAAATCAGGCTTCAAATTCCTTCAACGAAGAGAATAAAGGAAAATGGTGGCTGAATGTAGGTAGCATAGACTCGATATGAAAAATTGGGACATCTCTACGACACAGGAGGCATCAACAGAGGCTCCATAGGGACTGGAAGCTTAACCAGTCGATGGAGATAGACTCAGAGAAATGAGTACAGCTCCTAAATTCAAACCAATAACCCAACCAATAGATGTGATATTCAATGCTCTGTTTGAAGGCGACGAGACTCGACTACTGCCAAAGATAACATCTTTTCCTATACGGATTTTTGGTTTTTTGGTTTTTTTGAACTTTTTTAGATATTTTGAAAATCTTGAAAAACAATAAAAGTGTTTTATAGTTACAAATCTAGGAGGAGATGAGTGTCAGAGGACAAAAAAACTAGTTCCAAGCAGTGGAACATACCTATACTCAATGCAAGGAATCATGTACAGGATAATGACACTCAGGGGAAAGGCCCCTCCCGGTAAAAAATGGGAAATCAAGCTGTAAAAGATGTGTAAAAGAGGCTCTACTTGGCTAGACATGAGATAAGCTTGGGCTATATGGTTGATAATCAAATTCAGGGAAGCCAACATAAGGCTCAATAAGGCAAGCAAAACTCATGATAATGCAATTACAACTTGACATATACAAGGGATTCCCGGGGAAATGGCCAGCATAAAGGTCAAGAGGAGTATGAATCTCCTTCTCAAAGTCATGGAGGTACTATACAAAGGGATTCCACACCCTAAAGGAGAAATGTTGGAATGGGCATGAAATGCAATACAAGATCTAACTAGGGTACCCATTTATGGGAAAGCTCTACCATTCGCTTAATGTCACTTCTAATAGTAGCAAGAAGGTTTCGTGACAAGATGGAGTGGGTTTGTGACAAGATGGAGCAAATACAATATTTCACTATCAGCATAGTTTTAATACTTCTAGATTCAATAATTTCATCATCTTGAATCCAATGTTCATATTGAGAATTATGATGAAAATTCATTATATCCATATTTTTAATCTCAATTCGATTTTACTTTGGAGATACCCTATAAATTGTTTGGATCTACTTCAATGCTTAGTTATGTCAAAGTAGGTTACTTTCTCTTCTTTTTGTTTACGATTTGTATGAGAGAGTGAATTTCCTTAACTTTAAATTTAGGTGGTTTTGATTTTTACACATTAAGGTGTTATTAAGAGGACGACTCTACTTAACTTTAGTCATCTGTCAATGGCGAATAAGGATCCTCCCGGTGTAAAAAATTCTTTGTTTTGTATTTATTTATTTTTCTTCCCGTTAGCTGCTGCTATCCCGAAAATAATCTGTGAGGAGTTCGCTATGCCACTTCTCATATTTCATGATCTTGTTCAAGCTGTACATATGCTCGCAGGTGTGGATGCAATTCATCCGCTTTCAGATAATTTTGTAGCTAATGATAAGAATTTATTCTTAGGGTATTCTTGCGTGCGTCAGCAAGATGAGCTTGTTGATTATCCAGCTGCTCTCATGCTCCGCAAACCACTATGGCAACAACACTTAGTGATGCAACATTAATGCCCTTGGTTTGAATCCCAGACTCAACCAGTCTCCAGCTCAAAGGAGGAATGCCTTTTGAAGAGCACCATGAGGCCGCACTGGATGCTCAAGTTCTTGGAGGAGGAATGTCTTGGAATGGGAACAAGGCGGTACAACAAGTCCAAGTGCATCTACAATCTGATCTACGCTTGATGATGCTACTCTCTCAGCTATCGGTGGTAGCATGATGGACTCCTGTGGAGATATTGAAGGAAAAAGTCTACAGAATACCATGCGGGAGGAGGAATTCATCGACAGTGTTTTCAATTCATTTTCCTCTCATGCTCATTCATATTCACTAAGGAACCACTACATACCACCTCTAGAATCAACTAAGTCGCTAGCAGTAACATTATTGCGAAATCAACGTAATCAGTTATACACCTCCTGCTGGAAAGAACCGCCTGCCAAGTGTCCAAGAAACTCCGACTGCTATACTTTGGAAGATGTAATCCAGAAACTCCCTCATGATGTTGGGATTAGCCTGCACACCATCTGAAGCAACCATATTCCATCATGGAATAGTTTTTCGGTGACTCCTCAGTTTTTGTTTGATTTCAACTTACCCTCATGGAATAGTTTTCCGACAACTCCTCAGTTTTCATCTAATTTCAAATTACCCTCCCCTAGGCATTCTTGCTCCAGCATCTCATCTTCAATGGAAAGAGATTCGAATGAGAAACAACATCAACATTTTCCTTATCAGAAGCTGACATACGTTTCAATGGAGCCTCATAGCATTACAACGCGTCACAAGAAAAAGAAAATATGTGAAAAAATCCATTTCAATGAATTCCATTAGTAGCTGCTTCTAAGAGTTTCTAATCGGTAACTCTGTGATGAGTCAAAGGAGATGATGCACATGAAAAAGTGTGCTTTTGACGAATTAGATGTGTTTAATTCGTAGTTGTCTCGTACAGTTGTGTATCATGTAAACAAATCGCTTCGTGCGTATTTGAATATTATTGCTTTCAAATTTATCTATTTTAAAATGGGTGGGGACATTTCAAATGGAGACAGTTTGGACGATTGAATACATGGCTGCAATACCCCCAAGATTGGCAATAAATTCACTAGATTAGATGAGTCATAAAATCCTTTTCCAAGATTTTTTTATGCAACCTAAACCCACATGAACTATTAGGATTATCCAATAGATAATGAATGGCTGTACATATAAGACTTCAATTTGATAGCCCTAATTTTAACAAATGGATTGGTTGTCTTTAACATTTTTAAAAAATAATCACAAGCCCTCGACTACTAAGAAACATCAAGGTTAATCTTTTCCACTAAAGGGATTGGTTGTCTTTAACATTTTTTAAACATAATCACAAGCCCTTGACTACTAAGAAACATAAAGGTTAATCTTTTCCACTAAATGTATTAATATTTCTCATTTATTGTGAATGATTTCTTTTCATGCTTCACCCTTTTAGTATGCTAAATTAAAATCAAACACAACAAGGAATAACTGAAGGAGGGTTGCCTCAGTCTGTATATCGCCCATAAATTCAAAAAATAGTAATATTTGTTAAACACATTTTGATGTGCATTTTTAGTAATGCACCATAGGTGTATGTGGGACTGGAGTTGGTTCTTCTCTAGAATATCAATCGTACCCATTAAGAATACAAAAAATAAAAATATGTAAAGTTTGAGGGTTGAACTCTAAATCAAGAGGTCTTCCTTGCATTTTACACAAGATACATATTTATATAAAAAATAAACGAAAGACATACAATGGACTCTCATATATCATAGGAAAATAGAATATAACAAATAACAATAAAAGAGAAAAATACTCTTGGTTCTCTTTAGATTTCCTTGCAAAGAAAAAATGGAATGGGATGAAGGTGACTTCAACAACCCTTTCTCATGGTTCATTATTTCAATTTGAGGGAATGGTCGATTATTGTTAAATCACCCTACTCCTTTAAATTGGTAAATAATTGTTTCTCTCCTTTTGGATCATGAATTTCCCTTTTGTCAAAAACATTATACAATGAAAGTCTTAGATTCAACACTCCCTTTAAAAGAAATGATCAATATATCAAATACGTTAAGAGTTGTTTGCTCGTATTTAGCCTGCCCTTTTTCTTTTCTATACAAATATAAAAAGAGAAGTGTGAAAAAAAATTCTCTTCATATTTAGAGTATAAACAATAACATTAGGGTCGATTTTCAAAGGATAACACCCATAGTTTCTACTTAGCAACTATTGTACAGTAGAAAGAACGATATAATTAAAATCAACTCCATATTTGTTGTGATAAAAAACTATGAGTTAGACAGGGATTGGATCTCCACATATAGGCCACTCCATTCCTCATTTATTCAAAAATCAACAACAATAAAACACAAGTGAAATGGGACAGATTCCTTCAATCAACAACCATCTCTTCTTTTAATAGAAGTGAAATATATAGGAGCAGTAGAAGGGAAAGATCCTTCTCAATATAGTGAGACTCCATTTCTCCAAGTTCAACTCACACATATGTTGTAAGATAACTAACTAGAAAATAATAAAGGAATGAGAAGTTTACCTTTCACTACATAGTTATCAAACAAAAAAGTCATAAGGTTTGCCACTCCTCAAAGAGGTCGACCCTCTCTTTCTTAACACCTGGGTCCAAAGATTCACAGAGTACAGAAATATAATTTAGAAAATAACTGGGGATCAATCCTCCTCTTCTAGAAAGTTCATCCTCCTATTTGAACACATAAGTATATGATATTTCTAAACTTCGAGATCTCCCTTTTGATAAATAAATTAGGGCATCATCTCTCTCTTTTGAGAGAGAGAGTTGAACAACGTAGAACCAACATGGGCATCCCCCTTCTCCATAAGATAGAAACAACTATAATATCCAAGAAAATGTTAGTTTTTCATCATATAAGCTAGCATTATGATCTTAGGATCTTTTCACTGAGAGAATAACAAGCACAACAATAAAACATAAGCACATCACAAGAGACAAGAGACACAAAGAGTTTTCCTCGGGGAAACCATAAAGGAGAAAACCCTGCAACTTCCTTAGAGAAAGAATCAGCACCAAAACAGTAAGAGATCTCCCCAACAGCAGTAGACTTCTTGTCCCAGTAATTTCCTTCTTCACTAGTGCGCCACACTTGAGGGAGTGAATGATGTGTGTGCAAGTGATAAATAGAGAGACTCTCACTCTCTATTTATATTCATCCGTTCACTTGAAGTGCACTTAATCACGTAGGCTCGACTTACAATTACTTACTCGAGCCTACACCTTAATTAGTGTATAATAACTCAAGTGCCCCGAAACTGTGGGGACTTACCTAATGACTTGACAAGACTTGTTTACATTATTAATCCTCCCAATCGGAACATCAGGGCATGACAACATGACTCAAATACATAATAGAAACATCCTGGAATAAACATCGGGTTACTTGAATATATAAGATACATAGAAGAATACATTCTGAAGTTACATATACATCAACACCCCCTCTTAACTAGGAAGGTATTCTTTCGACACAATTTTCAGCATTGGTCTTCTTCTCTGTATCAGTTGGATCATCTCGTCTTCAAGTCATCTTCGTCTTCAAGTCATCTTTGTCTTCAAGTCATCTTTGTCTTCAATTCATCTTCAGATCTGGATCATCTCTCGATCTGGATCATCATCGAACATCATCACTAGATCTGGATCATCTCTCGATCTGGATCATCATCGAACATCACCACTGGATCTGGATCATCCCTCGATCTGGATCATCATCGAACATCATCACTGGATCTGGATCATATCTCTATCTGGATCATCATCACTGGACTGGATCTGGATCATCACTCGATCTGGATTATTACTGCTGGATCATCATTACTGGATCTGGATCATCACTCGATCTGGATCAACACTGGTGCTATCTCATGATTCTTCTCGTCATAGGAAGTTCGACAGAGCCAGCCCTTTTTCATGTTGGTTGTAGGCCTACCCTCATGTAGGTCTTCGCCCAGCACTTACATCTAACCTACTCATCAGAAAGGAATGCCTAGCACTCACATCTGATCATATAAGAACCAATCCTATAATCACATCAGAAAGGCCCAGCACTCACATTCACCAGCATGATAGGACACACCTACTATCATCTGTGGAAAGGCATAGCGCTCACATCCACCAGCATGGTAGGACACTCCTACTACCATCTGTGGAAAGGCTCAGCACTTACAATCACCAGCATGGAAGGACACACCTACTACCATCTGTGGAAAGGCTCAGCACTTACAATCACCAGCATGGTAGGACACACCTACTACCATCTGCGAAAAGGCTCTGCACTTACAAGCACCAGCATGGTAGGACACACCTACTACCATCTGTGAAATGGCACTGCACTTACAGTCACCAGCATGATAGGACACACCTACTATCATCTATGAAATGGAACTGCACTTACAGTCACCAGCATGATAGGACACACCTACTATCATTTGTGAAATGGCACAGCACTTACATCCATCCAGGCAGGAACACATCCTGCTCACAATGATGGAAGGTCATGTACTCATATCTGATCATGAGGGGAACACACCCCAGCAATCATATCAGAATGGCCCCCAGTCCTCCTCGACTGAGCTACCTGGTAACTGACCAGGCACCTCCATTCTCCTAGAGAATGGCAGTTGCCCTTACATCCGACCTGCTTGTCAGAATGGCCAACACTCACATCTGACATGGAAGGAACTTAATCCTTTAGCCATGAACATAATGGTTCAAACCTTACATCTGATCAAGTGGGAACACATCCCTCTATCACATCAGAATGGCTACTCAGTTCTTACACTGAGTGTTCCTGGTAACTGACCAGGTGCCTCCATTTCTAGAATGGCAATTGCTCTTACATCTGTCCTACTCGAAAGAATGGCTTTGGATATTTAGCACTCATATCTGACATGGAAGGAACTGAATCCTCTCACCATGACAGAATGGCTCAGCCCTTACATCTGACCCACTCGTCAGAATGGCTTTGGGACACATCACTTTCCCTTGGAGGGAACCTCAATCTGGAGAACACCAAGTCTCTCTCTGAAGTACTCGAACTTCAGCCTAGCCAATGGCTTAGTCAATACATCAGCTATCTATTCCTCCGTCACAACATACTGGAGCTTCATTGCTCCTCTCTACACCATATCCCTGATATAGTGATACTTGATCTCGATATGCTTCGACTTGTCATGGAACACTGGATTCTCTGACAACTTCACGCAACTCTGGTTGTCACAATGTATACAAGTAGCAGCCAACTGGAGATCAAATATATCAGACATTAGCTTCTGCAGCCATACTACCTCACAACTAGCTAAACAAGCTACGACATACTCTGCTTCAGCTATACTCAGTGCCAAACAGGATTGCTTCCTACTAAACCAAGAGATCACACTTGATCCCATACTGAAGCAACATCCTGAAGTACTCTTCCTGTCGATGGCACTGCTTTCCCAATCTGAATCAACATAACCCTCTAGGTTAATCTTTTGATTCGCATCATAATTGAGTCCATAATCAACTGTACCCCTGCATGCTTTGCAACCATCAGGTGAACATGTCTCAATGTGTTCACAGCAAAGCAAATATCTGGTCTCAGGTACATCAAGGACCCAATCATCTGATGATACATCGTAGCATCAACTGTCTCTGATGAAGCATCACTTAATAGCTTCAGGTTTGATGCCATAGGTGTGGCCATAGCCTTTCAGTCCATCATCCCGAACCTCTTTAGGATCTCTACTGCATACTTCCCTTGTCCAAGGAAGATCCCATCTGTACTCTGCCACACCTCCATGCCTAGAACAATAGTGCATCGACACATAATAGGAGCATCACTGGTATTCTGTCTTCAACCTTGAAGCAAAGGTTGGAATCCCCTTTACTCTTAGTAAAGCTTAGAGTCATCAGTAATCTGCCCATCCTGTCGTACCATGTCAAACCTTAGATCTTCTGTAGTCACTCCCTCTGAAGTGAAGCATCATACTCCCTCTGTCTTTTGTACTCTATGCACTGAAACATTCTGTACCGGAGTGACAAGTAGCTTCCTATGCTACTAACATTCTATGTGACCATCTAGTGTATAGACTTGCATCTTCAACCTTTTAGCAAAGGTTAATATCTTCATCAATATCATCATGTATGGGTGTCTTCTGAACTCGTACAATGCCTTCTTTCATTTGCACACATGATTATGCATGTCATGTGACTTCACTTCTAGTGGCTGTAAATGTTTCTTCATAGTCTATGCCTTCTTTTCGTGAGAAGCCTCGTGCTACGAATATTGCTTTGTATCCCACGATGTTTCCATATATTTCATGATGGAACTATGAACTTCTCTTCATGAT